>PVIJ01000336.1:0-313003 GCA_004024925.1 Scalopus aquaticus
CACACACACACACACACACACACACACACACACACACACACACACACACACACACAGTATTCTCTATTTTCCCCTTCTCTACTTTATATTTTCTCTTTAACACACAGCAACTCCTACCATCCTGCACATGTTACTTTTTAAAAATCTCATTTGTTTTCATTCTCCCTCAACCAAATGGAACCTCCTGGAGAGGAGAGATTTTGACTGTCCTGTTTGTTGCTATATGCCTTGTTTGGCATATAGGAGGCATTCATTGTTGAATGAATGGGCCATCAGGGACATAGTAGGAGGACACCTGCCTGTAATAAGTAGTGGGCCTGACTATCTCTGGGTGTTTCTAGCTCTAGACTCAGGATTTTGTAAACCCTACGAGGTGTGTTTTGTGGCTCCTGACATTGGGAGCTGCCCCTGGCCAGAGAGACCCATTAAGGCCATATATACATTTCTAAAGCAATGCAGAAGGCATGTGCCAGTGCAGAAAAGAGACTGATGTGTGGCTATGGGTGGTGGGGAGGAGAACTTCAGTGAAGGGGAGGAGGGGAAACGGGGTGAGGGAGAGGGAGGCAGAAATGCAACCTGAGCCTCAGAGAGGAGGGCATGGACTTGGGCTGGGCCTTTGAACAAGTTACTTAATATCTATGAGACTCAATTTCCTCATTCTTAAAAACCTTGCAGGACTGTTGTGAAAATGAAATGTAACCCCTGGGACCCCCGGCCAGTCACACAGGTTTGTTGTTCAAAAAGTACTTGCTCCTCTGTGGTAAAGGCTGTTGGGCTGTTTAACTTGAGTTTTGACTGGGTGAGATTTTATAAATAGAAATATGTAAAAAGGACTTGCAAAGTAGAGGGTAGGGCCTCTACAAAGGCTACCAGGCAGGAAAACAAAACTTATACCACAGCACAGTGCTCAAAAGCAGGAAGTCCAGACCCAAATGCCTTGGGTGTAGATCCTGATTCTCACCAACTGGGGGACCTGAGACAGAGGTTAAGTAACCTCCTGTGCCTCAACTTTCTCATCTGTAAAATGGGGGTAATAATAGTACCTGTTACAGGATGTTGTGAATTACCATATGCATAGCACTTAGAACTGTAACTAGCACAGTACCATCATCTACCCTTGTTAGCTATTACAATTATTATATATTCTGAAGAAATCTACCACAGATCAGTTGTTTGAAGGGGAGGAGGAAGACGTGGGAAAGTAGGGTGAAACCAGACGTGAGTGTTGTAATAGTGTGAATCCTATCAGACATCAGCTTCGCACATGTGGAAGTCCAGGCCCATATCAAGGCCCAGCCCATCCTCCTCATCTGCCTCCCCCAGAAAGCCTCTCCCAGCTGCCCCGCCCTTTGGGTTCCCAAAGCACCTGGACTGGAGCTTCACACAGACTGCCTTGTATTATCTTGTATTTGCACGTTTGTACTTGACCTCCCCAACTGTTAACTCATTGAGAAGGAAAGAAAGTACCTCTCATAGACCACAGACAATCCAGTTCCTTTCTACTGTCCTCTCCCATTCGGGGCATATGTGGGTGGGAAAGAATAGCCTTGGAATCAGCTCTTCTACTTCCTAGATGTTTGACCTGAGTTGTTGCTTAACCTCACTAGACCTCAGTTTCATCATCTATAATGGGTACCATATTATCACCTACCCCATAGGGCTGTTTTATAAAGATTGAGATAATGCATGAAAAGCATTTAGTGCAGAGCCTGTGGTCACAGGAAACACTCAGTAAGTGGTAGCTTTGTGCTCACTGCAGAAGAGAACCTGCTAAGAAGTGATCCAATCAGAAGCATACTCTGTAGCTCCCAGTGGCGCAGGGAGAGTAAGGTGAGACCCCCTCAGCAAGACTCTAGCAGTGAAATGATTGTTGGACTGTTGACCTACAGCCTCCACCACCCATCCCCACCTCCAAGGTGAAGCACTGGTCATTCAATCCCATGAATATTACAGTCTTCATTTCAGTGACAAAATGATAAGCACTTATCATGGATTGTATCAATGTCAATTTCCTGGTTGTGCTATTGCACTATAGTAATGCAAGATGTTACAATTGAGGGAAGCTTGGAGGCTACTGGGATTTCTCTATATTGTTTGCATAACTGCAGGTAAATTTACAATGATCTCAGAATAAAAATCATTTAAATATAAGCACCAAAGTGAGCTCTTGTTTTTTCAGACCCCCCCCCTTTTTTATGATTTTATGGCCTTCTGTCTCCCTAACTCTCCCCCACAGATCCTGATTGTCCTTGTGTCCTGTGCACACAGCACTTTTGGTGACGCCACACCAAAACCTGGTGAGAAAAGAGCAACAATAGATCATAAGTGAGTGTTTATTATGTGTTAGAGTGCTTCCAGACACCATATATATAATTTACTTAGTACATATATTTATTGTACATATATATAAATTATTTCAATCTTTACGATAACCATTGAGGCTTTTATAATCCTTATTTTCCAAATGAAAAAATTCAGGCTTTGGGATATTAAGTAATTTGTTCAAGATCTCATAGCAGAGTTTAGACTTCAAATTTGCTGGACTCCAAAGCCGCCTTGCTCACTATTCTTTGTAGAGCTCATAAAATCTGAGAGTTCAGTTATGAAAAAAATATTTCAAATTGTAACTTTGGGTTACCATTGGGGTTTCTGTTTCACACGCTCATGGGATTCTGTATCTAGGTCCCCAGGAATCATGCAAAATAAACAATGGCTAACTTGACCCTTCATCTCTGTTAAGCCTCTGCCCAAACATCTCCTTCTCCAAGAGACCTTCCCTGACCTCCAAATTAAATGCTTGCAAGTCCCTGGCTCCCACCACCACTCTCACCCTCACCCCTGCTAGGTCATCAATTGTCCTGGTTTGCCAGGCACTGAGGGGTTTTCAGTTTTAAAATCAGGACCGAACCTGGAAAACCCAAAAGAGTTGGTCACCCTACCTTTTTCCCTTCTCTGCAAACTAGGACAATATCAAGAGGCAAAACATTCCTAGCAGAGGCAACAGCAAGTACAAGGCCTTGAGGCAAAACACTATGTGGCAAAGTCCAAGGAGGGCAAGGAGGCCAGTGTGGCTGGAGTGAGTGCGTGGAGAGAGCATGGTAAGACATGAAGCCAAGAACTGGACTAGGGAGCTGGTCGTGTGAGACCTTTGGTCTTGGTCATAACTTTGGGATTTTCTTTGAGTGAGATTGGAAACCGCTGGAGGACCTGACCAAAGAAGTAACATGACCAGATTTACATTGAAAAAATATCATCGTGTTGAGAACAAATTGGAGTGGTGGGGAGACAGGCAGAATAAGGGCAGAAGCAGGGCAGTCTGGAGACTATTGCCATACCCCCGGTTGAAAGATGGTGACCTGGCCCAGGATGGTGGCAGTGGATGTAGTGGAAAGTGTTTAGAATCACGGTAGCTCCAAAGACAGAGTGACAGGATTTGCTGATGGATCTGAATGGGGATAAAAAGGAAGAGAGGAAGCAAGAGTGATCCTAAGACTTTTTTTTTTTAAGATTTATTTATTTATGCATACAAGCTGGGGTATAGACCGAGGTGTGGGGTGGTGAGAGGATTCACCAGAGACAGAGTGGGGAGCAGAACAGGCAAATCGACTGAAGTACACTGCTGAGGGGAGCAGTGGGCCATATAGGAGAGGTCGGCTGTGCCATGTGGAAATTCCCCCACCACTACCTCTCAACCCCCCGGGGTATCGAACTCGTGCTGCAGTGGCTCTGGATAGCTTCATAGTGCTGCGCTTAACCCGTTGCACCACCAGGGAGGCCCTGATCCTAAGCCTTTTGACCTGAACAACCGTAGACCAGAGATGCCATTTTCTGAGACAGAGAATATCAGAGGATGAGCAGTTTTAAGGGCTCAGGGTGGCAGGTGCTGAGTTTGAGACTCCCCTTAGAAGCCAGGTGAAGGGTTGGGCAGACATCTTTAGACAGGTTGGTCTGAGCTTCTACAGAGGGATCGGGGTTACAGACATAAATCCAGAGTCACCACAGTAGGTGCATGCACATCACCATGTGCATGAATGAGAACACTCGGAGGTGTGTTTACACAGAAGAGAGGACCAAGGACTGAGCCTTGGGTTTCTCCAGGGCTTAACAGAAGAGAAGAGGGGGAACCAGCAAAGAAAGCCAAGCGTGCCTGGGCAGTGAGGTGACCAGAGAGCAGAATGAATGGGAGTTCCCTGAAGGAGGAAAGGAACTTCAAAAGAAGCTGCTCTGAAATAGGTAACCAGAAAAGACCAGCATCACTCTGGCTTTGACAGGATGATAGTCACTAATGATCTTAATGGAGGTGCTGTTGTGAATTTCTGGGGTGAAAGCCTGGCCAGATTAGGTATAAAAGAGAAGACACTAAATGCAGTGTGGTGTCCTGGAATGGGGCAAAAAGTACATTCATGGGAAAATTGGTGAAATCCTAATAGCCTGGAGTTGTGTGAATAGCAGTGTAGCAATGCTAGTTTCTTGGATTTAAAAATGTGCCATGGTTCTATAAGATGTCAACAGTAGATAAGAAAGTTGAAAGAGGGATGATGAAGAATAAGAGAGAATGAAAATGGACCCTCTAATACAGACAGTTTTCTTGAGATGGAGTAGTCCCTCTGAAGATTTTTGAGCTCTGCTGAAATTCTGCCATTAAAACTTTCAAAGCTGTTTGTCAAAGACTTTTTTCCCTAGTCTAACAAAAACTTCTACAGAAGGTAACCAACCCATTCATCTTTACTAGTCATTTACACCTCAGTATAAATGAGTTTATCAGCTACTTCCTTTAAGCAAAGTTGCCTAAGGCAGGAAGTCACGGTTCTTCATGATTTAGTCTAGGACTTCTTGAGTGAGTTACTTTATATATGTTTATCTTTTTCTTTCATTCTTTACATCACACAGGTATAAACTTGTGTCATTCTTAGGCCTGTTTCTTGACGCTTTCTTCCTTTTTTAATGGTTGCTTATAAAATTAGCAAAAATTGGGGCAGAAACGTGCTTTCTTCTTTGGCTACAAGTGCTTTCAGGTTGTTGCATTTTTATGACTACATTGCTGCTGGCAACAACCCAAGGGTAATTCACTACAGAAAACCATATCTGATGCTCCCAGATGGCACTGCCTAGCCAGAGGTTGGTGGCAGGACCAGTGCTCTCTCTAAAAATTACATGCTCTTTCCTTATCTCACTGTCACAGATCCTTGAACTTTTGCTTCTCCTGTTATTTAGGGTGAGCATATTGGGCTCCTAGGAGTAGGAAAGAAACCCATAATAAGGTGCAAAGATTTTATATTTAAGGAATATGAATATAGGCATCCTTTTTTTGAGTCAAATACACATATGGAAATTTATAACCTAATATTACAAATGCCTTATGAATGAAAGTAATAAATATATTTTGAACTAACTGTATTTTAAATAAGAAACTCCACATTATTACCCAAACAACAAAACTTTGACTTTTTGAGGATGAACTTATACTTAAATGATTTTGCTTTAGTTCATCAAAAGCAAAACCATTAACTTCCAAAGAGAGGGAAATATACGCTAGCCCATTACTAACTTTGCAATGTCTACTAAACTTTAAAATACAACTGAGTTCGTTGATACACATAAAATTCTTAGTTCGATAAAATCATATTGTTGTTTTTATTAGAAAAAAATCCAAACACAGTATTCTTTCAAATTCTGTCATGTTATAATGCTCCCCCCTTCTTAATTGAGGTAACATTGGTTTACGGCATTTCAGATCATTCAGGGAAATAGGTTCACACCTCCCCAAATGCACGTCTCCACACCACGCCCATCACCGAGTCACCCACCATCTTTCACCACAGGTGATAGGCCTTTTTGACCTTTGTACACCAAAATTCTCCTCAGTTTATGAGATTATTGGTTCCAAGGCCAAAATAGAAAAGATGAGAACTTGTCCAGACCTCATAGAAGAGAAACACAAAAACTTTTAAGTGGATTGCTGTTCAGCCTAAAAACACAGTGTGAATGGAAGCAAGGATTCTGATTTTATCAGGAAAGGAAATGGAGTCCTCAGCTTGCCTCCACAGAGCCATCAGAAGGTTTCTCATGGCCTGGGGGGTTCGATGGTTTCCCTGGAATAGTGACATTTCAGCTGAGACTGAGGTCGGCGCCAACGTCACGGGGCTGTGACACATGCAGAGGGCCCCAAACTCAGGAGAGTGTGCTTGGGTAAATCCTCTGGTGTTTCCATCTTGAAATTCTTTTTCTTTTTTTAAGATGTATTTATTTATGCATAGAAGAGCTGGGGTGTAGGCCAGAGGTGTGTGTGTGGCGTGGGGTATGTGTGAGAGGATTCAACCAGAGACAGAGTGGGGACAGAACAGGCAAATTGACTGAAATACACTGCTGAGGGGAGCAGTGGGCGAGGCAGGAGAGGTCTGCTGCGCTTGTGGGAATCTCCCTGCCCAGGGATGGAACCTGTGTTGCAGTGGCTGCTGGTAGCTTCATGGTGCTGAGACGTAACCCCTTGTGCCAACAGGGAGGTCCCCATCTTGAAATTCTTAATAATTTTTTAATAAGAGGTACTGATTTTCATTTCACACTGGCCCCTACAAATTATATAACCTGTTGTGCCTGGGATAGAACAGTACTTTGTAGAATTGTCATTGAAAATATGGCAAGAAGGGGCCAGTCATGCAAGAACTTGCAGATGGATAGACCAAACAGAAGGACCAGCCAGTGCCAAGGCTGTGTGATAGGAAAGAGCTGGGTACATGTAGTCTGCACATTCCCGGAGACATCATTCAGCCCACAGCCCACTGAGTGCCCCTCCTGAAGTTGTGCAGCACGCAGCCTGCACGATGCACATGGTAGGCCTGAGTGCAAGAAGCAGAAATTTCAGTGTGGAGAGATCATTACAAGGCAGAGGAAAGCCTGCGCAGAGCTCATTATGAAGGGAGAGTAGGATGGATGAGATCCAGCAGAGGCCAGACGACAGAGGGCCGCGTGGTGCTGAGCTTGGGTTTTATTCAGAGATGAGATGGAATGCAGATGAATTTTAAACAGATGAGTGACACGATCCTATTTACTTACAAGATGACTCCAACTTCTGTGTGAAAGTGATGGAGGGATTTAGAATGAAAAGAGGGACTTTTAATAGACTGGTTAATAGTTCAGGTTAGTGATGGTATCACAACAACTTGGACTTTGGTGGTAGCAGAAAATGAGGTATGAGATTTTAGAACCAGTAGTAGTATTTGCTTGTAGTAGTTATGCCTGGTTTCTGCTGGCAACTGCTTAATTAGTTTGTTCTACGTCATAGGAAATCACTAAATTTCCAAGGTCATCCAGCATGTCAAAGCCGATGGAGTCCTGTCTGATTCATCTATTACGAGAGTACATAGCCACATAACAGATCAGGCTTATTCAATTTAGATTATGAAGTCATGCTCATATATAAAACAAGGAACCTGAAATTTGTGGATATATTTATTTTTGGTTATCAACACTTTCTTTCATATCAATAGGAAATGAAACCACAAAATAAAACTACCAGAAGTACTCAAGACAGGAACTGCTGTATCATAATGACTGTGTTCCCATAGTGATCTCACAAGATATGCAAAAACCTGAGGCCACTTTGTAGTCAGCACATGACTGTGGATTGACAACATGCCCAATGGTGGATGGTGGGAGTCTTCCTGGAGCTGCGGAGTCCTTCCAAAGACAAAAAGACTCACCAGTCTCAGGGTGCTGGAGCTGCCACAGAATTCAGCTGTCTTGAAAGCACCCCGATGCCCAAAACTGCCAATGATTTAGGAATATAGTGTCGAAAACAAACCAAGCAGTTGGGAGAGAAGCAACTTTGAACGGTACCGAGGCTGAGATCAACCTCCACACCACCAGGCTGCCTAGGGAAGAAGGTCACGATGGTGGCAGTTCAGTCTTGACCTAGGTGTCTGGCATCTTCAGTAGTGGCTGCACTTTAAAAATACCTGGAAGTAGCATCAGTAGTGCCATGGATTTGAGTTTGAGTCATTAGACTCTTTCCAGCACTGAGCTGACAGCCTGGTGGATAGAGAGGTGTGGGGTTCATCGCTCTGAAGCTGGGATGCCGAGCAGGGCCTCCCCCAGGACAAAAGGCAGCATGATGCGAACGCTGGGGAGGGAGGGACGCCCACAAACCAGCCTGCTATGTCGCGGTCTCACCCTTAGTGGGTCAGCTCAAGCAAAGAGGAAGCAGAAAGCACCATGAAAACTATGGGGATCAGATCTCCAGACGGACAGATGGTGAAACCAGAAGATGCTTGGGGTAGGGGAGAATGCTAAGGCTTCCTGCATAGACAAAGCATTAGGAGGAAAGCGCCAATAGCTGCCCCAGATCTTAGTGGGAAGACGAGAACCAGAAGGCATGGTTGGGCCTAGCTCTGCCACTCACTAGCTGTAGAACCTGCGTGTGTCCCTTAAGCTGAGCCTCTGTTTTTTAATTTGTCAAAAAGATCGCCTCTAAGTGCTTATCCTGTGTGTCACCTCTCCAGGTCTTCAGGCGAGTCTTTCCAAGTACATACAAGATTGGACATTATGTCTGGTATCGAGTTCATAGTCTCCTCTCCTTTCTCATCCCCTGCAATCTCTACCACAGTTAGCAAATCATTCACCTTGAAACCTAGGAGTGTACATTTCTTCCTCTTTCGCTGTAAGATCAAAACAGCCGTCAAAATAGAATCTAGTCCTCAAATACATCCCTTACATAGTGCTGAGCCACTGTTTTCATGCTGGCCCTCGCTTTTTTGCCTGTCCTATGCAATAGTGATAGAGGTGGTAATTTTCTGCCAGCTTTCATGCCTCGATTTTTCTCTTAGCATAGAATCCCAAGTTGTAGCTGGACTTAACACTGACCATTTAGAGACTACATTTCTCAAGTTTCCTGCAGCTCGTTAAGCCAAGTGGCCCTGCAATTAGGTGCCAACAAATAGGATTCAGTAGAAGTGATACATTCAACCTCCAGGCACTTTCTTTGAAAAGGAAGTGGTTAGCCCTCTCCTTGGTCTCTTTCTGCCTTTCCACAGGCTGGTCCCACATGATAGAATGAGGACAAAATCCTCAGTGAATACTTCTCACACCTGAGAGTGGACCTGAGTCACCTAAAGGGCTCGTAGAGACTGCCTGCCCCCCCTCAGGCGTTACTGTTATGTTCCTGGTGCTGCTGCTGCTGCCGCAGCCTTGGGGGACAAAAAAGCAAAGAGGTCAAAGGGTCCTGGGTCCCTGAGTGGTCTGATGGAGTGGTGCCCCCTCTGTGGCCCATGGCTACTTTTAGATGTTCCATGAGCAAGACACTCTCTTGTTTGTGTCTTATTTTGAGTTCCCCTATTTTGTAAGTTAGCTTATACTCAAATAATGCTCACTTGTCATGATTTCACTAACCTGATCTTTTCCAACCACCCATCTGATGTGTCATCCCCCTGCTTTAAATCCCTCATTTCTTCCCTATTGCCTAGCTCAGCCAGGAGGCATGACAAATGATGAGACCTGGGGCATAGTGCGAAAAGGCCAGAATTCCAGGTAGTGAGCCTGGAAGGGGACATGATCCTCTTACAGTCCTCAGGTTTTCAAAATCTGAGTGCGCCCAGGGGAGAAAGCATACAGTGATCACCTTGTCAGAGCAGATAATAACTAGCATCTCTAGGGTTCTCTGCCAGGAACACCATCCCCCAATTTCCCTGCAGGGGATCTACTACTACTCTGTCTATTTGCCAGGGAAGGACAGAGATACAGAAGGAAGGAATCTGCCTGCGGCAGTTCTGCACCCCAGCTCAGAAGCCTCCAGCAGAGAGCCCACCCAGCTGTCAGCAGACAGCTTCCTCCTCAGGGTCCAGAGAAACCCACATGCCCAAGAGCACATTGTGTCTGACATCTGGCATCAGGTGGAGGATCAAAGACTGGCATGTCAGCCTGATGCAGGGTAACTCAGACAAGCCATTTCTCATTCCATGGCTTCCCCGGCAGGTTAGCAGAAACGCTGTTGACATCTTCCTCCGTCCACCCCTGCTTCTTTCCTTTTCCTCTCATAGGAGTTGATGCTTAATAACCATCTTTCATGCCAAAATCCGCCTCGGTGTCCGCTTCTGGACAACCCAGCCTCTGACACTGCCGGAAGTCATGTAGCTTAGTGGGTGGTGAGGCTGGGCTCTGCCACATGCAGCCTGCCCAGCACCTCAATTTCGCAGCAGGTTGCAAAATCTACTCCCACAATCAATTCCAGTTCCTTGGGTGGCATTCGAAGCTCTTGATAATTGATTCCAACCTTCTTTGCTCGCCTTGCCTCCCACCACTCCCCTGACTGGCCCTATTCCATTACCATACCAAGCTCCAGCAGTATTTGGAGAGGAAGGCGCCCCTCCTCCCAAAGAGGTCCGTCCAAGTCTAGTCTATACATCTCCTCCTTGAAACCTCCCTGAGACCCCCAGAGAGAAAGAAATAGCATAGTGAATGCAGTCTTCGAGTCTGCCAGGCCTGAGTCCAAATTCCAGCCCCAGGGCATAGCTGTGTGACACAGGAGAATATGTGACTCCACCTCCTAATTATATTATGGGAGTAATGATAACTACCCCACTGACTGGTGTATTGAAGAAAATCTGTAAATCACCTAGCCCAGTGCTCCTCAGTCTTTAATGGGCATAAAGACATCCTGAATATCTTGTTAAAATGCAGATCTGGAGTCAGTGGGTCTGGGTGGGGCCTGAGACTCTGCATTTCTAACCAGCTCCCAGGTGATGAGGATGTTGGTGGCCCATGGACCACACTTTGAGTAGCAAGGCTATAGCCCAATACCAGCCCCTTAGTAGGCACTCCATGATGTTTTTCTCCCTCCAGCCCCGTCCTTATTCCTTCCTCTTGGGGCCATGATATTTTGCTGATGCCACTGTGTACTGCTTACTCATCATACTTTAGTTACTTGCTGTAACTGAGTCTCCCACTGGACTGTGAGAAATATAGATGTAGAAACCGTGCTGTCTTCCTCTCTATACCACCGGTACCCTGCTTCTGGTCAGGTATATAAAAAAGAGTCAATAAATGTTTGATGAAGTAAGCCTATCAAATGGAAATCAAACTGTCAGCTCTGCCTGTCTCCACAAGCCATTGTCATGAGCAAATGTGATCATTTGGGAGAGAGAGCATGGAAACACAGATATGGTACAAATATAAAGTATTATTATCCACCAGCTTTCCACCCTGCAGCCGTTCAGATTATGCAGCTGAAGCATGTTTACTTGTCATAGTTGCTCAGACTTTGGATGATTATAAAAACTCCGATCATCTGTAGTTTAAAAATAAACCAAATTCTCTTTGGGATAAGGACTGAGGCACTCTTTGCCTATGGTAAGAAAGTAATTATAATGATGTAAATGAAAAGGATGTATCTTATGATCAATCAATCAAGCAGCAGGCACTGAGTATCTCTCGCCAGGTGGCACTGGGTTTTCTTATCGACCTCCCTCAAATGAGCAAATGATATCAGCCTCCACATCTCCTGCCTGTTTGAAGGTGAACCATTCATGGGGGGCAGGCAGGGTCAGAAGCAGGGCAGACGTAAGAGCAGCTCCCAGAGCTCTTCAAAACCTGGCTCAAGACAGGAAAGAAAACACCCATGTTTCTCTTTTCAGGGCCTTGGGCCAGTGGGGGGGGGGCCATCCATGTGACTTTCCATGGTAGATGATCTGGGCAGTGTTAGAGAGCCGGACACCTAAAAACTAGTTGCGTGGAATTCATTCTTGGGAAAGGGTCACATGTGAGGGCTCCTCTCGTGATTCACCCGAAACATATCAGGGATGTTTTCCCTCTGGGCTGCAGGAGATGAAGCCCCGCAGGCCACCACAAGGGCTCTTGGGAAGAGAAGGCTTGCCCTGCTTCTCACTGGTGGCAGTCGTAAGCTGGCTGTGCTCTGGGGGCTGAGACTTGAAAAGACCCTGTGTAGCAATATACTGAGTTATCTCTGGGCGAGTTTGAGATCTGAGTCAGCTCTTCCTGTTGAAGAAGAAATTATGGGGTAAGAAGGTTAATGTGACAACAAAGTTCCTAAAATCTAGCAACCTGGGGACATTTAACAACTGATGTGATGGTTTCATGTAGATAAAGTGCCTACTAACTAAACAAAAGTGCCTACTACTAAACAAAAAAAAATTTAATAATTTTGATGATAATTAGGTAAAGATCATGGCAGATTTGTAGAAAATACCAATAGAATACAAAGATACACATTAGTAATGAGCTAAATATATGCATGTATATCTTCACAAAAATAATTAGTTATGTTCAGGTGATTTTAATTTCTATGGTTTTTTCCTGTATTTTTCCTAATTAATATGCATAACTACCTGGGAAATGTTTTCTTTTAAAAAAGGAGAAGTGAGGTTAGAAGTAAGATTAATAATGTTATCTGTGAATTGTGGGCTCACAAATATTTTATATTTCTTAATTAAATGTTCTATACAAATATGTTGCTTTTATAATTAAAACTTTTTAAGTTTTCATAAGGAGTATAACAGTAAAAAAATAAGGAAAAGTCTACAACTGTTCACTTCCAAACCTCCAAATGATCCCTGATTCCTCTTTCTTTCACCTCCCGCACCTGACTTATCAGCAAGTTGTGTTGACTCACTCTCCAAAACAGACCCAGAATCTCACCATTCTCCTCCACTCTGGTTCAAGCTATGGCTTTAATTATACCACAATAATCTTCTGATTTCACTGATTACATTCTGTGCCCTATGTAATCTCTTCTCCACATCATAGGCAAAGAGCTTTGACTCATAAATAGGACCATGTCTGTCCTCTCTCTAGAACCTTCAATGGCTCCCCACTGTCTTTACAATAAAATCCAGACTTCAGGGCCTCCCTCGTGGCACAGCGGTTAGGCGCTGCGCTGTGGAGCTGTCGGCAGCGGCGGCGGTGATGCGAGTTCGACGCCCGGCCAGGGAGATTCCCACATGGTGCAGCAGACCTCTCCTGCTTCACCCGCTGCTCCCCTCAGCAATGTATTTCCCTCTCTCTACCTGTTCTGCTCCCCACTCTGTTTCTGGTGAACCCTCTCGCCGCCCCCACGCCTCTGGCCTGTACCCCAGCTCGTATGCATAAATAAATCTTTAAAAAAAAAAGATTAAAAAAAAATCCAGACTTCACCCCAGCAGGAGCCCCTCTCCCCAACCTTCCTTCCTTTACCTCTTTTCTAACGCGGCTCCAGCTACATTATCCTTTCTGTATCTCAGTTTAGGGAGAACCTGCATTTGCTGTTTTCTCAGAACATTCATCCCACAGATCCTCAGATGCTTCCTTCTTCTCATCAGGTCTCTGCTTACACATCAGAGAGGCCTTCGCTCTTAATCTAAAGTAGCCTGCCAGTTTGCCTTATTTCCTCACTCTGATTTGGATTTCTTTTTTTATAATACCTGATATTTTCTATTTTATAATTGCTTATATCAACAAGAGGAGCATCCTTGTCCTTCTTATTCACCGGTGTGTTCCTATGAACCTAGAACACAACCCAGCACATAGGACGGACCCAGTATTTTAGAAAAAATTAGAGATTTGGGGGAGGATGACTAGTGGAATCCCAAGTCTAGACTCACAAAGATGAGGGGAAGCAAAATTCTGTCCTTGGGCCAGTCTGAGATGCTTCACAAAAAAAAGTGGAAGAGATTTCAAGGAGGCTCATAATTCCCACAGACTAGCCTCATCTACCATCCTCTTTCCCAGTATTCCCAGACACTTTTCAACAGCCTTTCCTCCTAGTATCCTTACTCTTTCTGATCTCTAAACCCCTACATTCCCCTGTTATCATGGCTTTAATCACCTGCCCTTTAATCCAGTTTGAGGAGAGAGCCTATGTAGCAGCCATATGAACACAGGAACCTGCTTGTCTCCTTCTGGCATTAATTTCTGGAACACTCAGGATTCCCAAAGAAAGCTTTAAGTTTTCTTTGCTGCATCTTTCCCTGCTATTTCACATACGACTTGCTGACACAATGGCAGGGATGTTTTGGCAGCATGTGCTATGGGGTCTTTGCCAGTCCAAAAACTTGGCACACATAAGGTTGTAGTACACAGAGAACCACAGGGTGTCTGACTATTCTCTAGGAGAACTACTGCAGGCAAAATTCCTGCCTTTTGGTAATGTTACCCAAGGACTTTGCATTTAATAAGTAAGGTTACACCATCTGAGATGATTTTAAGTTTATTTGATTCAATAACATATTCAGTATCTCTTGGGTGACCCCTAGCTTCCTTCTCGATGCAGTCCCCTTAACAGTTTGCTAAGTGATCATTTAACTCATGGGATTTAGTCACAGCTACTAGTTAAGAATCAGGACTGTAAATATTTTATACAACCCTTCCCAGATTTTTTACTCTCACGAAGACACTCTGTGATGACAAAGGACAGAAAATCAGGGAATGCTGCTTCTGAATTCAAATTCTAACCAGGCTGTTGGCTGACACTTTGATGCCCTAGGTGGGCCTGTGCATTTGCTGCAGTTGGATAGATTTCTAGACCAACTAGAAAATCTGGAATCCAGGAAAATCTCTACACCTAGGCAGCTACCACCCCAGTAACTGATTTCAAAGATTAAAGCTTCACTGTCCCCTTAGTACTGCCCACATGTTTTCTAGCAAGCCCCTCCCTCTGCTTTGCTCTGAGGCAGCACAGTGTACGGGGGTCTCTGCTTTTTGCGGCGCGCGGTGTGACCTAGGAGGCCCCTTCCTCTGCCGTAAGATCACAGCCCTATATCCCTTATAGGCTTGTTGTGAGAGGAGAGGCAGTGTTATCTGCGAATGGCTCCCAAGTAGATGTCCCCTTCCTTGTTAAATGACTTAGGATCCAATTACAATGCAGCTGACAACACCCTCCTGCCCCCACCACCCAAAGAATGCTGAACATTTCCACTTATATACTCACAGGTACCTCAAAATTTACGTTTTTCAAGACTAACATTATCATTTCCAATCACTTTAATCCCCATCCCTAGATTCTCTGAAACAACTCTGGACAGTTCCATATATGAGGTCACAGCACTGCCATCCTTGCAGACACCCAGAGAGAACCTGGGTGTCCTTCTAGGCTCCGGTCCCCATTATCCTTCTTGTTGACATATTGTGTCCAAAGTACTAAAACCTGCTGATGTTTATTTCTTAAATGTTTCCTTTCCATTATAATAGTCCAGAGCTATCTTTCTTCTAGACTATAACCCCCTGACTATCAATAGTTCCTTCGTAAAATCACATTCACCCTAGAGGTAGAGTAATAAATTTTCCCTGTCATTCCCTTACTTGAAACACTTGAATGACTCTCTCTTGCCCTTGAGACTTCTTGATTTGGCCCTTATCTATTTTTGCAGTCACCCTCTCCCCAAATTATACTTGTTATTCCCACAACTCACCATGCTAATTCTTTCCTCTGTGGCCCTGATTATTCTGGGAATTCCCTGCCCACCTCTCTTGACCTGAAAACTCTCACTGAGTCTTTAAGATATAACGCAAATGTTATCATCTCCAAGAATTCTCCTCTGAACCCTAAGAGTAAACTCTGACTCTCTGAAGTCCTGGGCAATAATTGGGAAGACTAGCAGCTAGTCGCCTAAGACATTCCCTTGGTGAATTTACCAGTCCAGGGTCTGGTCCTCACGTTCAGAGACCTGATTTCATCAGCGTAACAGAACAATTCTACCTCTTAGTGGTGGACTCAAATGAACTAACTTTTTGAAAACCACCCTGTCAAAATATTAACAGATTAATTACAGTAGGAGCCTGCTCTCCTCAGGATTGTAATACTGGAGTGTGAGAGACCAGACCACTTTCTCTATGAAGAGACCTACCCATGAAGATGAGTGAGAATCCTAACAGCAGAAGCTAGATGAACCAAACAGCTCATGGAATCAAGTTAAAATAGTGTGATGTCCCTGTGCCCGCACCGGGAATGGGCTTACCAATAGGACTGTTAACTAAAGACCTCTCTTCTCTGGTCAAAGCCTGCAGAGTGCCTGCCAAAGCCAGCCTCTGTATTTCCCTTTTTTATTTCCCTGGCTAACCAAATTTCCCTGCCCCCTGGCTGGGTACTTTTCTCTCGCATTAATCCTTAATGCGTTACTGAAGAGGCCTGGTAGCAAAGCCATCCTTTGGATTTATGCTCTGCTCCTTGAATGTGGATTTCATAGTTTAAGAACTTAACCGTGTTTCCAGGTTTCTGATGGCCGACTCTCTGTAACAACCAAAGAGAAACTGGAAACATTAGCATTTAATTGTCATTATCAGAAATCAGGTCCAGGGATGTGGGGTGAAGGGGTAGAGGAATTGGGGTTTGGGGAGAGGATTAAGAGTGATACCTCACCTCCACCTCCACTCCAGCACAAGTTTCAAAAGAAGCAGCCTTTTAAATAATTCTTAAGATTTAGAAGTTGCCACTGTAGAAGATAATAGAGGCAGTGATGGAACATCTGTGGTCAGACCATGAGGTGCAGAGAGAAGGAAGGCAAAGCACCATTTACTTTTTCTATACTTTCCCACCTCCAGCTCCATCCCACCATCAACCTCAGGCAATGGCTCTCAAATGCCAACCCAAAACTGGCAGCAGTGAACTTGTTAGAAATGCAGATTCCCAGGTCCCGCTTCTGACCTACTGAATTGGAAACTGCAGGAGTGTGGCCCAGTGATCTGTGTCTGGACCAGCCATCAGGGCAAGTGTGATGTGCTATAACATGAAAGAACTACTGACCCCTGTGCCCCACCCCCAACCCCCACCACCCGTCAGCCAATAATTTGCACCCACATCCAGGAACTGTTACCTGGGCAATTCTCCCCGCTCTGCTCTGACATTAGGTCCGCCCCATCGATCTTGTTTTATTTACACTTGCAGTCTCCTGTCCGACATATAGGATATGAACTAAACTGCATTGCACATTTTATATGTCTTGGGTTAATTGAAACTATTCTGTTCCTTAGGTTTCCACCATTTGGATCCCTGGGTAGGACCTTAGGGTTTCAGAAGCTTCCTGAGTGTTCTGGAATCCTGAGAGAGGGCAGGAGTCAGTCTTTAAAGAGGTGGGGAAGAAACTGCAGTTTGGCCATAGAGAAAGCTGGGACTCCTCCTTTGGGAAGCCACTAGAGAGCTGGCAAGAACTGAAGACCCAGAGGCCAAGAGCCCCTCAGATGCTAGAGACACCTCACAAGAAGGTAAACCTTCTTGGGAAGGTGTTTCTAGATTTATTAGGGTTAGCACAATTGTTTTCTTAGTGAGTCTGCAGCTCTTAAACCTGGGAAGGTTTAGAATGAAATTAGAAATACAATGAAGGAAATCAAACTTCATAATATTACTTTGTGGTATTAAGGAACTTACATATTTGGTATTTTAAATGTTTCTAGTGTTTAATTTTTAAAGTATTTCTAATGTTTCATAGTATAGTAAAAATACTTTTAACATTTAATAAAGTGTTTAAAGATTGAATTTGCAATTAGATTTAAGGTCTATAATTGACTAATCAATTTAGACTTTTGATTTTAAGTTAAAAATCTTTTAAAAGTTTATATACTATATATACACTATATTGGCACTTTTTAAACAACATGCCACTTATTGTATGTATTTGTTTAACTTATTGGTTTTATGAGACTTCCTTAATAATTTGGGAGGGTTTGTTAATTAGAAAATCGATATGTTTAAAAAAATCAAATCATTATATTAATAAATGCCATCTGAAAATTTAAAATTATTAACCCAGGAGATCAGACATCAGTTTGCTAGATATTTAAATGGAATAATAAGATGGATATTTAATGTAAAAAATTAAGCACAAGAGTTGAATTAGAAGGCAATGAATATTAATTTTTAAGAACCAAAGTTCTAAATAGCTATCTTAGGGTAAAAAGTCTTAATATATTTTAAAAATCCTTTCTTTTTCCTTTTTTATGCCCTCATGCAAGATGCTCCCAAGGAAATCACATCAAGAAATGTGAGTACTTCCCAGTCGTGAATTGCCAAGGAAAGAGCATTTCAGGCTCTCTGAGTAGGCAGTGAAGTGTGCTGTGTGGAAAAGAGAGTCAGAGGTCAGTAAAAATGGCACAATATAAATTCTGACTTCTTACCTTCTTTTCAGACTTCTTTCTCTGGTTGCCTCCAGGTCTTCCACCAAACAGCCTCATAGCAACTTTAATTTAGCATTTCAAAGACAGCTCCCTGCCTCTTTATCTCACCTCTCAACTCTTGGCCTCAGCCAAAAGGCTTCCCTTCAAAAATAATGTGTTTATGGCACCATAATCAGCCCTGTTCCAGAGGCTGGAAACCTTACGGGCTCCTCTTTTCTCTTCTTCTCCCCGCTCTAAATCCATCATCCCGCCCTGATGAGCCTTTTTCTGTAAGGTCATTTTCCTCCCCATTTCCTCACTCACTGGAGTTTATGGCCACCTTGCCTCACATCGGAATTACTGCAGTCTCTCTTGCGGCAGTTCCTTCTACATGTAACTGCCAGAAGATTCATCAAACTTTATTTTTGTCTCTTTTATTTGTATGAACTGTTATCAACTCTCCAACATCTGTCAAATAGAATTCAAGCTCCCTTTGGCATCCAAATTCTTCTGCTAACTAGAAGTTCTCGCCCTAGTTCCTCAGTTTTCACTCTTTCTTGACAGAACCCTCTGTTCTGTCAGGCCTACTTGCTGGTAGCTCTTCCACAGGACAGGGCCTTCAGGCCACAGCTACCCCCATGCCCCTCCTGAGGCGAAGATCCCTAAAAGCTGCATTCACTTCTTCCTAGAAGTTATGGTAGATCTTATTTGGGTATACAACTCACAATCTCTTTGGCATCTGTCCTCAGTTTTTCATAGATATTGTTTCCTTAAAGAGACAATTTGAATTCTTTAGGGAAGGAATTTTACCAGCCTGGTCAACCACAAGGGTTGTAATGAGGATCAAATGAGCTGGTTTATGTGGAAGTACTTCATCGACTACCAAGTTGTATTCAAATATAGTGTTGGGAGTAGCTGTGATAGGACTGAAAAAGCCGAGGATTTGAACTTGGAAGTTGGACTTGAAAGAAGTGAGTGAATGTACTAGCTCCTTTACCAGCTGTGTTATCTTATGCAAAATTTAATCTTTCCTGAATTTAAGTAACCTCACCAGTAAAAATGGCCCTAAGATGCCTTAGAGGGCAGAGAGGGTTGTGAAGATCAAATAAATTGACATCAATAAAAACATTTTACACACTTTAAAGCACCAAATAAATGTATCTCAGTAATGGCAAGATAAGCACTAGACTAATAAATGTTGACATAATGACCAATACATGTTGACTTCGTGACTCAGAAAGGTTATAAGATGAAGAACACATACCATTATAGGCTAAGTAACATCACTGCATAGATGGCAGATTCCAGCAGATGTGAATAGCTTCAGTGAGTCAATATACGGAGTGTCTCTGATTTACAAAAATAGTAAATAGGACTACAGATAGATGTTAATGGAATCAAAAACCTCACATAAAATGGTAATCCTTTTAGAGAAATTTACTATTTTTATTCAATTGTAATGGACTGTTTGAAAGGTATGGCACTTGTCCAAATCCTCTTAAGTTCCTGGCACTGTATTTGAAATGTATTTAGTATTTGCTCACTCAACATTTTTTGAATTTTTTAGCAAATAGTCGTTGTACACCAGCTGTATGCTAAGCAATGTTTTAGCTCCTAGAGATACATCAGTGAGATAGTGTTTGTTCTGTTCTCAGGGATATTACATTCCAATAGGAGAGAAAGAACATGTAAATCAACAAAACAATTACAGATTATCATAAGTGCTATGAAGAAAGTGGTAGTGTGGGAGTAGGATGAGAGTGTACTATATGGATGGAATATTTAGGAAAGATATCAATGAGGGTGTGACATTTAAGATGAGACTGGAAGATGAATTAGAGTGACACAGGAAAAACCAGGAAAGAAAGAGCATGCCAGATTGAGAGAAGAGTGAGTGCAAAGGCCCTGGGGCAGGAGAGAGGTGCCTGTGTTAAGAGGCTTATATGGTTGGAGATTGGTGGTTAAGAAGAACTGACGAGTCAGATCATGCAAAACCTGGTGGTTTTGGTGAAAAGTTTGTATTTTACTTTCTGTGCAATCAAGCTACTAAAGGAGTTCACACCAGTGATAAAAAAAATGGATCAAGAAGGTAAGGAGGGCCTCCCTGGTGGCGCAGCAGTTAAGTGCTGCGCTGTGGAGCTGTCGGCAACAGCGATGCGAGTTCGATGCCCAGCCAGGGAGAATCCCACATGGTGCGGCAGACCTTTCCTGCCTCACCCGCTGCTCCCCTCAGCAGTGTATTTCTGATTTGCCTGTTCTGCTCCCCACTCTGTCTCTGGTGAAGCCTCTCACTGCTCCACACCTCTGGCCTGTACCCCAGCTTGTATGTATAAATAAATAAATCTTTAAAAAAAAAAGTTTCTTTCCACAAAAAAGGTCCTATATGTTAAAAAAAAATAAAAGAAGGTAAGGAATATCCTCACAATAGAATACAATTTAGCCTAAGGAAAGATGAAATTTTGCTATTAACAGCAAGATGGAAGGAATTCAAGGGAATTATGAGTAGCTAAGCAAGTAAGAGTGACAAAGACAAATATTAGATATTTGCATAGGGCATGATTGACAAAGCAAAATACTTATGGACATTAATAGACAAAGTGAGGTTTATGAGGTTAAGAGGGAGAGAGGAGCGAGAAAGGGTAAAAGGAGTGTAAGGAATGGGGGAAAAAGCCCTAAACGTATTTATTGAAAAAATCAGTTTGGGGTTCTTATTTGGCAGACATAACATTCATGCTTAAAAATTGCAAACATAGCGCTTGATAAATATAAATTTAAATATTACTGTTAGATTATTCCTTTTATTATTATAATAGGCAGAAAATGGCTTACCAAAGACATACTCACTTCCTGATCCTACCCCTGGGACATGACCTTATATAACAAAAGGTGGGGTAACCTTAAAACTCTTGAGAGAAGTTTCTCCGGATTGTCCAGGTGGGCCCATCTGCCATCACAGGTATGCTTATAAAAGGAAGGGTACAGAGGGAGATTTGATAGGGACACAAACAGAAGAGGAAATGATATTAACAGATTGGAGTGGTGTGGTTAAAATGCAAAGAGCAAGTAGGCATACCAGCAGTTACTTGCAAGCTAGGAAAGGGAAGGGATGTGTTATCTGCAGAGCAAACCTCCAGCGGCAAGGCCTTGATTTCAGATATCTGGCCTCCAGAACTACCAGGGAATAAATTTCTATTGCTTTAAGTCACCTAACTTGGGACAATTTGTTTCAGCAGTCACAGGAAACTATATACAACTATGTGCTATGAAACCATGGATTTTGTTTTCAATTGACTTTGCAGTTTGACAAAATAAATGAATATTCAAAGAATACATCCAAATATGCTTTGTAGGATTTTGTTAAATTTTTATTTAGAATTTAGCCCTCCAGTTTTAATAAGAGTATGATAAAATATCAGCAATCTGTTAAATAATTGTGTAAAGTAAGAAAAAGTACTAGCAGAAGACTTACATATTTTTGAAGCTAAAATTGTTCTTCAAAAAAATCATAATGTGATAATAATGTAAATTCATTCCACAAAGCTTAGCATGATTTGGTTTAAAATATAAGTTTAAAAGAAAAAGGGACTAGACATTTTGGAATGTGGGCCTCCTGCACGTGGACAGGAGGCTCTGAGTAGAGGCCGCCATCAAAGAGTCTGCAGGCTGATATCTTCACTGTCTCCTGAAATCAGGATTCTTCACATTCCAAGTGCAATTTCATCAGTTGTCAAGATGGCCACCTTCACGTGTCCTTTAAAATAGATTCTTTTTTTTAAAAAAAGATTTATTTATTTATGCATACAAGCTGGGGTACAGGCCAGAGGCGTGGGGTGGCGAGAGGGTTCACCAGAGACAGAGTGGGGAGCAGAACAGGCAAATCCATGGAAATACACTGCTGAGGGGAACAGTGAGCGAGGCAGGAGAGGTCTGCTGCGCCATGTGGAAATCTCCCTGTCTGGGCATCAAACTTGCGTCGCTGCAGCCGACAGCTCCACAGCGCGGCGCTTAACCTCTGCGCCACCAGGGAGGCCCTAAAATAGATTCTTAAGACTGCAATCATAAGGAAGAAAATTCTTCAAGTACTGGAGTGGAGCAATCCCTAAAATATGTTAAGAGGAAAAAGTCGCGCGCACAACAATGGCATACTATCACTGCTTGTGTGTGCATAAAAGATCTCTGGAACACAAAAGAAACTGACAACACTGGGTGTGCTTAAGGTGAAGAAATTAAGGTCCTGGGGAAATGGGGTGAAAGAGAATTCTTACTGTATAAGTTATTAATGTTTAAAACAAAGGGCTTGTAGTCCTTATTTCAAAACTTTAAACCCTAATTTTTTTTCAACATAGATCCTTATCTCAAAGGAAACAAACAATGTTCCAGAATTGCTGAGAAGGGAATTGCATTGCTGCATAAACCTAGAGTTATTCTATACAAATAAAAAGGAGATTGAAAATTTGCAGTTATGTTGTCCAACACAGTAATTACATGTCTATTTAAATTGAAATTTTAAATAATAGTAAATTTAAAATTCATTTCCTTGGTTATACTAGCCATGTTTCAAGGGCTCATTAACCACTAGCTGCATGGGACAAATGACTACCATAATACCACACTGGCCGGCATAGACACAGAACATTTCTATCATGGGAAGTTCTGTCAGACTGCCTACTACGGACCTCAACAATTATCACCAGGGTTATGAAGTAGCTCTGAAAACTTAACTAATCAGTACATAGAGACCCAGATGAGCAATATTTCAAATATATTCCATTGCCATTTTCCCCGAAGGGACTCACCAGAATGACACTTTGAGGTGCCATCAAAACCCCTAGCATTAGCTTTCTAAGGCTGGCCAGAACAATTTTTTTTCACTACAAAAATTCAGTTTTCACTAGTATAGACACTGACAAATATAGTCTAAGTGTTAGGAATTATTTTCTAAGTATAAACTTACATTAAGTAAAGCTAACAAATGTACTGAATTTGATATTCTGCACGGCTTCCATAAATGAGTCAATTGTACTAACATGATAACAAGGCGAATAATGAGATTCAATTAGATTCAACTTCTTTAACAATTTGTCAACTTTTCTCATTTTTGCTATTATTATGAACTCAGATTTTCACAAATTCACACATTTTAGCTAACCATAGTTATCACTTTTCTTTTGATACTCAAGTGGGCAGAATTGAACTGATGGATATTGCTTTAAACTGGCTTCTGTGTCCTTCCATGCAACACCATTATTTCTTATTAAACTTTTTTTATTTTCTTACATTGTTCATTTTTTGTACAATATTTGACTTCTCCCCTCAAGTGTAGTCCCCATAAATCCCCCACCTCAATCACCTGTGAACTGTCACCAGAGTCCCTTGCACCACTGGGGAGGCCCCCCACTGGTTTTTAAGACATGTTGCCTAAAGGTTACACCACCATCAGTTTCTACAGTTTAGTAAACTTTATGTCAAGTTCAGCTCTTAAATACAGCTCTTAAAATTTATTTATCTATTGAGTGACAAAAGAAAAATGTCCACATGAAAATTTTCCTACATTTTTTGTAAATTCATGTTTTTGAATTTCTAATACAAATTTTGTAAATGTATATGACAATTGCACAGTTTTTTAGAAAGTAACCTCCATGAGAGTAGAGATTTTACTGATTTTAATATTTTAAATGCAGTTCCTCAACCAGCATACCCCATTTGATTTATAGTTAGCAAAGTGAATGAATTCTATAAGTCAATGACCTTTATATAAAAAGTTACATAATACTTTTTCAGATTTACTACAGGAAAAAAACAACTATCTTCCTGAATAAGTTGGTGTGCTTCTTTTCATAAGACAGTAAGAACTTGTTTTCTTTGACCTTACTTCCAGGAAGATCAAAGCGGGGTCATTCCAAGAATATCTTAATTGGTCTCCCTTTGTTTCTCCTCTTTCAAACCCAGTACTTTTGACTGCTACCAGAATTGACTTCCCACAAGCCATCAGGTCACAGGATTAGATCTCACGCTCCCTTCACATTGTATTTTGCTCCTCTCCCTCATCCTTGCTGTCTGCCGTGTTTCAGTCATGGGATTTTGTCATATGCTCAACATATCTTCCTTATTCCCACCTCCCTGCCATTTCTGATGTCATTTCCTCCACCTTACAATGCCCTTTCCTCTTATTCTAGTATTGGCCCCCCTTAATTCCCAGATCAAAGACCTCATGCTTTGAACTTGCATTGCTTCTTTCAATGAAAGTCATTCTACTTCTTTCAGACTTAGTTTCCTCATCAACAATACTGTAGTTTCATATCTGAAAGAGTTGTTGTGAGGAGGCATTTAAACGCTCAATAGAGATTGGCTCTTACATTAACAAAATGTCTTCAATTGATTTAAAATGTACTTTTGTCAGTCTTTATACTTTGACTTACATAGTTGGGTTTTTGTGCCTTAGAAATCATGGTTCTAGAGTATATTTCATTTTGGAGTTCTCATATTTACCCATCTCCATAAATGCATAGGTAGACAACTGACCAATTAGTTTTTATTTATTTATTTATTTATTTATTTATTTATTTATTTATTTATACATACATACAAGTTGGGATGTAGGACAGAGGTGGGGGAGGTGAGAGGATTCACCAGAGACAGAGTGGGGAGCAGAACAGGCAGATCAACTGAAGTACACTGCTGAGTGGAGCAGTGGGCAAGGCAGGAGAGGTCTGCTGCGCTATGTGGGAATCTCCCTGGCCAGGGATCGAACTCTTGCTGCAGTGGCTGCTGATAGCTTCATAGGCTGCAACTTAACCTGTGGGCCACCAGGGAGGCCCCAATTAGTTATTTTTTGTTGTTGCCATTAATCTAATATTTAATATTGTCTCAATGTAGCCATTGCATGTTTCTGGTCTTCAAATTAGTTGAGAAGAGTGACAGCTATATTTTTGGTGTGACTGTGTGTGTATGTCTCTGACTGTGTGTGGATGATGTCTCTGTTAATACTTCTGCCATGAATTTGAATTTAGTATCATACAAATCAGTATGTGGTTATATTTACAGAGATGTGAGTTAATAAATAGTAGCACTATATGTGGTGCAATTTCAGTTTACATATAGTATCTTCTTCACAATAATCCTATTCTATAGTTATTGGTATGCCTGTCATGGCAGTATTCCTGTTGTATTAGACAGTTGTCACAAACATACTAGTTTAGCATGGACGGCTATCTGCTAAAAGAACACTTTTGAGGCCTCCCTGGTGGTTCAACAGGTTAAGGGCATCGCTGTGGAGCTGTCCACGGCTGCGGGCAAGTTCAATGTCTGGCTGGGGAGATTCCTACGTAGCACAGCAGACCTCTCCTGCCTTGTACGCTGCTCCCCTTAGCAGTATATTTCGGTCCATCTGCCTGTTCTGTTCCCCACTCTGTCTCTGGTGAACCATTTCACCGCCCCATACTTCTGGCCTGCACCCCAGCTTGTATGCAAAAATAAATAGTTCTGCTCCCCCCTCTGTCTCTGGTGAACCCTCTCACCACCCCACACCTCTGGCCTGCACCCCAGCTTGTATGAAAAAATAAATAAATCTTTCAAAAAAAAAAAAAGAACACTTTGAAAGAAACCAAAGTATTCTGAGATGTATCTTAAGTTTTTTTCTTTCTTCTACAATGAAGCCACTAATTACCTCTTTCTTTCAATGTTCTTTCTGTTCCATGAGTCTGTGTTTATGACTCTGTTTCCAGATCTATGTCTTCTTGGCAGCCATAGTCTTAGAACTAATGTCATGTTACATCATCTGACATACAATGTCAGAACCAATTTCAAACTCCTATAAATCTGTCTTGGTTGGTATGAGGAAAACATGTTATACTTATGAAAGAAAACAAAAAAACCAGGATAGGTCTCCTATTTTAGGAAATCTTTCTGATTGTGGGCATGACAGTTTTCAAATTTGAGTAGGTATTATATTTCTCACCAACCCCATAGGTCAATGAAGCAGAGCGTTAATCTGAAACATTGTATCATTTAGTGTTATGGTTTAATATTTTTCTATTTCAGAGATCTACAGAAAATAGATTACTTCAGTAGAATATATATACATGTATAAATGTACTCTCTCCATATACATATATATATATATATAGTATGTATAGATATAAATATATCTCCAGTTGTTATGCTCTCATATTATTCATTTCAAATATTTAAATACTTATTTCACAGTATTACCTAAAGATCTTATATGGCTACCTTTAATTTGTCATGCATTACATGAAATACTACAAATTAGTCTGGAAATATTCTGAATATATCCTGGATATGACCTCAGCTATTTATCTCTAGTGATGTTCAAGTATACAAGTTCTCTTGAGAACTTTACATTTCACTTACAAAGATAAGAACAGGTTAACTGAATGATGTTGATGTTATTAGACATTCTAACGCACCCACAGAGAGATGGTGTACATATAAAGACATAATTCTGTCCCACAGCTTGCAATCTAAAATTAGATATACACAGGCAAGCCAGATAAACATAGACAGCACATTTTTAAAGCCAAAAAGAAATAATGGAGAGAAACATGAAAGTTGTGAATCAAAAAGGCAAAGGAAATTGACAAATATTCTCTCTTTTGCCTTTTATTTGTAGCCTTAATTACCTCTATCAAAAGCAGTCATATTGTTAAAGTCAAAGAAGGAGTTTGTCTGCTAGCCCCTGAAGGGTAACAGAACATTAATGGCATTGCCACTGTACAGTGTCCTTGGCTTTGGAGGTCCAGAGACTCCTTTTATCCAGCAGTCTTTGTTTGTCCTGCTTGTCTGACTTTAGATACTAAGTATCTTCCATCTCCAAGCTCAGTGAAGGGAAAAAGAGCTCAGCAAGTATGTTAGGAAATACTCCTCCGGTTGCTTGTGGAGTTTGGAAGTAGTGCTGACAGCCTTGTACCCTTGTGAACATCAGTTATGAACCACCATCCTGTGTGGTCAGTCCACAAATGTGGCTGGCCTTGCCTCTGAGGTTAGATTTTTTAAAAAAAGAAAAGCACCTCAATGTGCCAGGCCTCGTGCTCAGTGGCCAGAACACAGATAAATACGACAGAGCTCTCTTTTGAAGATAACCATTTATTTTGTAAGACAGCTCATAAAAAGGTTATTTTAATACAATGTGGTAAATGTATTGGCAGAGGGGTGGCTGGGGTAAAGTCCAAAGAAAGGGTACCCAGCCCAATCTGGTCAGAGAAGGGTGGTTACAGGAGAACAGAAATTGTCTGAGAGTTGGGAAGAACCAGGGCAGTTGTAGCCCAGAAACCAAGAGAGAGTGTTAGAAAAGAGAGTGAAAGAGAGGGAGGAAAACAGTCAGATTCGATGAATGTTGGATGCCATTTAAAATGAACCTGAAGAAAGTACGGGGAAAAAAAGGGCAACTGTTGGCAGGGCAGTTTGAGTGGAGGTGGTGTCAGGTTGTAGTGCATTGAGGAATTAAGGGGAGACAAGAAGTGGAAATAAAAGCTTGACTGAAAAGAGAATGAGGTAGAGAGGAAGGTGTGTTTTGATTTTTCATCAGAAAGAGGATTCTGAGAAAAGGGCTGGCCAGAGATAAAGAAGAGGTGACTGATGCATCAAGAAAATAAGTTCTTGGCTTTAGTTCCAGATGGCACCCCTGTTTCCTCCTGGGATGGGCTCTTGATTCTACCAGCTCCCTTCCCTCAGGGGGGACTTTGCTTCGGGTCATCCTCAACTGTATTTCCCTAAAATGTGACCATGGCATCCACTGAATGTCAAGAAGCACAGGTACATGAAATTCCTGATGACCAGCTTCCATCTCAGAGTATTTATTAGTCTATAAAGAACTGACATACCTTTTCCATTGACTAGACTACTTCTATCATCTAGGGCATCTATTTCCTGTGTTAAGGTGCTCTGGAGGTCAACAATTAATTGGACTTTTCAGTTGGGGCACTGCTTGTTCAAAATGAATCTGTAACAAAGAGAAGTCTTTTGAGAGTAATTTAATCCACACTCCAGTGAAATCTGAGTAAGACCTTGCTAGTGACTTGCATACTCAAATCCACTAGAGAAGAACTTGCCAAACTCTTGATTGCTGACAAAAATTTCCAGGCTCCATGCAGGCCATTTTCTCCATCGTTGTTATCCACAATTAAGTCTTAGTGAGGTCCACCAGAAACTGTATCCTCATCTTCCCCTACCAAAATATGTGAAAAAAAACCCTGGATAGGTAATCTTGGTAGGTGTTTTTGGTAGTTTTTACTCTTGATACAATCCAATTTCCAAGTTATTGGAGGTGACCTCCCTTCACTCTTCTCTTCTGAGTATACCTCTTCTATTATACTGGTTTGGTTTTTCATATTGTCTCTGTTCAGTAATTTAATGAAAACACTAAAATAAGGTCATGTTTTATTTTTTGTGTATAATAATGGAATTCCCACCCTCCTTAAAAAAATTCAGAATCTAATAGAAAACTGTCATAGTCACATAAAATGCTGGCATTGGATGTTTACTGCACTGACTTTATCTGCTTATCAAAGAGAGCTCATCATAAGCCTCTTGAGGTCAGAATTTTTTTTGTCTGTCATCTATCTTCCTTACTCACAGATACACTACTCTCGACTTGGTAGGCATTCAATAAATATATTGAAGGATTGATTTTAACCACAGAATTCTAATAGACTGGTGATTTATCATTTAGAAATAGATGTGTTTTCAAAATGCATAGTCCTAAGTGTTGCTCTTTTGCCTAATGAAATACAGGAGGCAAACAGGTTTTTCAAAAATATTATCCTCTTCCTACCAAGATGGGGCAAGATAGCACATAAGCAGGATTCTGCTGCTTTAAATTTTATTTAAGAATCAAGTACCTAACCTACACCTGACAATATAGCTGACATGTATTAAAATTTACTGAATTGAAAAATGAACTGGGCAATCATTTAACTTGAGATCGTTCCCTTAACAGTGAAATAAAATTATTCCTACCTGCTCCACCTCCCACACGAGATTGCTGTCAGGAACAAATAGGATGTTTATGCAAGTGGTTTAAAAACGGCTAAGTACATTACCACTTTAAAGTGGGAATTTGTATGTTGACTTAATATCATCTCTATTAACTGCTAATCTTTATAGCTATCAATTCACTAAATTTTGCATTCCCATTTAAATGCCACAGCTGATGTACAAAAGTTTTAAACGTTTTAAAAAATGCATTGTTTTACACTAATTTCGCCTAGTTGCAGATGTGTGGTGCCATACATGACTGTGACAGACTTATACTTTATGGGAAAAACACTCATTTTTCTTGAGTTTTTCATCGCGAAGAAACTTCTCGCAGAAACAACACGAATGAATGATCCCAACCTAACTCCTCAGTAGTAATCATACTCTAAAAAGGGCAGTGGACAAAGACCCATAAACAGCTTTCCCAAATTAAAATCACTTTGACCAATGACAGCGTCCAGTGGGGAGACCTAGGAAAGTCCAGGGTTCCGAAACCCGAGCTTAAGGAGCCCCAAGATCCCTCCCCTCCCCCCTCATCTACGGGAAGCACCGCGGGGCGGCGACCCCGACCTGGCGCCTGGACGGTTGGGGGGGGGTCTCTGAGCGAGCGGCCAGGATCCGCGGCCAGTTGGGGTCAGCGAGCGCCGCGGCCGTTGGGGACTCCAGCTCCCAGCAAGCACCGGTTCTGCGGCCGACGCGCGTGGCGGCGCTGCCCGCTGGGATTCGTAGTGCGGTCCGGGTAGGAGAAGGGGGAGCCACCCCAGGGGTCTTTCATGCACTTTTCGGAAACTGGGCCAGGAAGGGATCCCGCGGGGCTGCTCATGCCCAGCGTCCCGGGACAGGGACGAAGGGAGCAGGGGTAGCCGTGACGGGAAGAGGCCCCCATGGCCGCGCACGTGGGTGGTGGTTAGCATCCAGGAACCCGGAAGCCCCGCGCACCGCCCACCACCGCGGTGACGGGTTAACGCTTCTCCGGGTGGAGGTGGGGGCGGGGTGTGTGGAAGAATGGGCCGTCCCACCCGATTCCACGGAGAGCCGCCCGCCAGCCGGCCTTCCCCTCCCCCATGGGTCCTACGCAGCCTAGACCCCGCCCCCCGCAGCGGCGCGTGCGCAGAAGCCCCGCCCCGTCCCAGCCCCACCCCCACACCCGCAGCAGCCGCCGCCGCCACCTCTCCCTTCCTCTCTGCTTTTTCCTCCTCCTGTTTTCTCTTCCCTCCTCCCCCTCGCCTCCTTTTCTCCTCCTCCTCCGGCGCTGACGCTCGCGTAGGGTCCTGGCGTCAGACGCGCGTGGGCGGGGCGAGTGCGGCGGGGGGTATAAGTAGAGGGTGCAGGAGGCGGTGCTTCCCCTTCTCCCCGGCGGTTAGTGCTGAGAGTGCGGAGTGTGTGCTCCGGGCTCGGAACACACATTTATTATTAAAAAAATCCAAAAAAAATCTAAAAAAATCTTTTAAAAAACCCAAAAAAAATTTACAAAAAATCCGCGTCTCCCCCGCCGGAGACTTTTATTTTTTTTCTTCCTCTTTTGTAAAATAACCCGGTGAAGCAGCCGAGACCGACCCGCCCGCCCGCGGCCCCGCAGCAGCTCCAAGAAGGAACCAAGAGACCGAGGCCTTCCCGCTGCCCGGACCGGACACCGCCACCCTCACTCTCCAGCCGGCAGCCAACAGCCAGCGGCAGCGGATCGACCCCGTTCTGCGGCCGTTGAGTAGTTTTCGATTCCGGTTGATTTTTGTCCCTCTGCGCTTGCCCCCGCTCCCCTCCCCCCGGCTTCGGCCCCCGGCCCCAGCACTCGCTCTCCTCCTCTCACGGAAAGGTCGCGGCCTGTGGCCCTGTGGGCAGCCGTGCCGAGATGAACCCCAGCGCCCCCAGCTACCCCATGGCCTCGCTCTACGTGGGGGACCTACACCCCGACGTGACCGAGGCGATGCTCTACGAGAAGTTCAGCCCGGCCGGGCCCATCCTCTCCATCCGGGTCTGCAGGGACATGATCACCCGCCGCTCCTTGGGCTACGCGTATGTGAACTTCCAGCAGCCGGCGGACGGTGAGAGCCGGGCCCGGCGGGCGGGCGGGCGGCCGGCCGGCGGGCGGCCATGAGGCTCTGGCGGCGACGGCGGGCGGGCTAGGCCGGCGGGCCCAGGGGGAGGGGGCAGGAGGGCATGTCACCCCCGAAGGGCCGGCGGCGAGAGGCTCAGGCGCCAGGACCCGGGTTACCCATGCCCGCGGGGACCCGCGCGGCCGGCAGCCGCACGCCCCTTGCACGCCCGGCCACTTCCTCCTTTGCGACCATTTTCTCGGCCTCAGCCGCTTTCAAACTTTAGGGTGATGACGCGCCGGGAGGGCAGGGTGGGTGCGATTCTGTTCTTCCTTAGCTCCCGTCAGTAGCCACGGCATTCTGAGCCTTCGCGAGCAGAGCCCCCCTCTCAGTAAGAGGTGGAGACGCTCCCACCACCCGGGCTCCTGCCGGCGCCACTGCATGGGAAGGAAGTGCGATTCCGTGCTCGAATATACCACGTGTTGAACCCTGTAACCTCAAGGCCCGAGGCCTGTTCCGGCTACTAGCCCAGTCGCCTGGGGGAGCCATCGGGCCTTAGGATAAAGTTAACATGGTGGTGCGATGGTCCTCATGTTTCTGATTCCATTCTTAATAACTCGTCGGTGACTGATGAGTCTAGAGATGTAAATAACCAATGAGACGTGCATTTTGTATTTTCCCCTAGTTCAGGCATTTCTCACTTAACAGCTGGATGGGAGGAGGAAATCTGTAGTATGTATGACCCCTTTGAAGGCCAGCCTTTCCTCTGGCCATATAATTTTAATTTTTTGTTTAAATGAGTTTCATAGAACCATTGATGTGTTCAGGGTATTTGCCTTCAGGGTATTTACATTCTGAAATAATTCCTGTGGTTTTGAAGGTATTTAATCTTAAAATGTATTAACCATTTTACTTACCAGTACCTTCAGAATTCTTTATTTTTAAAAGTGGACCAGAATACACAAGTCATGGGGAATGATTAAGTACAAAGTAATTGAGGTTAGAGTTAGCTTAAAATTTAAGGGTGGAGGGCTGTCTGGGGGAATGCTGTTAGCCTTGTATTTTTATTTTAAAGTTAAACAGTGCACAAAACAAAAAACAGTGGCAAAGAGCGGACAAAGTTGCCAGGGTTTTTTTTTTGTATCTGGATCAAGTGAATTATAGACAGTTTCACTCAGTTTTAGTGCCCAGTTTTGCTTTTTCCCCCTACCTGCTTGAATATGTAAAATACTATAAAATGCGAATTTTAATTTTTTTATTTTTGTATAAAAGGGTGACACTTAAACTTTTACTTCATTAAACTCACTCAGTAAAGACCCTTTTTGCTAGTTGGTTATGGAGATTCTGGGTAAGCATACTATTAGTAACACCAAAACAGGTTGTAAAACTACACTGCAGGTTTCCTGCCCTTTTGCTCTGTAAGCAGTAGCTCCAAATATTGCTTCCTAGTAGTTCTAACTCTGGGCAGGATTTATCAATGAACAGAAAATTAAGGCTACGGGAAATAATTTGGGGACAAGTAATCACAAAACAGTTTGCAGAGAAAACTTTAAATGGTAATTTAATAGTAACTTGTTTCTAAGCTTAACAGTTTTACATCCATAAAAACAATATTTTTAATTTCTTGGATTTGAGAAGTTGAACTTTAGGTTGCCATGGTTACAGTACACTGTATTATCATCTGTACCAGTAGACCAGTATTGTGACTGTTGAAAGAAGATAGCATTTTTCTTTCTGCCTGTTTAAGTACAATTTATCTTCTCTCCAGATAAGTTTTGATTTTTAAAAAAGTTTTGCTGCACTGATGGGTTTGTGGAATAGCTTCTAAAAGTGAGCAGTTTCAAGTTTCAAAGTCAATTGAAAAAAAAAGGGTAGCTGAGTAGGTGTGAGCAATAATTGATAATGAGCTGCAGCTGATTGTCAGTGTCTTCTGGAAACAAGCATTCATTTATTGAAAGAGGTGGCTGGAAAATATGTCCTCAGAATAATTTTACAGTAACATAGGCATGGAATTTGAAAATAGATGCTTTGGGGCCTCAAAAGGACTGTTCTTCCCTAAGTGTTTTGTTTGTTTGTTTTTTTGTTTTGTTTTTTAAGGATATATTTTCCCAGTAGACTCTGAAGTTCAGTGCTGCTTTAGTGGTACAGGTGCACATAATTCAATCCTTCGTAAGACCCTAAAATCATAGGAGAGATCTTGAAGTTTCCTAGGAAGATCCAGAAGGGATTGTAAATCTGTAGTCAATTAAATCAGTGGGTCTCTAAAGTAAAAGTGTTTAAATACATCAATAATGCATTAATAGTGGATTGTGACTATTTTAAGCCTGGTGTTTTAGAAATGACTATGCAGCTTAACTGTCCAACTTCCTGTTAATTTTTAAAACCTGATTCAAATCTGTGTGTGAGTGGATATGGGTGTTTCTGTTTGTTTTGGGGGGGTTTTTGACTTGACAATAAGAAGTTGAGCCATGAGTCACTGAAATCTCCCGACGATTTTGGCAACTTTGTCAAAGAAAATAGAACTAACTTTTGGTTAATTTTGGCAGCGGATAACCAATGAAATAAGTCAGTTTTGGCAAGTAGAAAAGTGAAAAATACTTAAATTCATGAACTACTGAAACTGGATAATCTACAAGTTCCTAATGTCTTATTGCTCACTAAGCAGATAGTATGTGAAAGGGAATCTTGATTTCATGTTGAGTAGGAACAAAAAGATGTTTTACATTAGTGGCAGTTAAGAGAATAGATTGTTTCAGAAATACTCTGCGAGCAATACGATATTAACATAGGATTTGGGGGTTCTGATATTTGCCTGTTTGCTTATATGGCTTAAAGCTAGGCTTGTGTTAGTAAGACTTAAACATCTTGAAGTTTAAAGTAGAGTGAAGCTGCATCTAACCAGTCCATATAATAGTGTAATTTTAAATGGCTTATAAAAGTTTTGAAGTAATATTCACTTTAAAAATGTCCTTCCTGCAGCGGAGCGTGCTTTGGACACCATGAATTTTGATGTTATAAAGGGCAAGCCAGTACGCATCATGTGGTCTCAGCGTGATCCATCACTTCGCAAAAGTGGAGTGGGCAACATATTCATTAAAAATTTGGACAAATCCATTGATAATAAAGCACTGTATGATACATTTTCTGCTTTTGGTAACATCCTTTCCTGTAAGGTAAGCAAAAATATTGATAGTGTTTTAGATGCTTGTAGTCTATCCCTTAAAATAGCAACTTTGCTGTCGTTAATGTGTATCTTTCTTTCCCAAATACCCAAGTTAGGCTGCTGATAATCACTATACACTGGAAAAGTTAAATTAATAGCAAGTAATGAAAACTTGGTATGCATTTTTTTTCTAGGTGGTTTGTGATGAAAATGGTTCCAAAGGTTATGGATTTGTACATTTTGAGACACAGGAAGCAGCTGAAAGAGCTATTGAAAAAATGAATGGGATGCTTCTAAATGATCGCAAAGTGTAAGTATAAATATTTAGCTAATCATATTTCAAATTATTTTTAATAGTTAAGATCCATTCATCTTACAAGTTTATACTTTGCTCTTAGAGAGACAGAGCTAGAGTGAAAATTAATGAGCCATATCTTGGTAGATTTTAAATTGTTTCTCCACGTTCAATGTAACAGAAATAACAGTGAGTTAATAGAATTGGTTAATAATCCAGACCAAAAAGAAAGAATAGGTATACTGGAATGGAAAATTTTTAAAAAATTGTTGAAAAACCAGGAATCCAGACAAAAATTTAATCATAATTCCTGATTAGCCCATTTCACATTTGCAGAAACTGGCTAAGATAATTAGCTTGTATTGCTGGGTTTGACGGATGAGCCTAGGATATAACCTAGTATAAATTCAGAGCCCAGGATAGCTTTTTGTGGCCATATTTCTAAAATTTATTATTGGTATTTATTTTGTTATTGTTTCTACTTAAAGATAAGGCAAAATTAAGTCGTCTTCCTGATTACCCTTTCCTGAAGTAATCTTGTTTTTTAAAGTTGCAAACTCTTAAAAATTCGTGATCTGTAAGACCAGTTCTACCTCTTAAAAAAAATACAATTGAAAAATAAAGACACAATTTCTGCTGGAGGTTATAAAATCTAGGTTTTATGAGCCCAATGAAATGACAGTTTTTTATTCTCATTATCAATGGGTTTTACTTAATTATCTGGGCAAATTCAGCTATAAGGCCCATTCAGCGTTGCTGTGTAAACTGCAGTCATGACATGCAAATTGAGTTACGAGTTCATTGCAGCTCTGCGGTACTCTTAAGGTGTGGTTATTGTAAACCATTGCATCAAGTGGTGTGGCCACTGTACATGAAGGATGACTAATGCACCTGTTTGAGTTCTGTTATTGTGTAAGAGTAATATTAGGCATCATTAATACAATTTTTCAGCAACACTTTAGGGGGAAAAGGAATGCCCTCTACTGGTAGGGATCTAAATTTAATAAAGAGATTTATTGCTGTTTTGAATATAAAATGATATAACCCTTTTGAAACATAATTTGATTGTATAATCTTGAGATTATTTCTATACACTTGAATTACTAGATTTCTGCTTCTCTGTCCTAAGAACAAATAGTCTCAAAGTTCTAACAATATTCACAAAAGTAGAAAGTTCTGATGTCCACATTGGAATGTCTCCTTTGAGAAAGTTTATAAAACTGATAAGACAGAGAAGCATTATTACATGAGTAGAGAGATACAGGGGATAGGGAAATAAAACCATAGATATCCATTTAATTTTTTTTTATTATTTATTTGATTTACTTATGCATACAAGGACTGGGGTGTAGGCCAGAGGTGCAGGGATGAGAGGATTCACCAGAGACATATTGGGGGAATAGGCAGATCAACTGAAATACATTGCTGAGTGGAGCAGTGGTCGAGGCAGGAGAGGTCTGCTGCGCCATGTGGGTTTAGCTCCCTGGTGGGGAGTCGAATTCAATGCCGAAGTGCCCAGCTATAGCTTAATAGCGCTGAGATGTGCCAACAGAGAGGCACCCGTTTAATACTGAACACAAAATAAAAACTAAAAGTCATGGACGATTTTTTTAATGTACATTTTAGTTTTAGTGGGTACTATTTTTATATTAGAGGAAAATTAAGACTTTAAAGATGTTCTGTTAATGCTGCAAAGAATTATGCTGGGGCTAGTTGTCAGACTAGAAACTAAAGTTTAAATTTCTACTTCAGGAGATTGTAAAGTGCAGGAGCCACTTGAAACTACAACCCTGAAATTTATGTCTTGGTTCACATGGTCCATATGTATTATTTCAACTCATTTGTATTGATTGGAGTGATCTCTTTTAACCCTGGGTTAGCTGGGAGAGAATGGATTAAGAAAGATTTTATGCTTTCTTATTTGGCCCTACTTCTGTTTTATGTCGTGATATTTTGTTAAAGACCTTGAAATTCTCATTAACCGTTACAAAACCATCAGACAAGTTGAATTTAATAAAATAGAACCTAATTTTATATTTCTTACATATTTTATTAGATTTGTTGGGCGATTTAAGTCTCGTAAAGAACGAGAAGCAGAACTTGGAGCTAGGGCAAAAGAGTTCACCAATGTTTACATCAAGAATTTTGGAGAAGACATGGATGACGAGCGCCTTAAGGATCTCTTTGGCAAGTTTGGTAATGTGTCTGAATTACATTTTTACGCTTAAAGTTAAGAGTAATTTCTCAGTGTTAGTTTTAGCTAATGTTTTATGCTAAAAGAGATGAGACTTAATATACTTACTTTTACTTGGCTTAAGCTACTGACAGTCCATTATACTACAAAATAAGAACTAGAACTCTATCCAGTGTGAAGGTTAATAGCATTATGTTAGCATAGTAAGGTGTAAGGTGTGTGATTCTAAGTAATTGAAACAGACTTTAAAAGGGCTTATTGTGTTAAGATACTGTCCTGGATTTATGCACTTACAGATCCTATCTCATCAGAGGCATGCTTGCGACACAGCCAGCTTAGGTTGGAGTATAGTCTTTAATTATGGGACAAGAAAGCTGACCAACTTTAGGATAGTTAGCCAATCTTGGTGTTGTGTGTGAGCAATTTAAAACAGTAGCTTTCAAAGACAAAAGCCAAAGATACAGATTTTCCAGTGATATCTCCTTGGAACAACCTCCTGAGTCCATGGAATTTTAAACTACTATTTCCTTGCATTTCAAATTCAGTAAGCTTCCAATTAATTAAGTGTAACCAACCTCACTTTTGTTCCACAGTTGTGGAACTGATCAGAAGATGAACTTTAAATTGTATACTTCTGCAGATGATTTGCTCTCCCCTGCCATTTGAGCACTTCAAAAGTATTAAATTAGGAAATTCAATACTTACACTGTACAGTCAGATCACAATGAGCCCTCGAGCAAAAAAAAAGTACTATTTTGGCACAGATAAATCATGTAATATGAAGACAATATGTCACTGTGTCTTGCATCTTACCCCAGATTCTATTAAATGATTGGCTTTTGTATAGTTCATGTTTTTTCAAATTAGTAGTTAACTAAGGTTGGCTATTAACCACTTATCCCAAATGATTAATGTGAGTTAACCACAAATACATTGAATATTTTCTTGACTGTTTGTATAGTATAGCGTTTTATTATGGCTTTGGGACAGAGGCATGTTCACATGTGCGTCATAACAACTTCCAGATTTTCTGTACTGTGACCTGTAACCTACCTTTGCCCCACCTGTAGTTAACCCTTTGCACTCCGCTGTCCCCTCTCGGGACATCGGAATTCTAGCATATCACTCGGATGTCCCCTCTCAGGGGACATTGCAGTTTGTTAGTGATTACGGGGAATTGAGTTATTTCAACGCAACTTTTTGAGACATGCATGTTTCCCTGAAGTTCTATCTTGAAATGGCACAAGAAATTAAATCAAAATTTTCGTGTATCGAGAACGCGCCCATCCACACCTTCTGCGGACAATAGATCAAACAATGAACTGCATATTCCCGATGTGGGACAAAGAAAACGGGACAGCATTGTGTGTTCTAACAGGAAAACACCTGGTGGCAGGCGTCAAATACTTATTACTGTCAAACATGCACTAATCAGCCTGCAGTGCATATTGGGGAGTGTTACAAAACTTATCATACTGTACAAAATTATACACAATAAAATACTGTTTTTTTTTTTTCAAATACATTCCTCGATGTCACCCAATTCATATACATCCAATATCATTATAATACGTTACTTGGTTCCAAAATTATACTAAATAATACGAGGGTCTGTAAATGCACATTTCTGCCGCAAAGTAGCGAAGTAGCGTCGAGTAGCTGGTAGCCAATGTCCAGAATGGTTCGGAGTGCAAAGGGTTAAGTATCTTTTCCACTAGCGAGAATGAGGAGACATCCTCTCCAGAAATGTACCTCCAGGTGATTCTGCTATGTCTCCTCAAAGATTATACTACAGATTCTCTCTCTACTCCCTATTGAATATTAGTTGACAAATCATGCCTAAGAAAGCCTCATTAATTTTTATGTCAAGCAGATCACATTGTTGGCTAAAGAAAGATACAAATATTTTATGCTAATGTTAATAAAATTCTATCTTAGTGATTGTTTAAAATGACTTGGAGGAATGTTTCAGTGACTGGTTTACCATTTAGTAGAAATACAGAAATAAAAGGTCTTTCAGAATGTTTAGTGACTTGTTGCGTAAAAGGGATGATTAGAGGAGAAATAAAATTTTGAAAGCATGAAATTTTATCCATGCTTTCTTTTGTGGTAAAATGTAATATGTGTAAATGTTGTATGAAATATCTTTGAATTATTTTTAAAAAAATTTTAGGACCTGCCTTAAGTGTGAAAGTAATGACTGATGAAAGTGGAAAATCCAAAGGATTCGGATTTGTGAGCTTCGAAAGGCATGAGGATGCACAGAAAGTAAGATTTACGTATACTAAGAGTGTTTTTACTATGTTCTGCAGTAAGAAGGGGGAGGTTCTTACGTTGAAATTTACATGCATGCTAATGGCTATTTTCCATGTTCCCGTACACCCAATTATTCTGAAAGTATAAATTGGAAACCTGTATTTTCCCAAACCATAAAGCTTAGTTTTTGAGATGGGTCCACTTGAAGCTTTGATAACTTTGACATTTTTTTTAAATGAACTTCTGTGTTGCACGTTGGTAATTAAAATTTTGTTTGTGATTTCTGTAAGGCTGTGGATGAGATGAATGGAAAGGAGCTCAATGGAAAACAGATATACGTTGGTCGAGCTCAGAAAAAAGTGGAACGACAGACGGAGCTTAAGCGCAAATTTGAACAGATGAAGCAAGATAGGATCACCAGATACCAGGTTCATTTTTACTTGAATAAGACAGGGATGAGGAAATTTATTTTACATTCATTTCAGTTACTCCCAGGTAACTGAAGGGTTGGGGGCGGTGGGGGGCCGGGGCGAAGAAAGGTAGTATAGGATAGTAGGAAGTGTGCTTTACTATCACTGTGCTTTTTTATTTCTATAATTCCATTTCCTTTTTTATAGGGTGTTAACCTTTATGTGAAAAATCTTGATGATGGTATTGATGATGAACGTCTCCGGAAAGAGTTTTCTCCATTTGGTACAATCACTAGTGCAAAGGTAAAGCATGTGATATGGTATTTTTTAACCTGCTCATGGATATGTTAGCAGTTTCATGTTAGTATACTTTATATAACTACTAGAGTGACTTTTTTTTTTTTTTTTGGTAAATAATGGTCATGTCTTTTGAAGAAAAAGCCCTATCCATTTTCTTGTGAGTTAGGTAATTGCTTTATCCCTTCATAAACTTGTATTTGGGATTGAAAAGTGGATAATGTAGCTCAGTAGTTTCTCTTTATAGATGACAGGTTATGTGTTTGCTGAGGAATGAAGACGCATCTAATGACTGTAGTTAGTGCTGGATCATTGCATGATAGGCACTGTTCTATACTCTGTTGAACTGTTGGTTTAAGAAGGCAATTTGAGAACCATGATTGTTACTATAGCAATAATTTATATTCACATATACAGTTTATTCTGAGTAGTCAAGCTCTCTACCCCTGGTAGTAAAAACTCTAGAGGTAACTTTCTTTGACTTGAAAACCAGAACTCAAACCATAGGATTCTGGTCTAAATTTTGAGATTTTGATTCAAGAGTATCTGATACAGGTGTTTTTCTGGAGTCTGGTAGAATCCCTCTGTGTATTATATGCATATACTTTTGTATGTGTTTAAAACTTGAATCAAAGGCTCAAAATTCTGAAGAGTTTAGGAAAAATTCAAACCTGGTGCCTGATTTTTCTATCCTGGCCAGCCCTATTGACCAAGGGAGCTTCTGTGGTACTGAGCAATAAATGATGGGGTTGGGGGGAGTACGTGAAATTCAAGTGACATGGTTGTCTTGTGATTCCACATGTGTATTTTTTAAAGTACCTGGAGTGTGGTAGAATTCTACTCAGTTATGTTTCCCCAAAATTGTTTCAATTAATGTTGCACCTCAGTTTATGAAACATACTTGTTTTACAAAGGAGTCCTTTTTTTTTGGATCATAGTATTGCTACTTAGGTGAAAAATTTGCTTTCCCAGATAATTTTTTATACTTTTTTTTTTTTTTTTTTTTTTGCTAAGAATTGAAAATTCATGGTTTTAGATGTACAGTAACTTTACTGTGCCAGTATTGATACACATCTTAACAGGCTTGTCTTAGACATGTTATCCTAGCACACAGGAATCCTAAAGTTCTAGAATTGCTGAGTAAGCGGGTATATGAGGGTTGTTTTGTTTTGTTTTTTTAAGATTTATTTATGCATACAAGAATTGGGATGTAGGTCAGAGGTGCGGGAGTGAGATGATTAACCGGAGAGAATGGAGAGCAGAACAGGCAGATACACTGCTGAGGGGAGCAGCGGGCGAGACAGGTCTGCTGTGCCATGTGGGAAGCTCCCTGGGTGGGGATCAAACTCATGCTGCAGTGGTTGCGGACAGCTTCTTAGTGCTGAGACTTAACCTGTTGCGCCACCAGGGAAACCCACGGGTATATGTAAAGTTGATAGAAACAAAGTGTACAAAAAGTCTTAGAATAAGTGCCTTCTACCCTTACCAGTAGAAAGTGGTACATTGCTTTTGTTTCGTTGACCTTGTCCTATTGGTAGAGGAAGTAGCCTGTTTTTAAATTGCAAGTATTGTGCTTTCACTAACAATTTGGGGTCATATAAAAGTGCAAAAGTAGGGGAACCTTTTTGGTCAGTTGTCCCATGTACTAAATAGCCCAAAATTCAGCCTTTCCCCATTATAAAATGTCAACAAAACTTTTAACAGATTTAATTTGCATGGGTGTGTTTTTGGATTCTTGTTTATATGTATTATATATTGGAGGGCCAGCGAGTTGTTTATACCTGTTCATGGCTTGCTTAAAACCTTTTTTTGCTAATAACTAAATATTGTTTACACCCCAATATTCATGACTGTTCTGGCCTTGAATACAAAGTTTCTGTTGTAAGATTCAACTGTTCCCCCCCCCACCCTCGACACAGTAAATACAAGCATCTTGTCCACTTAAATTGCCTAGAATAGTCAAATTTAGTAGGCCTTCAATGTATGTAGTTACTTGATCCTTAACCCTTTACACTCGAGGCCTTTTTCGCACTGGCGAACCAGCAACTCGAGACGATTTCAGCTGTATTAGGGAAGCATTTTACAGGTACTTTGAAATCATGTTATATACTCAAACATACAAATAATAAAATTTCACCAATTTATTTATTTTTACATGAATACAACAAAATCTGTTAAAAACTAATTACAGAGTGTAATATTTGTGTGATATCTAGTAAAACAATCCCCAAGATGCAGCCTCGGTTTGTCAGGACACGTATCACAATGCTAAGCTGGACTAACTAAGCTAAGAATTGGCTAAGGACGCAGGCTGAGCCTGGTCCACGAAAGTAATTGCGATAAGAATATCTTATCACACATCGGAAATAAACACATCGAATTCCAAACCACTTGGGCGCCCTAGAGGCGCCGCTCGAGTGCAAAGGATTAATATTGAAAATCTAGCTGAATATGTAAAATTCACCAAATTTGCCATTGTATCTCACCCCTTCTTCAGCTCTTGCTTGGTTAGGATAAATTATATGTGTAATTTGCCCTTCATATTAGAGAGTTGGGGACAGTGTCGAGAAAGAAAAAAACATTAATAGGGTTTTATTTGAGTCAGTGTACATCTTGATGCTAAGTAATTCCTTTTTGTGCCTCTTGTAACTACTGTTCATTAACACTTTTTTTCTTTCAACAGGTTATGATGGAGGGTGGTCGCAGCAAAGGGTTTGGTTTTGTGTGTTTCTCCTCCCCAGAAGAAGCCACTAAAGCAGTTACAGAAATGAATGGTAGAATTGTGGCCACCAAGCCATTGTATGTAGCTTTAGCTCAGCGCAAAGAAGAGCGACAGGCTCACCTCACTAACCAGTATATGCAGAGAATGGCAAGTGTAAGAGCTGTGCCCAACCCTGTAATCAACCCCTACCAGCCAGCACCTCCTTCAGGTTACTTCATGGCAGCTATCCCACAGGTAGGTTTTAAGAGAACTAAACCTTCCTGAAGGTTAAGATGGAAACATTAGTAGACAATGATGAACTATGATTCAATTTGAAAAAATACTTTCTAAGCATTTAAGGCCTCCCATTAACTAGTTGCATTGCTGGTATATTTGCTTGCTTTCTAGACTCAGAACCGTGCTGCATATTATCCTCCTAGCCAAATTGCTCAGCTAAGACCAAGTCCTCGCTGGACTGCTCAGGGTGCCAGACCTCATCGTAAGCTAAGCTCTTTGATTTTTTTCTAAGGTTGTTAGTTATTTGGACTTAAATAAGCTGTTATATTTCCTCAGTGTTTTTACTTTTCAGTTAGGGGTGTTGATTTTAGGGGATCCTAGCTTTTTAGAGTTAAAGTTTCATTCGTGTCTACTGAAATAGCAGTTTCTACACTGCTTTGATATCTGACAAATTTGGGAGTGGTTTGTAACTCAGTTCTACTAACAATGCTAGGAAATCAAATGTCTTCGATGTGACGAGTCTCACTATCATTATTAACCTTGCCTGCCCTGTGGACAGTGCTGTATTACAGGAGCACTTGGAACCAGGTTGAATGTTCAAATATTCTAAGTGTGGGGAAATACATGAGACAGCTTTTAGAAATGCTCATGTTTGTCTACTCCTTTTAGCCTTTTGTGTAAATTCCAGATCTAAAAAGTGTAGTGTGAATACTTAGAGTGAAATTTTCCCAGTCGTAATGTATATTCGTTTCTTTAAATGCAGCATTCCAAAATATGCCCGGTGCTATCCGCCCAGCCGCTCCTAGACCACCATTTAGTACTATGAGACCAGCTTCTTCACAGGTTCCACGAGTCATGTCCACACAGCGTGTTGGTAAGGCCTAATCCTTTTTGTAAAAGTTGACTTAGAATTTGAAATAGCAAGGTAAAAAAAATAAAATATTGTTGCCGTTTAGCTAACACATCAACACAGACGATGGGTCCGCGTCCTGCAGCTGCTGCGGCTGCAGCTACTCCTGCTGTTCGCACCGTTCCGCAGTACAAGTACGCCGCGGGAGTCCGCAATCCTCAGCAGCATCTTAACGCACAGCCACAGGTTACCATGCAGCAGGTATGCACTTAATTTCTTTGTAAGAATTAATCTTTGGCATCAAAGAAGTTAAAAACTGGGTTGCTATTTAGAACATCTTAGTACTTGACATCCTTGTGTAAAAATCTTACTTGCTTTACACTGCAGGAGTTCAACTTTTAGCAGACCCCAGTTTGAGAGTTTTGTCTTGGGATAGTTTGAAGAAAGAGAGAAAGAAAAATTTGTAAGATTTCATTTACCCTTTTTTCTGACTATAGGGCCAAAGCTGCCATCAGTCTAAACAGAATTGGGTTCTAAAACTACTCCAAGTAAAGAAAATGAGATAGCCAATGTGGATAAAATACTTGTATTTGTAGTTCACTTAGCTTCTGGTTGATTTTCCAATGATGGCTGTGTTTGTACTGGCCATTACTTCTATACTTTTAACTTTGAAATTTTCCTAATTGTATCTAGCCTGCTGTTCATGTACAAGGTCAGGAGCCTTTGACTGCTTCCATGTTGGCATCTGCCCCTCCTCAAGAGCAAAAGCAAATGTTGGGTACGTACTTTTTTTATCCCACTTAATTCAGGACTGCAAGACATTTGGATATCCTTGCACCTAAAAATAAAAGAGGATGATAGGATTGAGCTAAACTGGTATAAATGGTTAAGGCACAATTAGGTTACCTAGATAATTAAAAACCTGGAAAGCTATTAAAGAAAACATGTTTTTTTGTGGATAGGGCAATAGGGCACTGCTTGACATGCGTGCACCCCTCACCCCCCCCCATTTTTAGAAGAGAGAATTAAAAAAAACAGCTTAGGTGTTACCTGAGTACAGTACAGATTTAACGATCTAATATAGCTTCATTTTTTAGCAAACCGATGACATAAATTGCCTTGTGGTATATATATATATATGTATTTTAAGATTTATTTATGCATACAAGCTGGGGTGTAGGCCAGAGGTGCGGGGTGATGAGAGGATTTACCAGAGACAGAGTGGGGAGCAGAACAGGCAGATTTACTGAAGTACACTGCAGAAGGGAGCAGCGGGTGAGGTAGAGGTCTGCAGCGCCATCTGGGAATCTCCCTGGCCGGGTATTGAACTCGCACTGCAGTGGCTCTGGACAGCTTTACAGCACTGCGCTCAACCCGTTGCACCATCAGGGAGGCCCCCTTGCGGTATATCTTGAGACTCTTCCATGAAAGATGTTTTGAAATACGGTGGGTAATGGGATAATATTGTTATATACAAAAGTAAGGTCCTTAAACCTCAGTTTTAATGTGGCATTTTAATGTTTGAAGGAGTTTTGGAATGTGTTTATTTTTTTATTACAGGTGAACGGCTTTTTCCTCTTATTCAAGCCATGCACCCTACTCTTGCTGGAAAAATCACTGGCATGTTGTTGGAGATTGATAATTCAGAACTTCTTCATATGCTTGAGTCTCCAGAGTCTCTCCGTTCTAAAGTAATTTAAATCAACCTATCTAGCATGCTTTTCGGAGTTGTTTTGTGGGAACTTGACTTTATAGAACATTTACAAGTGCTTTAAGCTGAACATAAAGTGTTTGAATAACTTGGCAGAGCTTAGTGTGAAATCCACTCAATTTTTTGACATCCATGCTGTCTTAATAGTGCTGCTTTAATGAAGAAAGATTTGCTGATGTTTTTCAAGTTGGGGATTTTTGAGGGGAACAGCAAAGTATAAAAGTTCTTCAAGAATAGTAGTATAAATCTAAAAGGATATGGTACAGTTGCAACCTTGAGATTGTTCTTTCCATTTCCATCTGAAAAGAGTTGACATTATACATTTGAAATTTCTGTAGTTTAAGTCCCTTTTCCTTATTTTTAGGTTGATGAAGCTGTAGCTGTACTACAAGCCCACCAAGCTAAAGAGGCTGCCCAGAAAGCAGTTAACAGTGCCACTGGTGTTCCAACTGTTTAAAGTAAGCTTTCTCCTCTTTTTTTTTTTTTTAAAAAGATTTATTTTTTATTTATACATACAAGCTGGGGTACAGGCCAGAGGCGTGGGGGCGGCAAGAGGGTTCACCAGAGACGGAACGGGTAGCAGAACAGGCAGATCAGAGGTACACTGCTGAGGGGAGCAGCAGGTGAGGGAGGAGAGGTCTGCTGCGCCAGCTTTCTCCTCTTGATTCAGGCTTGTTTTCAACAGTTTGGACACATTTTTGAAATATTTTATATTAATCCAAATGTGTTGCTACTTCTAAGACACAGAAATATAAAGAATTAAATTTTAAATTGTCCTAACTTCTTAACACTTTGTGGTCCACTCACGTATTAATGCGTGTTCATCTAGTCTCCGGTTTTTCACGCCACAGTGGATTATTTGGAACTATTTCTTTGATCGTACTCAGTCTACAAGCTTACACATTGTTTTGGTGTAAGTGTAAGGTGTTTTATGAGAGCTATTAGTTTTTCTGATATCCAGTAGTTCAGGAGTTGTGTGTTTTATTGAATGCTTATACCATTCATGCGGTGGCACAGAATGGCCGGCACACAAAAGTGTTAAAATCTGTTTTTAAGTAGATTTTGTATAGTTATTTATATTAGATGGCCTTAAAACATCTTGGTTCTTTGTGTACTCCTCTGAAGGACTCTTGTGTGCCCTATACCTTTTCTTGGGTGGCAGCTACTGGGACTTTTACTCTTGGGCCTCTACTGTTAGGACCTTCATTACATTATTCCATTTCTTGGGAGTAACTGTATAGCAAAAAACAGTCCCAGTGATTGGCAAAGCCTTTCTTTAAAGCACCAGATAAAAAATATTTTGGTCTTTGTGGACTTTCTTCTCTGTTAGGATACCAGCCATAGACAATATGTAAATGAACAAGATGACTGCCCCATTAAAGCAGTCTGTAGACTAAATTTGGCAAAGAGCTTTAATATGCTATTGACAAATGCCAATGTTGGGTCTTAAATATAATTTTTTTACATTTGCAGATTGATCAGGGACCACGAAAAGAAACTCGTGCTTCACCGAAGAAAAATATCTAAACATCGAAAAACTTAAATATTATGGAAAAAAAACATTGCAAAATATAAAATAAATAAAAAAAGGAAAGGAAACTTTGAACCTTATGTACCGAGCAAATGCCAGGTCTAGCAAACATAATGCTAGTCCTAGATTACTTATTGATTTAAAAACTACAAAAAAATACAAAAAAATAGTAAAATATAAAAACAAATTAATGTTTTATAGATCCTGGAAAAAAAGAATTTTCAGCAAAGTACAAAAATTTAAAGCATTCCTTTCTTTAATTTTGTAATTCTTTACTGTGGAATAGCTCAGAATGTCACTTCTGTTTAAAATAACAGAATTGATAACTGAGCAAGGAAACGTAATTTGGATTATAAAATTCTTGCTTTAATAAAAATTCCTTAAACAGTGCACAGTGACGTTAAGCTTTTTTACTTCTCATTGTAATTGGCATGTATTGGTGATAAACTGGAGTTGTTGCTACTTCAGAATTTGTTTTATGGAAAAGGCATAAGACGATCTGTTATATTTTATGAATTGAGATTTCCATTTGAATTCCTGAGCCAACATATATCTATACTTGTAACGGTTTTTGAGAGAGACTATGCCAGTTTATGACTATTGAGGTTTCTAGGCTATGCGCTAATTAAAGCATCAGTCCTCACTTACATGAGGTTATATAAAATAGTAAAAACAGCTACTGGTGATAGGAAAGGGCACATTTATATCTATCATTGGTATAATTTTTATATTGGTTAAATGTCTGAAAGTTAAAAGTCTTACCTTTAACTTGATTGGGTGATTAAGATTACACAAGGTTGAATGCGACTTACTAAAGTACTTGTTTCCAATGAAGAGTAAGGCGGTCTTACAGAAAGATGGGTTTACAGCAGGACTGAGCCCAGGACATCTACACAAAACAAAAAAGCCTTCACTGTTTGCACTTTTGATAATGGTTTCGTTTTAGTTTCTGTTGCCTTCTCTAGTAGCTTTCCAAGCTGCACATCTGATTATCTTACCCACTGCTAAAAACAGTTCTGTTGCCTTTCAGAACAAATACAAGCAAAGCTGTAGCTTACACATTGTCAGCCCTCTGCATGAGGAAGCCTTATGATTTATGATGCTTCTGTGCTTGAAATACTTTTCATTTTGGCTTTCTCTTGAAATTTAAGAGATAAACCCAAAACTCTTAGAATACCTACTAAGTGATTTAATTATTTTGTATTTCACTTGGCCATAGTAGACCTACCTTCTACATTAGAAACAGCAGATAACATTTAGTGCTAAGGGGCCACTTAAACAGCAAAACCATGTGAGTAACCATGAAAGCTTTCTTCAGTGTTTAAGAAGGTAGACAAGTATATGCCATATTTTTCAAAATTTGAACACAGGATGGTTCAGGCATTGAAATTTTAAAGGAACAGACTCTAATTTGAGACTGTAGAAGTACTACCTGTAAAGTTCCCACAATAAAATAATTCCAAAATTTAGTTTTGCAGGTAAGGTTTACATAATTTGGCTTTGTTACTTCTGTAATTCTTGTGTGGTAGGAAGATAAATTATTTCCATCTATTGAACTGTCTTTAGGTTTTCAAATGTAGCAAACTGGTGGCTTGGTGGGAACCAGCAAACTGCAGTAGGCCTTTGATAATCTGTACAGAAATCACAGGAGTTCCTTTGGCAGTCTACTTCACGACATTTTTGTGCTTTTTGTTGGGTGGTGGTACTGATTAAATGGCCCCTTAGCACTAAAGTGCTACTTGGTGTTCTTAAGTGCAAGAAGGCTGTGATGTGTGCTTTGTGGAGAGAATGTTAGATGAACTTCAGGTATTAAACAGGATGTCTCAAATAGAAACAGATACAAAACCTTGATTTTTATCAATTGATGCAAATATGACATTCACGGGAACCTCACCCTCTCCTGAGCGCTGTGATTACTAATTTAGTGAAACTAGAACATAAGTGCCGATCTGACTAGGCATCTGATAAGGATGTTCATGATCTGTAATAGTTAAACTACTTAGTTTTCATTCAGAAATTGAGATGAAGTGCAGAATAAGCTGACATTTGACTACTGTATCTCTGCTAAAGTACACATATGGGTGCTTTTGAAAAATTTGAGACATGGACATTTTTCTGTGGTTGCTGTTATATAATGGCTAATGAGAAACTGCTTTTTTATCCTGGAATATCCAATTTAACATGTACCTGAGTGTAACAAAATTTATTCTTTTGCTGTAAAGCCACAGTTCCAGATGACTCATTTGCACAGAGTATGACTTTGATAGAAGAGCTGGGTACCTGTGTTTAATGAGTACATTTTCCTTAGGAGTTCTCAAAAAACAAAGTGAAACCAGAAGTCTGGCTAAGTTAGAAGCAAAAAGGCTGGAGCTGGTAAATAACACCGGCTAGTAATGCCCAAACCTGGCAATTTGCAGCACCACTGTGCTAGGAGACCAGACTTTCATGCCCTGGAGTTGTCCAGTTATGCCAGGTACCTCTGGACAGTGCTGAAGTGTCACTGCTGGGTTATATCCCTTTTCTAGGCTTTATATGGACTTCCATAAATATCTTCAGCTATGATTTCAGGATTTTTATGCTTTTCTACCATACTCAAATCACCGATAATCTCAACCACTTAGTGGCAAGTTCTCTGTATACATGGCATAATTAGGGGGTAAGGTAACCGAGTGACAAACTTGAGGAAGTATCTTACTTAGCCTTTTATGTGGCCATTGCAAATTCAGAGGGGAAAAAGAGATTGAGTAGAAAAATAACGCAGTTTACTTTGTAACAAGATGCCCAGAGAACTTGAGACATAAAATATTAATCAGCTCAAACTAATTATGTAGGAAAAAGGCTGCGCACATTGGAAGTCAACGTTTGTATTTTGAGGAAAGATTCCACAAATTCTATAAGGTGTAAGAGCAGATAAATTCATGAGTTGCTGGTGGTATACTTGGAGTGTATTTTGCTCATTTTCAGGTTGTCAAGTCGTGCCAACCTCCCATTCAAAAGTACTTTATTAGCCTGCAGATGTTAATATTTCCCAAACTTGGAATCAATCTAAGACATGACCATTTTCTTAATAGCATAAAATTATGTTAATCGGATGCTAAATTGCACACTAAAAAATGTCCTTTACTAGTTAACTTGAACTGTTGAATAGGTCTAATTCCTAGTAAGCAATTATTTACAAGTTGATGACAATACCAATTGTAATGCACTGATAGTTTGGTAGCTCTGCAGTTAATGGCCAACAATGAAAATAATAAATACTTCGCGAAACAATATGTGAACTAAGAAGAGCAGTCATAAGCACCTGTGTAGCGTGGTGATTCTTAGGGCAGAGGCCTGTGTGGTCAGATTGTGTAACAGTGAAAGTAATACCTGCTTTTGAATCAGTAATTGTAACTGCCATTACTGAGTTTATCTGCTTAGACTGTATTTCTTATAGCCAGTCTATGATGATAGGTTCAGTAGTATATTCCCATCTTACAGATGAGGAAACTAAAACTTTTAGAACAGTGGCTTGCCCACAGTCACAGTGGTGGTGACGCACCAGACCTTCCTGCTCTTAGGCTTGTGTAAAATGCCTGTAATGTTCCATAAAATCCTAGGTACTTGGGCTCCCTTCAGTCTGGGGATCCAGAGGTGGGATGACAGAGCAAAAAATTTTCATGCTTATCAAAGCACATAGTAAACCAAATCAGGATGCTTTCAGTTAAATTTTTAGGGCAGTTGAAAAGAGAGAGTTGTCATTTAGAAGAAAAAGGTTTTTAACCAGGCTGGCTTAAATTCGAAATCGTTTCCTTTTGCGCACCTTGGACTAAGAATATCAAACATTTTTCTGAACTTGTTCATATTCCCATCTAAGTCCTGTGAAGTTGATAAATGGACTTAACCAAAAATCTTAAGTTTTTATAAAATCTGCAGAATTAACCTTCAGACCCTTTATTGCACTTCCGTGCAGTTAGGAAGATGTCAACCTTTACGCAACAGTTATTAAAAAACAACATTGGATAAGACACCAATTACTAAAATTTTCAACAAATTAAGTATGTTTTCTGCTAGTGGGTGACCAACCTGAAACTGAGGCTCTACTCCAGGCTCTGCTGTTACCTTTTATATTTAGTTTAACTTTTTTCTTCCCTTGCTAATCCTTTATGTTGAGAAGTTTCAGCAGTCATACTGTATTGAAATAATAACTTTTAAATATTTTTTAAGTCATTTGAACTTCACTTTTAATTGGTCATCTAAGAGATGACCAAAATAACATGAGCACCATAGCAGTGTAAGTCCTTCTTCTCTCCCCCCGCTTAATCTTACTAGCCGCAACCAAGCAAAAGTATCACTGTACACTACACCAAGGATATATGGGAGGACTCCAGCCCATCTGCACCTGAGTAACAATAAACAGGTCCTAAGTAAGGGCTGCAAATCCAATGGATTCGGGAATCTGCGCTACTTCAAGTTGCCACCATCAGGGGCAAAAAACACCCTGGACAGTGCAGAATGGGGCAGATAGCCATGGCAGCACTCAAGAGGTTGGACTTTTGACAGTGGCTTTAGTGACCTTTTCAGTAGTAGAGATGGAAAGTGACAACTTCTCCTCCAGAGGAAGTGGAAAGCAAAAGTCACAACTGCCCAGCTACCGCACTTTGTGGTTTATAACCAGAGAAACCTGTTTCTCTCCAGCAACACTCAGATTTCTTAAGGGACTTCCATGATGGGAGAAAGGGAAGGAAGCAGACAAGAGTAACAAGCCACTATAGGAATGCATTTCTTGGGATCTGCTTTAGGATGTAAGCAGGAAGTCTACCTACAAACCTCAAAGATTACCCCCTCCACCAACCCAAAGACCCAAGTGCTAAGACGAGACCTCCCTCCACCCTTTTACTGACTTGTGTGCCAGAGTGTATCCACTAGCATCAGCCCCCGGAGACGGTGTGCCTAAATAGAAGACGAAGGTGGGGGGTGAGGGGGCGCGCGAGGGAAAAACTAGAACTACAGCACCAATTCTGGGTACAAAACATAGGTTTCTAATGGCCAATCTATTGAGTTCTAAGAACTGAAGGGGATATAAAACTTTAAAGAAGTATATACCTGCTACTTCAAATGTGAAAGCAAAACCAACAAACACCATGAATAACCCAGGAAATATGGCAGCACAAAAATAAAACAATTCTCCAGAAACAAAAAGACATGGAATATTGTGAAGAAATTCAATGACCTATTTAAAAAAACAATGAACTCAAGGATAAAATTGATACAGGACTTCTTTACTAGCAATTAAAATTATTTTTAAAATTTCAGCACTAAATAATTCAATGAACGAGATAAAGAATGCAATACAGAGTATAGGTAGAGGCAGGACAAGAATGAATAACCTGGAGGACAGAGATATAGACTTAATTCAGTTACAAAGAGGTGCCCAGCAATATGGAAAGAGTGAAAACACTGGGCTCATCTCTTTCTGATACTCAAAACCGATTACAGTAACACAAGCCAAAACTCTCCAGAGGGAAAAACACAACCACAACACACACTAGGAGGGATGTTTGGCGACAGGGGGAGGACAAACTTTAGGTGAGCTTTGTACTGATGACGGGGCAGCACAACTCGGGAGGGAGGAGCCGCTGCTGTACAGATCCCCCTACCGTTGTTGACTCATGCTGACAACTTCAGGAACTCTCCGAGACCTGGCACTGCACTGGATAAGGGGGCGTGCAGGTTGGCACACAGGACTCAGAGCACACTTTTGGAGAGCTGCAGGTGTGGAGGTGTAGAATATGGATTACTGGCTTGGGCCTAAAACTCTCAAAACTCTCAACTCTCAAAAACAGCTAGAGTCTGAAAACAGGGAAAACAGGTCACAGCACCTGGCAATCCTAATAGAAAAGGCTACTCCTTGAAGGCCAGGTTGAGATCATTCAAATCACTTGCCATCCCCCTCAAACCAGGGCGAAAACCAAACCAAAGACTTGAACAAACTAGAGCTCAAGCACCTGTCAGCAGCAGGAGCAAACACTGCAGGTTAAGTCTCTGTGCCAGTGGCCCCGTATCAGTTACAATCTGTGCCAGCACTGCTTCTAGTGCTTAAAATGGCTTCAAGTGGAAGTGCACATGAGACTGTGAGAGATGGCATGACCAAGGAGCTGCTCTAGAGGAGGAGGCGACTGTGGATCCCACCACACCACTCTGACACCCACAGCACAACAGGCGGTACGAATCCCTGCATGCACAGGATGTGATCCTTTGGTGTCCTACTGCCGGGTCCTCCTCTAGACTACTACCCCTTGTTAGTACCAGTCCTCAGACTACTTCTACAAGTACAAAGACAACAGTCTGAAGATCTGTCCCTATTAGCCACCAATAAAAAATTAAAAATGAGGAGACAGAAGATCACACCACAAACGCTGGAGCAAAAAAAAAAAAAAAAACCCAGACAGGAACCCAACCTAGCAGAACTGCAGAACATGAGAGAGAGAAGATGAGTTCAAGGTAACCTGAATAGTTCTAACAACATTTATGGAACTAAACACACACACACACACACACCAACAACAGAATCTAAAAAAAAATGAGGTTAACTATAATTAGAAATAACAGTTAAGAAATAATAGCTGATTTTAAAAATACAATTGAAGGCCTTAACATCTGACAAACAAGTTATCACAAGAATTAATGAGCTCAAAAACAAAATGTGGGAGAACACACAACTAGAATAATGTACATAAAAATTTTTAAAAATGAAAGCTGTAGACAACGTTGGGACAACTTAAAAAGAAATAATGTCCTTAACATGGGTGTTCTAAAAGGAAAACAAAGTCAATGAAAATTTACTGGAAGAAATAGTTACTGAAAATCATCTCACTCTGGGAGATGAACTAGAGAGATGTTGTGATCTAATGGGCCCAAAGAACAGTTCTAAACAGAATACCACCATGCAGATGCATACGAAGACACATTATAATGCAGTTTTAAAAACCAATGACAAGAACAGAATATTAAAAAATCAAGAAATGGGTAACATAAGAGAACACCAACCAGGTCAAAGGGCCTTTCAGTAGAAACACTGTAAGCATGAAGGGAAAATAAGGAGATAGTAAAGTACTTGAAAAAGACTGCCAGTCCAGACTCCATTACCCAGCAAGATTAACATTCAAGTCAAAGTAAGGAGCTTCACTGAAAAGCAAAAACTAAAAAAGTTACCAACACCAAGTCACACATGAAAGACATTCTAAAGTGGTTATTATAAGCAACTGACCAATGAATATTGAGGCAACAGGCACTGGAATTCACTTTAAATGGAGGAAGAAAAGGAAAGGAGCAATGTGACCCATCAGAGCCACTCATAGATGGGGCCACCCAATGGGTCACACAAATAACCCACCACATACTAACCTCAGCAGAACCCTCAAACAAAAGTTAATAGAAGTAACAAATAAGACAACGGAAATGGAATTTAAACAATACGTAACAGGAAGCCCCCCCAAACAAAACAAAACCATAATGAAATGGCATTGTGCTCTAAAGTTTCAATCACCTTAAAAATAAATAGCCTGATCTTACCAGTCAAAAGAAATTTTAAAATATCTTGAGACAAAAGAAAATGATACAAACTACCAGAATCTACAGGATGCAGCAAAAAGCTGTCTTAAGGGGAAAGATAATTCAATACAGATCCATACTAATCAGCAAGAAAAACCCCAAATAAACAATTGAATGTCACACACAAAGCAACTTGAAAAAGACCCAAAGCTAGTAGACCCAAAACCAGACCTGAAGTCAGTAGGAGAGAAAATAAATGAAACAGAGATAAAAAGACTATACAAGAATGTCAATAAAGCTAATAGATGGTTTGAAAAGATAAACCAAATAGATAAAACTCTAGTGAGTCTAACAGAAAAAAAAATAATAAACAGAATCACAAATGAAAGGGGAGAAACCATAGACAGCATAGTATTATAAAGATCAGGAGAAGCAACATTTACAAAATCCACTATTAATTTTTCCAGTTAAGAGGCCACATCAAGTGACCGCCCTGGAAACAAAATTAAGTGTTCAAGGTGTTACAAAAACAGAAAAGCAGTGATTTACCAGCCAGGCATTTCTCATTTCACCATAGTTACGAAGAACAACGAAGTGATGGAAGATGTTAAGGATCAGTGTCTTTGAAAGCAAAGAGACCAGCAACAATTTGAGGTCATTTATCAGCTATGGAGAAATTCCTATGACCTGGATTGAAGACCAGACACCGAGTGTATCCTTCTCAACACCCTGATGATTATGACCAAAGCAAAAAGTTCTTGATGTTGAAAGAAGAGACATGCTGACTATGATGCTGAATTTACTGTTGGCTCTGGGTGGTTCAGATGATTCAAGAATCACAATTCATTACATAATGTGAAAGTGAGTGGTGTGTCTACAAGTGCTGCTATATGGGCAGCGGAAATTTTGGGGGAAAATAAGTAGGCTGATTGTGGAGGAACATGACTTGCTAGAGCAAATCTTCAACGTGGATGAAAACTCCCTATTTTGGAAATGGACAGCTGAAAAAACTTTTATCCATAAAGAAGTCAAGTCAACTCTGGGTCTCAAGGTGTTTAAGGATAGGATAACTGTCTTTCTTGGGGACAGTGTTGCAGGCTACACACTGAAACCCTTTGTGATCTGGAAGCGAGGACCCCAAGGCCTTTAAGCGTATCAGTGAGCATACACTGCCAGTGTACTAGTGAGGAATAATCAGTCATGGATGGACCAGCTTGTCTTCCAAGATGCTCTCCTGAATTGCCATGGCCATGAAATGGAGCAGTACTGCTTGGGGAAGACCATCCCTTTCAAGATTTTGCTGATTGTTGACAAAATGCCTAGACATCTTCCTTTTCTCAGGGATTTTCATCCCAATATAAAAGTGGTTCTCACTTCAAACAGCACTTTTTTGATCAAACCAAAGGATTAAAGAGTGATAGGTTTTTAGGCCTACTACCTGAAGAGGACCTTTGCCCAGGCTATTGCTACAACTAATGCAATTCCAGGGTTACAACATCTATGATTGCATCAAGAATCTTGCTTGAGTTTGAGGGGATTTCATCACAGGGTATATTAGTGACACCTGGAAGAAGACCTCAAAAGATTTCTCCATGACTTCAACGATGTGCCAAGGATGAGGAAGTTAGGAAAATCAAGGCTGCAGCTGAGATGGAATGCAGCGTTAGCCTGGCTGTGAATGAGGATGAACGACAGTGAGGCGCTCCTAGCGGTGGTTCCTGAGCGTCTGACCAGTGAATTATTGGAACTGGAGCAGGAATGCATAGCTGAGGAAGCAGCTAGAGAAGAAAAGGAAGAACCCACAGAAAATTCATAGTTAAGGGTTTAGCAGAAACTTTTGTAGGCCTCAACAAGCTCCAACATCCAAAGGTTTTCATTAATAAAGAGAAATGTTCATGGTGCATTATTTGCTTACAAGCAAATCGATGATGGAAAAAGAAAGAAACCAAGCAAGTACCATAGACACAATTCTGAAAAGACTGAACCCTCCTCAAGAAGGACCTTAGGCAGGTCCTTCAGGATTTATTCGAGAAGGCATTGTTGTTACAGGAGAAAGGACAGCTTCATGCAAGTTTCCCCCCCAACTCCCAAGACCAATGATATTGGTGGTCCTGACTTGTGTAAGCCCAAGTTAATGTGTGTTTGTGGCTTGGTTTTTAAAAAGAAAAATTTTAAAAGTAAAAAATAAAGCATTAAATAGAAAAAAAATTACAGAAAGATGTAAAGAACTAAAAATATTTTTGTAAAGCTGTACAATGTAGTAACAGCTAAAAACACACAAGAGTCAAAAAGTTTAAAAGTTTATAAAGCAAAACATGATCAACTAGGATTCATTTTCTTATTGAAGAAAATGTTCTTTATAGCTTTAGTGTAGCCTACATGGACAGCGTTCATAAGGTCTAGGGTAGTGCTCAGTATGTCCTAGACCTCCGGGTTCACTTACTATTTACCCAGACTCAATCAGAGCAACTTCCAGTCCTGCCAGTCCCGTGCATTGTAGTGCCCCATGCAGATGCACCATTTATCTTTTTTTAAAGATTTATTTTATTTATTTATGCATACAAGAGCTGGGGTGTAGGCCAGAGGTGTGAGGAGGGGGTGAGTGGATTCACCAGACAGAGTGGAAGCAGAACAGGCGGATCTACCGAAATACACTCTCAGGTGTGTAGTAGGCTAGTACTACAGTATAGTATGACACTCACAGCAATGAAATCACCTAGGAACACATTTCTCAGACTGTATCCTTGTTAGTAAGTGACATGTGACTAAATTTCAGTCACTATGGAAAACAATATAAGGTTTCTCAAAAAATTAAAAATATATCTACCATCTGATCTGGTAATTCCACTTCTGGATTTATACCCAAAGGAAAAGAAAACAGAACAAGGAAGAGAGAGCTGCGCTCCCAGGTTTAGTGCAGCACTATTCACCTTAGCCGTGACATTGAAGCAACCCACATGCTGACTAGTGGATGAAAGGGTAAAGAAGATGTGGCACACAGATAGGCCACAGAAAAGTATTCTCTCAGGAGAAAGCACATCCTGCTATTTGCAACAAAATGGGTACGTGCCATGAGGATATTATGCTAAGTAAGAAACAAGCACAAAGACAGTCATACAGAACTAAGAAGTAAATTAGAGGGCCTAGAAATAAATTCTTACATATATGGTCAAGTGAATTTCAACCAAGAGATAACAAAAAATTTAATGAACTAATAGTTTTGGTTGGGATGACCTCAGAAAATGGCATAACCTCCAAGTGACTAAAATCTAGACCAACTAGTCAAAAAATTTCATTACTTACTGATTCAAGTCTTCGACCAATGGAACAAGGTACCCTAAAGATCAATGCACAAGCCTCTTTCAGAGTTTATATAGAAAACAGGGCTTAAGACCTCCATGCTGGGTCAGGATGTCCCAGTGGTAAATACTATTAGTGGCCTGTCTGTTTAACGATAAAGTCCTATATGATCTGAATTCTAACTGGAGTAGTCTGGGTACATTTCTATTTTATATTTCTCCCAGTATGAAAAGGACAAGAGAAATAAAGTCAACCTTACAAACATGCCTTGATATAATCTTAATCTTAATAATATCCCTGCCCCAAACCCTAACAAGCATGGTAAAGCCCCGTCATTTTGTAAAACTGAAACCTTTACAAACAGATGTTGAAATACCTCTTCCTAACATGATGTTCACAATTAATCTTCTTCCATGAATTATTCCCACTTTACTTGCCATAGCATTCCTTATACTAACTGAATGGAAAGTATTAGGCTATACACAACTCCACAGGACCAACAATATTTTGTCCTTATGTCTTACTCCAACTTATTGCTGATGCTAACAAGCTATTTATCAAAGAATTGTTACACTACTGTCATTGTCAGTATCCATGTTCATTATTTCACCAATTCTAGCTCTCTAGCTTTAACACTGTGAATCCCATTACCCATACCATATTCATTCATCAACATAAACCAATGCACATGATTTATATTAGCTATATATTCTATTTTCTGACAAGGTTGAACAGAATTTTAATTTTGATAAAATCCAATATATTAACTTTTCCCTTTATGATCTATATTACCTGGGTCCTCACTCAGAAATGTAAAGGGATTAAACTTAATATTGTTAAACTCCTATATGACTATTGGGGACAAACCTTAGAGGTTAACTAGTTATGTCTCTTAAGAATGTATTTTTTTTTCCTTTCACTTATTTTAAAAATAATAGATCATCTTAAGAAGAAAGTAAAAGACCTTCATAACTGAGCATTTGGAGGGTGGGGGTAGAGAGGGATGAAGTGAAAAATCTGAAAAGTCTATTTGCATTTTACAGGAACAATTTTACACTTTTGAACAAGAGATTTTGATATGACTAAATCAAAACAATCATGTCCAAGCCTGCAAATTAAACTATGCCCTGCAATGGAGTAACTGAATCAAAATATCCCACTTTATTGCTGATTGTGCCATTTTTAAATCAAACTTAATTTTTCACTTCGAAACAAACACAACATTATAGAAACATTGGAAATACAGCAAATACTTTCTCTCAACCATCTGAGAGGAAGTTGTCAACCTGTTACCCCCAAATACAGTGCTCATTTCCTCCAAATAAGGATGTTCCCTTACATAATAACCATAACACCACCATCCAAATTACTGATATACTGCCATCTAACCCTTTATCCACTTTTAAGGTTCTGTTTCAGTAATGCCCTGATAGCCGAAGGATCTAATTTAAAACTATGCATTACATGTAATTGTTACAACTTTTAGACTTCTTCAGTTGGAGCGATTATTTTTTTTTGTTTGTTTTAAAGATTTCTTTATTTTATGCATACAAGAACCGGGGTGTAGGCCAGAGGTGTGGAGTGGTGAGAGGATTCACCAGAGACAGAGTGGGGAGCAGAACAGGCAGATCTACTGAAGTACACTGCTGAGGGGAGCAGCAGGAGGGTGAGTCAGGAGAGGTCTGCTGCGCCATGTGGGAAGCTCCCTGGCCCGGGATCGAACTCATGCTGCAGTGGCTGTGGATAGCTTCATAGGCTGAGACTTCACCCCTTGCGCCACCAGGGAGGCCCCAGTTGGAGCAATTCTTCTTGACTTTCATGACCTGGACACTTTGAACATTATAGTTATTCTGTACAATATTACTCAATTTGGATGTGTCTGATGTTTCCTTATTATACAATTGAGGTTAAATATATATTTTTGGTAGGAATTCCACAGAATTAATGCTGCTTTCCTCTTATACATCCTGTCAGGTGGTCCAAAATTTCAGTTTATCCCATTACAGATAATGTTCATTGGAAGCACATAAGTTAGTATCTGCCTCTGTAATTCACACTTTGGAAGGAAGTATTTTGATACTAGGTAAATGTTCAGTTCCCCATCAAACATTCCCAACAAAGGTCATATATTATAGATCAACAGCCAATAAAATACTAATGGTGAAAAACTGACAATGTTCCCCTAAGATCAGGACCCAGATAAGAATGCCACTGCTACCACTTCTGTTTAACTTAGTACTAGAAGTACTGGCCAGAGTTATCAGACAAAAATAGGCTATAAAGGTTATCAAGTTGTAAAAAAGAAAAAAAAGGGCTAAAATTATCACTATTCACAGATGATAGGATATTATGTATAGAAGACGCTGAGGACTCTACCAAAAATCTATTAGATACAAGAGGTGAATATATAGCAAAGTGTCAGGTGAAAAATCAACATAAAAAAATCTAAAGCATTTTAAAATACAAACAGTAAACAAGAAAAAGAAAATATCTATAATCAGATACCTAGGAATTAACCTGAGGACATGGCAGAGCTATACAATGAGAACTACAACATAGTATTAAAGGACTTAGTGACATAAAGTAGACGGAAGGACATCCCAGTTTAAAGATGGGGTGAATCAATATAATCAAAGTGAGTACCCTACCTAAAGTGATAAATTTAATGTGACATGCAAAACACCAACAATATTTTTCAGAGAAAAATTGTATATGTAGCCACAAAAGCAATCATGAGAAAAAAAAGGAGCATCCCATTACCAAACTTCGAACTTAACTATATAGCAGCAGTGTTAAGAATATGATACTATGAGAGAAAATATTTGCACACCATACATCTGGCAAAGGGCTGCTAGCCAAGAGCTATAAAGAACTCACACGACTCAACAAAAAGAAAACAAATAACCCAATCAAAAATGGGCAAAAGAGCTAAATAGGCACTTCTCCAAAGAAGACATAGAGAAGGCCAACAGGTACATGAAAAAATGCTCATCACTTCTGGTCAGGGAAATGCAAATTAAAGCCATCATGAGATACCACCTCATACCGTGAGAATGACCCCCATCAAACAGACCAAAAACAAGTGTTTGCAAAGATGTGGAGAAAAATTAACCTAGTTACACTGTTGGTGGGAATGTAGACTGGTAGAGTCCCCATGGAAAACAATATGGAGGTTTCTCAAAATATCAAAAAATGCATATACCATATAATCCAGCATTTCCAATCCTAGGTTTCTACCCAAATAATACAAAAACACTAATTTGAAGGGAAGTATGCACCGCTATGCTCAAAGCAGTATTATTTATAATAGTAAGCTATAGAAACAACCTAAGTGCCCCCAGACAGAGGAGTGGATCAGGAAGGTAGGATGTATACACACATGGAATATTCATCTACTCATCTATAAAAACAGAAACTCTAGCCATCTGGGACAACATGGATAGAACTGGGGGGCAGGGATTAAGCAAAGTGAAAGAAGTCAGAAGGAGAAAGACAAATACTGCATGGACTCACTTATGTGTGGAATAGAGAAAAACAAACAAAGGCTCAAATAAAGCCAAATGAATAACAAACCCTAAAAGTCTGACTGTAGAACTGAGATTACCAGTGGGGAGGGCAGAGAACAAAGCGGGGAGGGAGCCCGATGGATGATGGTGGAGGTGCAGTGTGGTAACAACACCTGAAGGGGGAAATCCTCTACCTCTAAATCACAAATAATGTTGTAAAGCAATGTTACCTCAAAAAAAGTTCAAAAATTAAAATAAAGAAGAAAAACAATGATATTAACACAAAAATAGATAAATGGGTCAATGGGACAGAATCAAAAGCCCTTAAATAAATCCACATATAAGAAAAAGGAATTCTTCTACACTGCTGGTGGGAATGTGAACTGGTCCAACCACTATGGAAAGCTGTATAGACTGCTAAAAATGGAACTTCTGTACGACCCAGCAATACCACTTTTGGAATCTACCCAAAGGACAAAAACACTAATCCGAAAGAATACATGCACCCGTATGTTCATTGCGGCACTGTTTACAATAGCAAAGATATGGAAGCAACCCAGATGTCCAAGAATAGATGGCTGGATCAAGAAGATGTGGTACATATACACAATGGAATACTATTCCGCATTCAAAGAAGATAAACACATGCAATTTGCAGCGACATGGATGGAATTAGAGGGGATCATACTCAGCAAAATAAGCCAGAAAGAAAGAAAAATATCGAATGGTTTCACATATAACAGGACTATAGGGAAACCAAACAGGAGAGAGACACTCAGTGGGTGGGCGGGGAGGAGGGATAGAGCACAAAATGGAGTAGAAAAGGACACAAGGGACCATGGAGATGGATCACGGGTGAATTGGTGGTAGGTTACCCAAGGGGAATACAAAATGTAAAAGATATGAATAACAATAAAAATACATATATTTAAAAAATTAAATAAATAAATATTTGTGAAAAAAAATAAAATGGTGCTGGGAAAACTAGAAGGTCACACATAAAAGAATGAAGTTGGATCATTCTCTAACTCCATGCAATTCCAAATGGATAAAAAATTAGCTATAAGGCCTGCAAAATATATAGAAGAAAACTGATGTTATAATCCATGATGTCAATGATAAAGATATTTTTGGAGACAACACCTACAGCAAGGGAAATAAAAACTTTTATAGCAAAAAATAGGTATAAGATTAAAAAGATGTTGTACTGAATGGGAGAAAATATTCATACAATCTGTAATTGACAAGAGATTCATATTCAAGATATATAAAATACTTATACAACTCGCAATAAAAAAGCAGACAACCAATCAGTAAGTCAGCAGCAGATATGAAGAGACAGTAAACCAAAGAGGATATCTGGAAGACCATGAAAAGATGTTCAGCATCGCTTCAAGCAAAAGATGCAGGTTAAGATCACACATGAGATACCGTCTCACACCTATGAAAAAGGCGTATTTTAAAAAGACCCCCCCCCCCAACAACAAGTGCTGGAGAGATGTGCAGAAAAAAGAAACCCTATTATACTGTTTATGGGAATGTAAAGTGGTATAGCCATTATGGAAAGTGATCTGGATTTATCTTCAAAAACTAAAAATGGAATTACCATGTGACCTAGCAATCCCAGCCACTCTGGGTCATCCATCCAAAGAACATGAAGACAGCAATGCGATATAACTATATGCTCTGTGATGTTTGTTGTGTCACTATTTACCAGAGCTAGGACATGGAAGCAGATGAAATGTTCAATAGATGATTGGATCAAGAAGATGTGGAATATGCACACCATGGAATATTATTCAGCCAGAAGGAAAGATGAAATGCAGCCATTCACAGCAAAATGGAGAGAGTTCAAGAGTTATGTCTCGGAAAGCAAATCAGAATAACAAAGACAATCACTGGACATTAACAATTTGATGAAGTAAAATACTTACAAAACTAGTGGACATCAGTAAAGACAGTGAAGGTTCTGAGGTTAAGAGGGGGAAGGGCGAGAGAAAGTTATAAAGGGATAAGGGATAGTGAAAATAGATGTGGATTATTTGATTATGCCACGGTAGTTACAATCAAGAACTCATGAGCAAAATAACACAAAATAGGGTTTGGCCTCTGTAGTGCCTCCAGTTTACAATTCCGTGGTTTGTGAGCCTATGTCTTGTTGATTAAGTTCATGGCATCATTCGACCTCCTTGGGTTAATGTTGAGATGCCATTAATCCAAGGTGACAGCTTCATGGCTGGAGGAGTGGACTGCTCCCACCACCACCCCCATCCATTCATGAAGAATGTGGATTAGGAAGTAATTATTTTAAAAAAGACCATTCCATTTATTCAATGATTTATTTATACCTGTATGGATTCATGGTCTCCTATTTTTTTCAATGGCTTATACTATTATTACTCTATTTTTTTGTGCTCAAATTGCCCCTGATGTAACAGCGGCAGTCCTGTCAAGTTGGCTACCTTTTGACATGTCCCCATTATTTTTTGAATGCTTTCTTGTTTTGGGGTACAAGATGAGCCAGTTTTTCTTATATTTTTCCTGTTCCAGGCCTTCAATCAGCCATTTTCTCAAAGAGCCCTACTTTCTTTTAGTGGAACATGATATTTAGAAGCTGAAATCTGAGTGTCAGGTGTGCTGTAATTTATCAATCCCTTGTTGCAAAGTGCTGGGAATGTACCCAGGACTATGGAATCAGAGTTTGCATTTTAAACTGAATCATTGAGTGATTCTTATGACATTAAAGTTTGAGAGGCACTGCCCACCTACCCAGGAAATGACCTTTATGTCCAAACCAGCTGCTGGAGCACCAGCCATTACAGATGCATTGCAGGCATCCGGGAGGAGAAAGTAAGCGAAAGGACTCACTTCCCTGCTAGGTGAGCTTCTTCTCATCCCCAGAGGACTCTCAACAATAATTTTGCTAACATCTCATTGCTTAGAATTTAGTCACATAGCTGCAATGCAAGGGAGGCAGAGACATCTAGTCTTTCGGTTGGCCTACTGCACCTGGGATAAAGTCAGCATATGTTTGTAAGGAGGAAAGGGAATGCTGGTGATTGGGCGGGCTGCAGGGGCCTCTGGTCCTCTGTCCTTACTTGGTCCTCCCTCTGTGTCCTCTCAGTGCGCTGTGACGCGAACGCTGGGCACAACGACCAGCCGCCTTCCCATGGCCAGCCGGGAGGTCATCCCACGCGTTGGTCCCACCGTGTCCTGATGCCCCAATTTCTGCCTGGCTCTGGAATGGAGCTAGGTCAGAATTCAAGGCGCACAAAGCAGAACAGAAAGCATGAAGGCAGCAGTCAGCACAGTGGCTGAGCTAGCAGACTAGAACAGATTTCCTAGGTTCAAATTCCAGCACCATCACTTACCAGCTCTGGATCTGGCATAAGTTAGGTTTCAACAGCCTATTGTTCAAATGGAATGAGTCTAGGGCTACACCTCACTGATTCTTAGGAAAGTTTATTGGAAACAACCTAGGCAAAGCTCTTGAAATACCTGGTCCAGAGTAAGATCTTCATAAACAACGTTATTATTACTGAGTACAATTGGCGCAAGCATAGACGTAACCTCGGTGGATTTGACTGCCAAGCCTGAAGCGAACTTGGCCTAAAGCTCCGTTTCACGGGAAGAACACAAACTACCAGTCTGGAAGTGCCATCTTCAGACGTCAAGCCCAACATTTTCACCAGGTTGGAGAAGATTGCTACCACTCTAGTTACTGTTTAACACCCTTGTGACACACAGCCAGAGCTTTCCTGCTTGTTGTTACTTTACAGCACACTATCTTCACTTTCCCCAAATTTGGTTTCCTCTTAACTACTTGAACTATTTCCAACATATTAAAAAAAAAAACTTATAAGGAAAAACCACCCATACTGCTAGACACTGCGTTTGCCTTTGTGCACATCCTCTCCCGTAAAGCCTGAAGCCACCTCTGGCCCTTTATAGCCACTGAGCATATCCTGGCAAGTCCACTCACTCACTGGATACACCCAAAGCAACACCATCAATTTCTTAGACAAACATCCTGAGCAATTTGGCTTCTTTAACTTTGTCATTAATACAACTGGTTTTGCAGAGTACCTTAGGGAATCTTGAAAGACCAGTTCTTGTTATTTTAACCTCTTCAGTGGCTTGTCATTTTGGATTTTAATGCTAACGTTATTTGCCAATGCCTTCCAGGTACTACTGAAACACCTACAAGATAAACAAAGGGCATGTCTTCTTAAGCTCTGTGTCTCCATGACCTGATGGAGAAAGACTTAAAGAAGCCCAAAGAATACGTGGTGTGTGGGTCTTCATGGGTGTTTGTGTAAAACTAGGATTAAATGATCCCATGTGTCACTTAATTAGCTTCTTTTGCCATTTCCCAGTTTGGTGGAAACTGCTGGAACTAATCCCTCTGTCCTTTTAATCTCTGATTTAAACAAAGGCCAAATTGACACCTGGTTGGTCACCTCAGGGGTCAGGGAAGTGGAGCGAAGAATAACAGCACCCTCTACAGGTGTGCCTGTGACCCTGATGCTGACAGAACCTACCCATCGGCTTCCTGAGGTATCTGGTCTGAGGGCCTATGTGAAGAGATTTAGGGGAATGAAGAGTGGCACTTCCTGCCAGCAGCTCATGGCGGCTACAGCTTACATCCTTCAGTTACTGCTGCAGTGGGCTGTGGTGGCTACATCTGGGGTCTACGCAGCCGGTTCTCCGATTTTCCTTTTCCAATAGCAATACCTCTGAAAAAGCCTTTTTTTTTTTTCCCCAGAAATTTCCTTCCCCTTCCTTGTAAATAGAATGGATTTTGTAAGTCACAGTGCTCCATCTCTAGCCACACAAGTAAGACTGTGACCCAACCCGACAATTCTTAGTTCTGCATCCTTTTGGACATTGTTGAGCGAGCCGGAAAGATGAGGTCATCCTCAACACCAACCTCTCCCTCACACTCCATTTCCAAGTTGTTCACGTCCACCAATTTTGCCTCCTAGATTTCTTTGCTCTCCCTCCCTACTATTACTCTAATCCCAGCAGTTATCATCTCCCCTGAACAACTGTGTAGCCTCCTGAGTTCCTACCTCCATCTAGTCAACCACAGCTGGAGTCATTCTTCATGGGATAAATATGACTGTGGATCCAACCCAACCTCATTTCTATTCTGATTCCTCATAGCCTTAGGACAAGGTAAAATTTCCATAATGTGACCCACAGGGCACCCCGTGGATGGCTCCCAGCCCATTTCTTCGATGTCCCCTATACTACTCTCCTGTAACTATTTGGGCCTTATTTCAGGCCCAGCCCCTGGTATTAACATGTTGTTTCATACATACTGCTCCTTCCCCCTCTCCCCCACCAAATATCCTTGCCCTAACCCTTCCATCCTTTTTAACTTAGCTCAAAATATCATTTACATCATCTAAGGAAGTTTACCCTAAATTCCAAAGTCAATCCTTATGTACACTCATAGCACCTATCTATACCTTAATACACTTGCCACAGTGCAATTTTGCACTTTCTGGTCAATTGATGTATATTGTCATTCTTGTTGAATGACATAGTATTTGTTGAATGGCTAACAGTGAATGACAGTGGTTGACAGTGTATGAATTGGTACAAGTAGTCAGCATCCAACACAGGTTAAGCCAACAGAAGGCTCTGATTCGAATTTCCCAAATCAAAGGTAGAAGAGAATTGCTCTTCTTTCTTTTGGATTCATGACTCCAGGGAGGCAGGCTCTGGCCTCAGATGACCATCTTCCAGTCTTATGTTGCTTACCTTTCAGCAAAATGACAGCTGGAAGTGGACAGCGAGACAGTCCTGGAGAGTGGTGATCCTCATTCCATCTCAGGTTCCTGAGCTCAGTTCCTCCTTCAATTCTTTGGGTTTTCTTATCTGTAACAGAAAGATCCTTTGAATAAGGCAGTTGACCTGGTAGTCTGGGCTGAGAGACCAGAACTGGAGAGACATTGGGTTAGGTTAGACTAAAGACAACTTAAAAATTGCACTTGATACAGCCAGTTTGCCCACCATAATTAGACTGCATGGGTGCTCTTTGTCTTGTGCTACAGGGGGGAAAGGGGACCCAACCTGCTGGCGAGCGTTTGGGGCTTGGCTCCACTCTTTCATTTGAAGGCTCGGTCCATTTCTGCAGCACACAAGTAGCAACCAATCTCAATAGCCATCCAGTCCAGCAATAAACATGCGTTGTGTGCACCTACTATGTACACCACAGATGCCACAGGGAAAGTAGAGTAAGACCTAGTTCCCTTGAATATAGTTTTTTAGGAGGTGTGGCAGACACAAGAGTATACTCAGAACTACATATGTTTTCTCAGGTAGCTAATTTCTGAAAGGCTCATGAGGGGCAGGGCAGCACATAATTAAAAGCACAGGCTTTGTAGCCAGAAAGAACCAGCTGTGAATTTTGGCTCTTTGTTAACTGATACTAGTCTTGCTTAGTTTCCTCTGCTGTAAACAAAGATAATACCTTTGCAGGCTGTCAGGAGGATTAAAATATAGGAAATACAGAAAGTGCCAAGCATAAAGACTTCCAGAAAATTGGAGTTAACGTGATTATGTGCCCAGATTGTACTTTGAGAGCCACCTGGAAAGAGGCCCCAAATGACCCCCCACCCCCCATCAGCTGGGACAGTTAAAATCCTAGCATTAAGGATTTGGGCTTTGGATTTATGGTTTGATCACTAGAAGTTCCCTGTTAAAAAATACAATGTGTTACTTGAAAGTGCTAACAGTGAGTCATTAGAAAACAAATTCTGATTGAGGATGAGCTAAATTGATCAATAAAAAATAGGACTTGAAGAGTAAAGCAAATAATAATATGTGTCAGGCACTGTGGCTTGTGCTGTTCATGCTCAACTGACCTCAGATAACTGACCTAAGCTCTTGGTGGCTCAGTTCCTTGCCTCAAAGCCCTAATAATAAATAGCATCTTGCTCATAAAATTGCTCTGATAACACTGGTCAACACTGAGATCATTATTGACTTAAAAAGGCCCTATTCTGTAGTATCTTGGTGTGCTGAACATGAATATAACCCTGAAAATTTTTTATTAGTTCTCGTTTTGAAGATATTTTATCTAATTCATTTTATATGCCTCACGGTGTAAATTTATCCAGTAGGACTACAACAACATCTTAAATCAGCCTAGAATGATGTAACACTGCATTGAACTGCATAATACTGTCATGCACACATCATCCAAAGTTGACTGCATCATTTTCTGATGCAATGCACTACTCCTGCCAGGTGGCTGCTGAAGTAAGCTGATATCAGCAGTGCACTATAGAAAGCCCTGTCAGAAAGGTTGAGCGTTGAAAATATTTCAGACTTTGTGTAAGACAGTTGAAGCTACTATTCCATAGAACTGTTATTATTTTATCCATTTAGGCATAATACAGAACAGTCATGCCTCGAAAATGCATTAATAGCATGGACAATTTCTGCTCTATTTGTGGGGAAGTGACATTTGCCAACCAGAAGAAAAGTATCACTTCTCAAGTGAAGAAGGCTTATCATCTTTACTTGGGATGCAAGGTTGGTGACCAAGACAAGCCTTGGGCCCTGCATATATGCTGTGCTACATGTACAACACAGCTTTCACAGTGGTTAAATGGCAAAAGACCATCAATGCCATTTGCAGTTCCCATGTGGAGAGAGCCAAGCAACCACATGAAAGACAGTTACTTCTGCTTGGTTCCTCCTCTTTCCAGTGGAATAACGAAGCAAAAGAAGTCAAGAATAGACTACCCAAACATTCCGTCTGCATTGAGACCAGTTCCACATGGTGAGGGACTTCCTATTCAAGAACCTCCAGCATGATATTCTTTTGATTCATCTGATGAGGACAACGGTGAGCCAAACTGTTCTGCTCCTGTTCCATCAGCATGCAGTGATCCAGATTTTCACTGTGGTGAAACCAGGAACTAAATGACCTGGTTCGTGATTTGGACTTACCCAAGAACAAGACAAAATTGCTAGGATCAAGACTCCAACAATGGAATCTTCTAGAAGAAGATGTCACAATTACTTTATATCAAAAGTGCCACCAGCAGCTGGAGCCTTTCTTCAGAAAGGAAAGTACTCTGGTATTCTGTTCCAATATTGAGGGCCTCATGAATGCCTTAGAAATCACTCATGACCCACAAGAATGGAGACTATTTCTAACTCTTTGAAACTGCACAATGGAAACCGTCTTCCATCTATTCTATTCCTGAACAGCTGTATGAGACAAGCGATGAAATCTAAGAAGTAGTCTATGACTTGTTTTTTAACAGGTATTAACCATAGGCCTATTACTATTGGCATGCATTTCGTGATGTAAACATCCATTTATTGCAGATTACAAAAAAAAAACTAGAGTCAAAATTAGAATTTGACTGTCATATTCATGTTGAGCACATATAAATTGATAGGAAATGACTAATTTTATTTCAGTAACATGACTTTTGTAAAAATTTGTTGACCAGTTAATTAAGATAGTACAGGAAAAGCACATCCTTGCCTGGGCAAAGCCAAATGGACACCCAAGTGTGTCTGAGTGCTTAGGAAGCACCTGGGGCATTTAGTAAGGAAGGAGATAGCAAAGGAGGAGGAGAGAACTTTCAAGTTTACCTGCCTCTGGGAATAGACAAGGATGCTGTGGGGTCATGACCATGTCCTACTATTTCACCAACTGAAAATGGCCCACTGAGGATGAGCATGTGATGCAGCTGGACTCTGATAATGGCAACTTCCATAAAGATGTGGCCAGATATCACACCTTGAGGAAGCCTGTTCCAGAACTTCCTCTAGTTCTGCAAATGTCACCTTATAAGGTACATTCTCTCTTCCTGTTACCTTCCCAAAGGCCTAAGATGTGCTCTGTATCTAATATTCCAAGACAGGAGAACTGACAATAAAATGATGCAGACAGGAAAGAGTTGAGGTGTGTGGGGAAAAAAATCTAAAAGTCATGTAAACAGTGAGACTTCTTGTTTAAATAGTCCACAGGGGGGCATTGCATGCCAGTTCATAATTTGTGGGATTTTTCATTCCATCACTAGACACCTGAAGATCACAAACAACTGAATACAGATACATGACAACTCTTAGGGTTTCAATGGGAACGCTTTCTGGCCTTTATTAATTCATACTCTTCTGCTTGAAGGCAAGGGTTGATTAAAAGAAAAGTGACTCAGCCTGAGAACTGGAGAGGCCATGGGGTTGGTGGATATTCCCAAACACTGGACAACTGGTCAGCTGCATCTTGCTGGGGAGCGTCTGACACATGGCCAGTAATCAAGATCTGCCCCTTGGAGAACCTTGGTCTGAGCAACACGACATAAATAATTTCTCTAAGTGTTTGTTACCTCCTAGCCTTCACACCAAAGACTTGAGCCACTTAATTCTCACCATGATTGCTACTAATACCCCCATTTTTTCAGATGAGTAAGTTGAGCACAAAAAGGTTAAATGTCTTTCCTAAGATCCTATAACCAGAAGTAGAAGAGCAAAAGTTCCAGGCCAATCCATCTGGCTCCAAGGCCCATGCTCTTAACCACTGAAAACATTCTAAATTTTTAAAAATTTGCAATGTAATATTCCATGTATAATCTGTTGGATGATAGTGAAATGAAGAAAAAGGAAGCAAGGCAGGGGAGACAGAAAGTAAAGGGAGGAAGAAGGACATGGAGGGTTTTGCATAGAATGGTCAGGGAAGACATTGCCAAGGTGATAATTTAGGGGAAGAAAGCAAGGAATGAGCCATTTGGCCATCTGGAAAAAGAACACTTTTGGATAAAAGAAGAGCAAGTGCAAAGGCCCTAGGACAGGAGGCAATTGGCTCAGCCATGACTCCAGAGTGAGCAAGAGGGAGAATAGTAGATGATGAATCAGAGAAGGGGGAGCGCTAGGAGGGAACATTTGTTCAGTGACCTGCATTAAGAGAGGGATGGAGCCATCAAATATCTGAGGACAAGGGAAGAGCAAAAACCAAGATCCTGAGGCAAAACAAGGCAGGGTAGGGCCAGGAAGAAGGAATGCCTGGAGCAGAGTGAAGGGGGAAGTAGCCATTGCCTTGCTCGATACATCTGTCTGTGGACAATTCCCCACAAGACTATGAGTTTCAAGTCTTTGTGTCACTAGGTACTAGTGGAAGTACTTGTCTGTCCATTTGCAAGTTAGAATATCAGTATTCTAGGCTCAATTGCCCTCTCCCCCTCCCATGCAAAACCCAACTGGGAGATGTGACATTCTGGAGCTCTCCTCAGGCTTTGTTTTTATAAGAAAGAGTTTGAATCCATGAGAAGAATATCCGGATGGACCACCAATTGATAAGAACAATACAAGTCTTTTCCTGGGTTCTGACAAGAGAGCGCATACAATTCCCTAGAGTGCTATTATTATGTCCAACTGCTTATATGCAGCCAAGGGTTACCAAAATTAGTGCTTTGCAGATGTTTCCTAGGGACTGATTTAACATTCAACCAAGGAGCCTGGTTGCCAAACCCTACTTGAGGTGTCATCTCCCACTGTGCATGTACAAAGCATAGCAGGAATTCCTGCCAGTATTAGGTGGAAGCTTTGTTATATTGCATCATCAAAGTTGTTTGGAGTGCAACACTTTTTCTTGCATTTTAATGATAGCTGTTCCTTTCTCCTTAGCAATCTGGCCTGTTGTGGGTTTGTTTTGTAAGCCTTCCAGGAAATGGTAGGGATTGTTTCATCAATGCTTTTCCAATACTCAGGCTTTAAGTTTTGTGGGTATTGTTGGATAAATGAATAATTATTCAATTTATGTGAAATTATCACCTCTGCCTATCCAGCTCCCCTCTGCTTCCATGCTGTAGGAGCACTCTGCATTTGCTTTGCTCCCCCTTCCCAACTTCCTGTGGTCTTGATGGGGCTGTGTAACCCAATATCTTGCCTTCCCTGCCTCCCTCCCAGTCCCCACCCCAGGGATGCTCAGCAGGCCAAGAAGAGCACTTTCTCCCCCTGGTCTTCAGAATGGGTTCTGACTCATTGAACGATGAGAGTCCTCCCTAAGAGTTGGTAAATCAGTGCTCTTTAGGAGGGACAGGCTGACCTCTTCCTCTAGGACAGTGGTGTTTAAGTCTTAGACTTCCCTTTTCACAAACAAATATTTTTGCTCTGTATCTAATATGTGCTCTGTATCTTACTATTCCTTTCACACACTAAAAGGGAATTCACAGGTGATATGTTATTTTTAAAAAGTAGTGATGTCCTAATCTAATAAAAACAGCTTACAACAATAATAAAATAAAAAGTTTTGTAATAAAAATAATGTGTCTATAATTAAATGCATGGGCATGCCTACACCAGATTATATAGGAGATGATCAGATGCTAGCCCCAAACATTCAGGGTCACCGTGTGACAATGACAGCTGGGGACGTGTGCTGTTTCATACCTCCAACGCCATGACTAACATCACCAGGGTGTTACGTGTCTGAAACAGTGAAAGACCTTGGTAAAATTTCAAAACAAAAAAAGTCCAATTTTCCCCTCACTTTTCACACAGCAGTACTGATTGATAACTCAAGGTGCAGTTGACCCTTAAACATGGATTTGAATTTTGAGGGTTCACAGACACGAATTTCCACGTAAATAGATGAGGCCAACTTACACTATTGACAAATACAGCACTGGGCTATAAATGCATTTTTCCCTTCCTCATGATTTTCTTAAGATATTTTCTAGTCCACTTTACAATAAGGATATAGAATTCATCATACATAACATGCAAAATATGACTTATTGGTAAGATTTCTGGTCAACAGCTATTGTTGTTCTTAAGTTTTGGGGGGTGTATGTAAGGCTGTTCTTAAGTGTTGCGGGGTATAGTTATGCGTGGCCTTGATTGGGCAAGGGTTTGGTGTCAAAAAGGGTCTAACTCCCATTTTGTGCTCAATTGTACAACGCATCTAGGAACCTAGTGAGATGCCCTCCAGGGTGGAAATTGGTGGGTGTCAACTTGGCAAGCAGCTTGTACACCTTCCTGGGGCCATGACTGTGTGGCTGCTGCCCAGGGGATACCTCCAGGTCACCTGAACCAGGTAGCCAGTAGGACCTATGCTTGTGGGTCTCATGCGACTACAGCAAATGAGGAAAGTTCTTAAACAGCTACCACCTCCAGGGTACAGTAGAGAGGCAACAGACTGAGGAGTCTAGTCTTTCTGTGAAAAAGGCCTATGAGCTTATCTTCATAGCTGTAGCCTCAGACGGGTCATGATCAAACCTCCATCTAAGGGCTGGCTGTAATCCTCTGCAGAGGTCTCATAAGGTGGTGATACCGTCACCACCATCATGTACCATCATGTCTCCCCGTCCTGCTCTGGGTCACTATTACTGGAGCTTGGGTACACATCTGATGTCCTGGTCTTTGTGGTGGCCACCCAAGGCACACCCCTTTATCACCTGGCTCTGGTAGCCAGCAGGACTTGTATTTACGAGTTCAAAGGGGCAATAGCAAATAAACAGTTCTTAACTGTCTGTCACCCCAGGACCCTGTGCAGATGAAGCAGACAGACATGCCCATTCACCAGTCTTTCATTAAAAGTATATCTGCCAATTTTAAAAACTGTTGCCTGAAAGTTTGCCTTCCATTCACCGTGAATCTAGTGGTTGCTGAGTTCCTCCCCTTTAAGAAAGAGAGAGAGAGAGAGAGAGAGAGAGAGAGAGAGAGAGAGAGAGAGAGAAAGAGAGAGAAAGAGAGAGAAAGAGAGAGAAAGAGAGAGATAGGGAGAAGCAGGTCAAAGCCCCTGGGTCTCTTCATTGAAGAGGCTACACTACTCAAAACTCAGGTTGAGATATTCAAAACACCTGCTACCCCCCAGCCCTGGGCTAAAGCCAAAACAAAGAAACTCTTGAACAAACTAGAGCTCAAGCACCTGTCAATAATAAGAGCAAATACCCCAGGAAAAGGCTCTGTGCTAAAAAGGAAAAAAAGAACAACTCCCAGCTTTTCGTCCCATACCAACTACAATCCAAGCCCAGCACCGCAGTCAGTGCTTAGAAACGGCCTAGGTGGGAGTGGACAGACTCTAAGAGACACTAAGATAGAGGAGGTGACCTAGAGGGGATCCCTGTGGACCCCTCACACAATTCTGCCACTCACAGCACAGTAAATAGTTTGAATTCCCAGGTTTACTGGAGGTCATCCTTTGGAGCCCTGTTGCCCTGATCCTCTTATATACCTGTCACCCCCTCATTGGTACTGGCCCTCCAGTCACTTCAACAGGTGCAAAAAAAAAAAAGTCTGAAAATCCATCCCTATTATAACTCATAAAAAGCTGAAAATCAGAATACAGAAGAAGACACCACAAATGCAAGAGCAGAAAACAAAAACAAAAACAAACCCAGAGACAAGTCCCAACTCAACAGAAGTATAGACAGAGGTAATGAAGGGAAAGGACATCAGAAATGAAGTGAGATTATCATGATTCACGGATGATATAGTACATAGAAAATCCTAAGGGTCCCATCAAAAAGTTATTAGAAATAAGGAATACAACAAAGTGGGAGGTCACAAAATTGACATACAAAAATCCATAGCCTTTTTATATACAATCAAGAAGCAAAATAAATTAAGAAAATCATTCCATTTTATAATTAAAAGAGAAATACCTCAGAATCAACCTAACTAATTAGTGAGAACTATAAGATATTACTAAAGGACTTAAGACAGTGACATTAAGAGATGGAAAGATTAAGAAAAAAGATGGAAAAGTATCCCATCCTTTTGGATGGAAAAGATTAATTTAATCAATAATGCTCCTGTCTAAAACAATATATAAATTTAACAGAATCCTCATCAAAATACCAGCAATATTTTTCAAAGAAACAAAAAATATTGATTCATATGAAACCACAAAAAGTCTTGAATTGCAAAACCTCCCCTGAGATAAAAGAGAAATGGAAGCATCATGTTATTTAACTTCAAACTTAACTATAAAGCAACAGGTTGGCATTGGCCAATGTGTTTGGCATTGGCACAAAACAGATATGGGCATCAATGGAATAGAATTGAGAGCCCAGAAATATATCCATCTACATACCAACACGTAATCTATGATAAAGTAACTATGAACATAAAATGGGGGAAAGGACAGTCTCTTTAATAAATGGCAATGGGAAAGTTGGAAAACCACACATAAAAGAATGAAGTTCGATTATTCACTAACCCTATACACAAAAGTAAACCAAGTAGATTAAAATTTAGATATGAGACCGGTGTGACTGTCTGAGCACAGAGACATTGGCACACCCACTGCAGTACCCACGGTTCAGGCATTGCCAGACATATGGGGAATATTCACAAAACATACTTGCCTTCTTCACTGAATTCCTGCTCACCTTGCTTGACAAGCTTACTGCTAGAACCGCTGCTCAACCTTGCTCTTACCACTCCCCCATTAGAGATGCAGAAAAGCTGGTTGTTCTCAAGTTCATGTTTATTTAACCACAATCAAAGTCTGATGGTTGAATAGTTAAGGCAGGCTCAGCAGGCGGTAGGAATCCCAGCGTGTTACTATTTACAGTATGTCCTGGCATGACTGGTAATGCCCTTCCTTTATCTCCAGCTGTAGAACCATGGTTCTCATTTCTATTGAAGAAACAAAATCTTCTTTACACAAACCCTTAAACAATGGGGTTTCAAGTGGCAGGGAGAGCCCTGCTCGGCTTCAGAGCCATGGGGCATCGCTGCAATTCACATGGTATCCTCGCAACTCAGGGAGGATAAAGAACCAAAAAGAATCTAAAGCAGAAACACAGCAACAGGCATGCTGCAAAATCCCTGTGTGCTCAGAAAAGGGGTGGTCGCTTTCCGATGTATGGGTGAGAAAAGAGCCATTTCTCTTTAACTTCAAACACAAGGATACTACTCAGTGACAAGCATATGTTCCTGATTTTAATTGATTTTCAAAGGTCAAACTATTTTCTTAATCCAACCATGTTAGGATACTCTAATTGGAACAAAAGAGCTAGTGCTGAAAATATTCCTTTCTAGACATGTCCGCCAATCAATGAACCATTGGAATGGTTTCTGTAAGGGGACTTAGCCATACGATAGAACAGTCTAGGTGAGAGGTGGAGTTAAGAACGTGGAAATTGCACAAACATAGCCCAATGATATCCCCCCACTCCCACCAAGACAGGTGTAGCTAAGTGATCATTGCAGTTTAGTATGACAGCTGAAAATATTGGCTCTAGAATCACACCGAGTTGTAATCCTCTGTCATTTAACAGCTACAGGGCATTGGGCAGTTACTGAACCATGGGGCGCTTCAGCTGGCTCATCAGCAAAGGAGTGCCTACCACATGTCTCAGGAGTGGCTGAGTGAGTAAATGATTTAACGTATACACAACACTTAAAGTGTTCAACCCAAAGTTAGGTGCTGAAAAAAAATAAGCTCTTAAGTCTAAACTAGACACAAGCCAAGTGTCCATCAACAAGTGAAACTGTGGCACATAGTCACACTGCTGCATGATGACACTTCCGTCAAGGATGGACTCAGACACCATGGCTGTCCCATCCAGTCTAGGTGTGTGGTAGTGGACCACACCATCGAGGTTTGTATAAGTACACTGTTTGCACAACAAAGCTACCCTATGATTTATTTCTCAAAATGTATCTCCTTTGTTGTGAAATTGTTGTGATATATGACTATATACAAAGGAATGCTACTCAGAAATAAAAAGAATAAAAAAGCATTAACACACACATAGAACCCAAACACCTGAATGCATCTCTAACCATGCTGAGTAAAAGAAACTGGACCAAAAAAGTATAAATGCATGATTCCATTTACATAGAACTCTTGAAAATAAAAACTAACATATGGTGACAGAAAGCACCATAAGTGCTTTCTTGGGAATGGGGGGAGTGGGGAATGGGAATGGGGGGAGGTAGGTTGGGAATGGGGGGAGGTAGGTTGAGGCAGTAGGGAAGAATTTTAAGGATCACAAGGAGACTTTTGGGGGGTATAATGGATAAGTTTACTATATTGTGGTGATGGTTTCACAAGAGTACACATGTCAGACTCAGCAGATCACACACTTTAAATATATGTGATTTGTTGCATATCAATTACATTTAAATAAAATTATCTTTAATAAAAGAAATATTAGCCATTACTATTAGTATTTCCTACTTACCCCATCCTTGTTAATACAGAGCCCTACATGGTCACTCAGCCTTGGATTGGAGTCAACATTCAATTTTAACCTCATTGTTTAGTCCAGTTTTAGATGAAATTTTTATTTCTCTCCTACTTATGAGGATTCTATATTGACAAATCCTCTGACCTCAGACAAGTCACTGCACCTCAGTGTTTTTCATCAATAGCATGGAATTTACAGTATCTGCCGGCCTTTCTGGGGTGTTGTGAGGGTCCAAGGTGGAAATATCCAAAATGCTCCAAACACTATGCTCTCTCAAGCAAACATACAGGGGGATGACATAGGAGGCATTTGTTTAGTGTGAATATTTGCTGTATTGGCCTTGGTCAGTCAGAACTTGAAACTAAGTACCTTGTAAAGCAGCTCTTTTACAAATAACATTTAGATTTTCGATTTTCGTGTAAACACCTTTGTCAGTTCAATTTTATGGATCAGTAGGGTGTATGGGGAAGAGGGACCCAGGTCCAGCCACTTGAGAGGCCTGGCCTTGCTAGAGGGATGGACGTGCCCAGAACATCCCAGGCGGGCAGTCAGTCTCCGAGACAAACTTGCTTCTGTCCAGGGACCCTGTCACTTGATGAGTAAGAGCCTGGTTCTGGGTTGATGGAGTGTCACTTTCAACAGCAAACCCATAGAGATGTTTGCAGGAAACAGTATATATTAAGAAGACCTCATCTGGGGAAGGGAGTTTATAAACCTGTTGTACTAGAAACACACAAACTAAATTTATACCAAAAGCATGGCAAAAGGTACAAAACCAAAACACTAACAGCAGTTCCTTTCAGTAGTGGAGTTCGAGACACTTTACTTTTCTCCTCGTGGCTTATCTGTATTTTTCACGAGTGAATATTGTGACTATGGCTTTTACAAAAAGAAAACTTTAAAAGAAAACCCAAAACCAAAGTATTTCTGGTATGGAATTGCTACCTTTGTTTAGAAAAGCAAGATACACAAGTGCTATCTCTAGGCAGTAAAGATAGTGATCAGCTGTAAACAGAAAAATTAAAATGCCTTCAAGTCTCCATAGAATCTGCTGGCTCAGACAGTGTGTACAGGGTAGTTTCAAGAAGGTTCTGCTTTACTCCTTGACACCCAAATGAAAAGTCTCCTATATTCTTGTGCAACCATCCCAGGCCAGGTAGGTTCGCCATTGGTTCTAACAGTATCAAAGAAAATTTTGGAGCCCTTGGCCTCACCTTCACAGGTTTTAAAGGTGAGCAGGAGAAACAAGCTAGCAGGGAGAAGGCAACTTGAGGCCCCTAGCTACTCCCCTCATTCCTCCCTCCTCCCCACATAAATCTTTACCCCTTCTCTGGGTTCTCTAGTATGCTCTCATGGTCTCACCTCTTCTGGAGTCACACCGCTCATCCTCTGTCAACTGTCTTCAATGGACGCTGCCCCTATAGCCCTGGCCTCTAGGCTCAGGCGTGACCGCTTATGCATGCCCACACCATACTCCAGGTGCCCACCATCAGGCACGCATGCCGTGTGCCCAGACTCCAAAGTGCCTTTTGCATTAACACCATCAAGGCCACAGGGGATAGCCAAAAAGGCTAGTGGCATAAAAAGCTTGATTAATTCATTTATCTACAATTCTTTAAACACTAAATCTTGCTAAATTCTTTTCAAATTAGCATGAAAAAACTGTATTAAAACCTGGAGCCTCTCAGCCAGTGGATCCGGCGCAGTTTCTGCCCAGAGCAGTGCAACAGCTGACCTGGTTCACGGCTTTGCTTGCTCCACCAAGATCTGAATCCATTGCGAAGAACATCTGAACAAGTATGGTGGTTCCCCAGAAGCACCTCCCATGTGCTCACACAAAGTCCCCTCTGGCCAGGCCCCACCACCGTCCTGTTGTCTCATGAAGTCCTCGATGTCCTTTTTTCCTACATTTCAGTGCAGACTCCAAAGAGTCGAATTTCCTATCCTGGCGGTGAGCTTACCAGTTGTGCAACCTTGGGGTGAGACACTTCTCTGCATCTCAGCTTGCTTATTAGTAAAATAGGCATGATTTATAGATACTTCATAGGGTTCTTATGAGGATTCAGTGGGTTAGTACTGCAGAGTGCTCTCAGGAGTGCCCAGTGTCTAGTAAGTACTCACTCCATTTAACTACTTTATTACTGGCCAACACCTCTGCTCAGCTTTTGATTACCACCACTGCTCTGCCATTGTTTCTTAGTAGCATGTGAAACACATCATTCTACAAATGGATGAAAAAGACGGACTAAAATCCCAAGTGGTGTTTCACAGACTTGTTGTTTCAGCAACAGTTTTGTTTCAGCAAGCTGTTTGTATGAAGCTCTTAATGCAGCTTCTGTGGGAGGCATTTTTCCAAGACTAGACCTCATTTCTTACTGAGCAGGCTGGAGCCAAAAATCTCAGCCTTCTAAGAGCTGTGAGGGGTTCTCACCATGATGGACTTTATTCACTCTTCAGTAGCTTTCACACCTGGGGTGTTTTGAAAACTAATGAGCGGACTGAACCCCAAACCTATTAAATTGGGATCCCTGAAGTTGGGACCTGGCACTGGTTATGCTTTAAAAATCTCCCCAGGTGACTCCCACGTGCAGTTAAGGCTTAGAAGTGTTGCCTCAACCTAAACCAGTATCATGGGCTTGTAAGTGTTTTTCCTAGTAGTAATGGATCACGGTTGGTGGCTAATGCATGGTCATATTTAAAGATATAAACAAGTATTACTGAACTTACAAGATTGGGGGTGGGGGCAAAGGCTCAGGTAGCAGGGCCGTAAGATGTCAAAACTCCATGGTCTTCTCTCACCTGTTGGAAAGATGTTTGGTTTGAAGATCCCTGGTATGGGATCTTCATAGTATGTCTTGTTTTTCTTTTGACTTTTTGGGGAAACTTCCTTCCTGTCAGAAAACACCAGCCCTGCTCACAATTAGAACACACAGTATGAGGTCAAAGTCAGGGCTGGGCGAAGGCAAACATGAGATTGTGGCAGCCCCTTCCTAGGCACTCTACCAACCAGTTGCTGTTAGGATACTCTATGCAAGCCTCATGATAACATCAGAGAAAAAGCCTGCAGTAGACACCCAAAAAGGTTATGATAAAGGAATCAAAGCATACCACCACAAAATGTTATCAACTCACAAAGGCAACAGCAAGAGAGGAAGAAACACAGGAACTATAGTCAAGAAACATAATAAATGTCAATATTTTTACCTATCAATTGTCAATATTAACTTCTTACCTATCATTAATTACTATAAGTGGAAGTGAATTAAATTCTCCAATCAAAAGATATGAAATGGTTGAATGGAAAGAAAAAAGATCCAAAAATATTCTATTTACAAGAAATCACTTTAGCTTGATGGGCACATAGGCTGAAAGTGAAGGCATGGAAAAATATTCCAAATGATAACCAAAAGAGAACAATGCATCTGTACTTATATCAGACAAACAGATTTAAAGCTAAAAATGGTCACAAGAGACAAGATCATTACATAATGACCAAGAGGTCAATTCATTAAGAAGGTATAACAATTGTAAATATTTATGCACCCAACATCAGAGAAGCAAATTGTTTTTGATTTTCTTACATTGTTGTTCATTTTTGTACAATGTTTGATTTCTCCCCTCAGGTGTATTCCCCATAAATCTCCCACCACCACCCATGATCTGTCACCATAATCCCTTGCAGAGCATCAAATTATTAAAAAAAAAAAGAAAAGACACTAACAGAACTAAGAGGAGACATAAACATCAATACAACAGTAATAGGAGACTTTACCATCTCATTATGAACCATGGATAGATCATTCAGACAGAGAATCAACAAGCAAGCAGTGGATTTGAATAACATTATAGACCAGATGCACATGAGAGACGTATATTGAGGAATCCATGCAACAGCAGAATACAAATTCTTCTAAAATACAAACAGAAAATTTTCCACAATAGATCATATACCAGGCTACAAAACAAGTTTCAACAAAAGGAAAATTAACAAATAATGCTTGGAAAACTGGATAGATATATGTCAAAGAATGAAGTTGAAACACTCTCTAACTCCATATGCAAAAACAAACTCAAAATGAACTAAAGACTTGGATACTAAGACCTACAGTAATAAAACACATAGACGTAAACATTGTTGATCTGCTTCATGACATCAACGAGAAAGATGTTTTTGGAGACTCAAGCCCTATGACAAGGGAAATAAAAGTAAAAAAAATTTAATTAGGATTATCTTTAATTAAAGAGTAAAAGAAAATATAAATAGATTAAAAAGACATCCTATTGAATGGGAGAAAATAATCATATACTCAACCAGCAAGGGGTCAATATCCAAGATATACAGAAAGACTTATTCAGTAATAAAACAATAAATTAACAAATGGACAGCAAATCTGAACAGACAATTCACCAACGAGGATACCCAAAAGGCCAACAGACATGCAAAAAATATTCAACATTACATTTAATAAAGGAGATGCAAGTCAAAACCACAAATGAGATACCATCTCACCATGAGAAGGGCACATATTAAAAAATCCTCATCCCCAAATAAAACAAGTGCTGGAGAGAATTTGGAGAAATAGGAAGTCTAATATGGCTGGTGGGGATATAAACTGGTGCAGCTATTAAGGAAAGTGATCTGAACCTACCTTAAAAACTAAAAATGGAAATACTTTATGACCCAGTGATCTCACTTTTGGTCTATCCAAAGACCATGAAACCAACTCAAAAAATTGTATGCTCTACAATACTTATTGCAGCATTATTTCTAATAGCCAGGACTTGGAAGCAACCTAAGTGCTCACTAACTGAGGAATGGATAAAAATGCGGTATATCCACACAATGGAAAACTACTGAGCCATAAGGAAAGATGAAATGTTACTATTTACAGTGAAAATAGTAGTAACTGAAGGTAATTATGGATATAGTAACACAAGTCAGAAAGAAAGACAAATACTGGACATTTTCACATATATGAGTAAAATAAGAAATAAGATGAATTGACAAAGCAAATAATTATAAACTAGTGCACATTCATAAATGAAGTGAGATGTTTCTGAGGTTAAGAGGAAGTGAGGAAAGAGGGTCTAAGGTACATAGAGGATTGTGGTGGCAAAAAATAAAATCTAGGACACCGGGTTAAATAAAAGGTAGTATTGCTACAGATTGAGAATTTTGATGTATAACAAAATGCTTAGAATTTCTTTGAAGCCAGAGAAAAGGAGACTGAAGCTTTGTTGAGCCTGATTTCCTACCTGTAAGGGAAAATAATGAAACACATTTTTATGTTCATGGATCAGAAGAATCCAAAGCCATTTACTGATTCAATGTAATTTATCAACATTTCAGTGTAATCTTTCACAGACATAGAACATAGAAAAGATTAACAAAACTAATACTTGGTTCTTTGAAAGGATATACAACTGAAAAACCCCTAGCTAGACCAAGGGAAAAAAATTCTCAATTTTTTATGGAACTACAAAAGACTCCAAATAAACAAAGCAATGTTGAGAAAGAACAAAGTTCGAGGCATTACACTCCCTGATTTCAAACTATATTACAAAACAATAGTAATCAAAACAGTACTATACTGGCATTAAAAACAGACTCATAGATCAATGAAATAGAACCAAGACCCTAAAAATAAACCCATGTTCTCAATTTATGCATATGTTTTTAATGAATGTTTGACAAAACTAAAATTTGACAAGGATATTCACATGCAAAAGTATGAAGTTGAATCACTTACACCATTCATAAAAATTAACTTGAGATGAATTAAAGACAATTTGAGGCCTGAAGCTGTAAAACTCGTAGGGGAAAATGCTTTAACATTAGTCTTGGCAATAATTTTTTGGATGGGACACTAAAATCACAACTAATAAAAGTAAATAAACAATAACTAAATAAAAGTAATAAGCAAATGAGAACACATCAAACTGAAAAAACTACACATCCAAAGAAACTATCAACAAAATGAAAAATTAACCTAGAGAATGAAAGAAGAGATTTGCAAGCCATGTAACTGATAAGGAAGGGGTTAAATATCCAAAATATACAAGGAACTCATGAAATTTCATAGGAAAACCCAATAAACCCATTTAAAAATGGGCAAAGGATCTAATTTGATATTTTTCCAAAGACTTATAGAAGGCAAATAGGTACATGAAAAGGCGCTGAACATCACCAATCAGGGAAATGTTAGTCAAAACCACAATGAGGTGTCATCTTACACCTGTTAGAACGGGCATACTAAAAGAGAGGTAAATGCTGGTGACAAAGTGGGAAAAAAGGAGCCCTTCTGCTCCTCAAAAGACTAAAAATACAACCAATATAAACCAGTAATTCCATTTGTGGTTATATATGTAAAGGAAATAAAGCCTCGAATGTATACCTATGTTCATTGAAAACATTATTTACCATAACCATGACAGAAAACAAACCAGGTGCCTATGGACTGACGAATGAATAATGGGCTAAGAAACTGTACTGTATACACACAAAGAAAGGCAATCCTGTCATTTGTAACAATGTGGATGAAACTTGAGGGTATTGTTCTAAGTCACTAGACAAATATAAAATGACCTGAATCTAATAAACGAACCAAATTCAGAAATGGAGTAGAGGCATGGTTGCCAGAGACTGGGAGAATGCAGGAATAGGTGATTGTGGTTAAAGGACACAAACTTCCAGTTATCAGGTGAGTAAATCTGGGGCTGTGATGTGCAGGGTGGTGATTCTAGTTAACAATTCCGTAGTATATATTTGAAAGTTTGCTAAGAGAGTAGATCTTACATGTTTTAATCCCACACAAAAAAAGGTAATTGAGGGGGCAGGTGTGTGAACTAACCTTACTATGGTAATCATTTCAACAATATACATGTGTACTAAATCTTCACTATACCCTAAATGGACACAAGGTTATGTATGAATTATTATCACAGTGAAGTTGGAAAGAATAAAATACAAAATATTCTTGCAAAAATATTAATGTTCACTGACTGAATGAGTAAAAACAGTTGCCTGGCAGCAGCAGAGGTAGGGGATGGAGAACAGACACAGGCTGGTCCTACTCCAGTTCAGCTTCAGGGCAAACTTTAGTCAAAGGAAGGAAATAATGGCCCTGTTTGAACTTTACTATGGGGCAGAGCCAGAGACCAGGCCATTCACAAGTGAAAGAAATTCCCGAGGAGGAAGGACCTGACCAGAATAATCCACTTTGTTGCTTTGAGGACCAGACTAGATCCTAGAGCCTGTCTAATCAGCCTCTGTCCCTGGGGACACTCAAGGATACCCCTGGCCTTGGTATAAAGTGGCCCTGCAGATCAAAAATGGCCCTCAAGCAGGGTGAAAACCTAAGGGCCCATCTACCCTGGAATGGACCCAACCCCCCCACCCCACGCCCGCCCCTGGAAGTGAGTACAGTTATTACAATTTCACAGAGGAGCAAGTTTAAGAGCCCTGGGTCCCTCAACCAGACGCCCCTCAACTGGGATATGAGTTCCAGTTGTCTTCTCTTGCCACTATATTATCCTGCCTCCCCATCTTCACAGATCTAAGTCTCAATTCCTTTTCTGTAGAACCCTATCTAGCTGAAGGTCACTGGAAAAATTCAGTGACACAGTGTCCATCAGGGCCTGGCACACGGGAAACTCGCAGGAAACAGTGAGTGTTCAGCAGTGCTGGCTCTCCTTCCCTGTCTCAGATTCCCATTTCAGGTGCACAGCTCTTACCTTGGTGATGCCTTTAAAGGACTTTCAATGACTCCAATTAAATCCTAGAGTCAATTACTCCAGGAGTCCTTTCCTGTCATTGGTAGGATGTTGCTTTTAATATTTAAGAATGGGAAGAGTTATGGGAGGACTTCCGGGAGTTAAAGGAAGGGAAGAAGCATGGAGTCAGTTGAAGGCTGGCCTTATGAAAGGCACATGTGTGGCTTCTCCTTGCCTCCACCACAGTGGCCATGGCAAGGTGGAAGGAATTCTATCCTGATTTAATTAGGGGAATTAGGCTTACTTTACACAGCAACTAAAAACGACTGTTGAAAGGACTTGGGATGGTAAGTGCTGAGAACAAAGTTTATAAGAACTCAGCTACCCAGCTGCTGGCACCTATTTGAAACCAAGGCTTCTTGGGGAGCAAGAGAGGCCCCAGTCACTCACACTGAAGTTTCTGGGGCAGTCATGAAAGTTTTTTGACATCTTAAGGAAAAAGTATATTTTTAAAACTTTAGTATTTAGAAAACACTAAAGCAGTTACAAACATGGCATACCTTAAGGCTTGCATGACTGTTAACACAAAGCTGAACCTAATAGGCTGTGCTTGTCATAAGATAGTTACTAGATTAATGTATTTTTGTAAAATTTTAATTAATAGTACACTGTAGGCAGTGTCCTCAGGAAAGGGACAGAAAACTTTTCAAACCTGTCTGAGTGGGTCTGAATGTGTCCTCTCTCCTCACATAGAGCCAGTGGAAGGGACAGAGCCCAACGAGGACCAGGAGCCCACACTTGGGAAGGCTGGTTTCTCCTGTGCTGTGCGCCACCCCACCCCCCACCCCCCACCCCCAAGTAACCCGACCCTGAGATAATGAGGCAGGTGGAGAGTCGGTGATGACTCCTTTGGCAAGTGTACTGGACCTCTATGCACCTCGAGAATGAGTCTTAACTTTTGTAGGTTCGTTCGGAAAATCTGATTAAAACCCAGAGCTTCTCTCAGAATACTCTCATCTCCTTCCTTCTTGGTCCGTCGTCCGCTTCCCTCCGCCCATTTTGGCTCGCTCTCAGTTTCTTTCTACCCTGAATTTTCTCTGGGGGCCAAGCCTCGGCGCCTCGGGCGCAGGCTGGTTGCTGGTTGGGGACCTTACCTGTCACCGCGCCCGCCCCTGCCCGCCCTGGGGTTAGAGAAACGCCGCGGGGTGACCGCCTGGAGGAGGAGTGGCGGGTGCTGAGTCCCCGCCCGCGGACGCCCGCGGCGAGTGCGAGCGAGAGCAGGGCCCCGCCCGGGGCGGCGTGGCCAGCCTCGTTGCGCCCCTGTCCCGGGCCTCAAAGCCGGGGACCGCGCCGCGGCGGCGGTTCGGGCTCCCCAGCTGTTTGCCGAGCGGAAACTGGCGACCTGCTAGCGCCGCGGGTCCCGCACCTGGGTTGCCGCCGCCGCAGGTCGCGCTCCCCGGCGGTTCGCGGGACCCCGACTCGCGGGCGGGGCAGCTGCCGCCGCCTCAGGGCAAGCTCCCGGGGTTTCGAGTTAGCCTCGGTGCCCGCGCCGGTACCCGCGGCCGCCGGAGCCATGAAGTCGCACTTCTGTATCCCAGTGTCCCAGCAGCGACCCGACGCGCTGGGGGGCCGCTACGTGGTGCGCGGGGCCCGGAGTCGGAGAGGGCAGGGAGGTGGACGGCGACTTTGCAGAGACGGGGCTCACCTGCTCTCAGCTAATCCGGGACGCTTGTGTGTTTGCAGTTGTACTCCGTGTATCTGGACGGGTTCCTCTTCTGCAGGGTGCGCTACAGCCAGCTGCATCGCTGGAACGAACAAGTAAGTGGTCCGAGGCGCCCAGTGGGCTCCGGGCGAGCGACTCCAGCGAGACGCCAGCCAGGCGTTTTGAGGGCTGCAGGCACCTAGTCCGTGGAGCCGGGCCTTGCTAAGGGCTAATTGAGTGGCTGGGCCTCCGCTCAAAGAATGTATGTTGCTGTTCGAAATCACGTACAGCTGTGAGTGGCGGGAAGCGAGCCCCGGTGATTCTCCCAACCCCCTCCCAGAGCTGGGATCCCAGCCGCACCTGGCGGGGCGCTGCGCCGTGGTGCGCTCTGTGTCAGTGCCAGCTGTTCCCGGAACAGTGTCTTCATTCAAAAATGTGCAGAGTCTAGACCAAGGTGTAGTCTTAGGAATCTTCCACACAGGTATTTATTTAAACTCCTTTCTCTCTAGAGTTTCTTCAGCTTACCCTCTTTGAGAAGGTGACTCTGGTTTTGTTTTCAAGTCACCGACCTTATTCATAAACTTCAAGTCCTGGCAGCCTGGAAACCCAGGAAATAGATGACCTATCAAGACAAAAGCTATTGCCCTGTAGTTTCTCACTCTGATGTACTGCTGGCACTTTTTTTTTTTTTCCCCCGTAAGAGGCAGTCTGATTTAGTAGCCTACTCTAATGGGTTTTATTTTACTGCTAAGGATGTTTTGCAAGTCTTCAAAATGGGTTGGAGGAATAAATGAAATTTTGAAATAAACCTCACCCCATCCCTGTGCATTTTTTTTTTTTTTTTAAGAATTTGGCCTTATAAAGAGTCTATGCAAAAAGGAGAGCGAGAACTTGCCCAAGCAACAGCTATTAACACCTCTGGGAAAATCCTTTCAGACAATCTCTGGTTCAAGTGAATATTCACCACCTTCCTTTAACCATCTTCTGTTAATGGATAGCTCAGTTTCATTCTTCTACTATTCAAGGATCACTGAAACAACTCTTCTTGCTCCCATATTATTGTGCATTGGAAAAGTCCATTTTCACGGTATGATTTGTATCTTTGGGGTCAACAATGTGTTAGTTAATTTGTGTGGCTGTCTTTGAATTGCAAACACTTGGTACAGTGCCTGAATCCCAGTAGGTTCTCAGGAATGATTACAGAGGACTGAATGAGAAAGCACATGGGTTCTAACTTCTGAAAGATGAGTTACTATTTCTGACAAACAGTTTGGGGAGTTGGGAGGACCACGGAGGTATGCGGCGGGGCATCTCCAAAGCAGAGAGAGTATAGGTGTTTTTGGCAAGTCTTCCTGTGATGCAGCTGGGGAGGCAGCTACCACAGAAAGACGGGAGAGAGCAGGGAGGAGCAGGGAGAGCAGGGAACTGACTGCTTCCTGGCTGCTCACCTCAACTCTTCTCTGACATTCAGTTTTCTTATCAGAAATGCTAAGCAAATAGGTGATTATGGATGTCAGCTTCAGAGGGTACTTGTGAAGACTAGGGGCCAGTTTTTCACAGAGGCTGGCACCTAGTACATGCTCAGTAAACATGCTAACTCAGGCCTTTGAAGGATTCCTGGCCCTCCATAACCAACAGACTCAGAAAAATGCTTGTTTTCAGACAAAACTCAGACCTAGCAAAGCCTGGAAGTGGAGATATAAAGGAAATCTTTTATCTTGATTTTCTATTTTATACAAAAACTGTTCTTCACTGCTCTGGACCCTTAAATATTGAATTGCCACAGCCCAGTGCCCTCTATGGGGCATATAATGCATATTAATGAACACAAATTTTTATATTTGTTCCAGATTTTTCAAAATCTTGAAGTAGAGGTTTTTCTAGTTTCAAACTCCCTTACATCCTGTACTTGTCAATATATTCCTCTTTTGTAGGAACAACTTCATTTTTCTTTTAGTATATCATGCTTTGCTTTTTAAAACAATTTTTTTAGTTGTTAATTTTTTAAATTGTTTTTGAAGTACTATTGTTTTACATCCTTCTTAGTTTTTTGATACTATAGGATTCCCTGACTCCAGGTATAGTCGCCATAGCCCTTCCACCACCAAATCATCCGTAGTCCTCCCTCACCCTCTCCCTCCTTTTCCCCCTCTGAAAGCCCAAGATCAATGGTCAGTATTCAAGGGTGGGTTTCAAAGTTTGTCTTTGACCCTTTGTTTGTTTTTTCTAAATTGCACACCTGAGGGACACCATCTAGTATTTATCTTTCTCCTTCTGACTTACTTCACTTAGTATAAACCCTTCCTGCTCCGTTGGTAGGCATAACTTTATTTTAAAGAAACTGTTTAGATCTTAAGTGGTTATTGGCATTTATTATTAGTTTAAAACAGTAACAACTAAGCATTTACTTTGTGCTCTAGTTGACGGGTTCAGGCTTTGGTAGTCTGTGTCTGAAGTGGAGGCTGGTCTTGGGAGGCAGAGTCTTTAACCTGTGGAATCTGACTCCATGGAGATAATGTCAGAATTGACTTGAATTCTTGGATGCCCCACTAGTGTCTGAAATTGCTGTTGGTGTGGGCAAGCCAAATTTCCCTTGCTGGAGTTTGGTCTTAGATACACCTATAGTTGGCCTTTCCATAAACCCAAGCAAACAAAACCCCCAAAACCTCACAGAAATAGAAGAGATGTGTTTCCCTCTTGATTTCTTCAGTTTTTTTTTTTTGAAGGTGTGATGGTGCTTAAACTCTAATATCAAGTGAATCTCAGTATATAAGAGGTTTGAATAGCTAAAATATGTCCTAAGACCAAAAAAAAAAGTCTATGTTTTGATAAAGTAGATGAACTTGCAGAGTTGATTGACTTTTGGCATATTTAGCTAGTCAATTTATGTTTATCTTCTCCCTTTCACCAGCATTAGAGAAGGAGGGGAAAGATTCCTTGAGAAATCAGCTTAGGTTGTAAAACCTGCTGGGAGAGTTTTTGCTCTGTGATTGGTATTATAACTTTAATTCTTGTTTACTTTTTCCCCCAGATCATGGCCTTAAGGTAGGGACTTCCCAAAGATGCTCTCCTGTAGGTGGATAACCCGGTCAGCCCTGCTGTGATTAAAACCAATTTGGGAGCATCTGTGAGGTTTATGAACGTATGCCAAGGAAGAGAATTGCTTTATAAAGACCACTGAATCGGTTAATCAAGAAATAATTGCATGTGAAGAAGACAAATCTCTTCTTCTATTTAGTAGAATAAGTAGAGATGGGGACATTAATCCTCAGCTGTTTGAGTTGCCTGCCTGGGATGATGCTCCCGCTGGGGTGCCTTTGACAGTCTCTGGCGAGGCACGAACATTTCCTTGCATTTAAAAGAAACAGAATTATTGCTGTAATTGCTTATTTACTAGATTTAGAGGAAAGGTTGCAAACTTAAATGGCTAAAGGGGTGAGGCAGATAATTGTTGACAGTTGTGGATCAGGTGAGAAGCAGTGGGGAGTGATGGGAACTACTTAGGTCTCTGAAGGTGACACTTGCCTGAAGGATGTAAACCCAGTGATTCTAGACTTTCTGATTTTTCAAGAGCAGTAAGAACATCAGCTTTTTTTATTTTTTAGAAAAACCTTTATTTTTGTAGACCAATTTTACATTTACAGAAAAGATGCAAAGTTAGAGCAAAGAGCTCCTTATCCTATTTGACAATAGGACCCAGCACTCAAAAAACTGAGCTGCACCCAGTTTCCCCTGTTGTTTTCCTTTAATATGGTGGACTTGCTACTGCTAATGAAGCAGGATTGCTGTAGTTGCTAATGAAACAATGTTATTAGCTACAGTCCATGACTTATTCAGACTTAAGTGTTTACCTAATTTCTATTTCAGGATCCCATCAGAAAATAAGGCAGAGCTCAAAACAGCAACAACCTGATCATGAGACCCAGCAGCAAACTGGAGGAGCAGGATCCCAGATCACATTTAGTTGTAATGTTGTCTCAGGCTCCTCTTAACCAACCCAGAATTTTCCTTGTTCTTAATGATTTTGACTGTTTTGAGAGTACTGTTCAATATTCTGTGAAATGTTCCTCAAAATCTAATGTTTTTTACATAACCAGACTGGGGTTATGGTTTTGGGGAGGAAGACCAGAGGTCAAGTGTCATTTAATCACATGCCATCAGTGTGACTTACCACCTTGATGACCTGGCTGTGGTCTTGTTTGTCAGGTCATTAGGTGCAGTTCACGCTTAAAGAGTGGGGTTTATTTCCTGGCAGGATGCATACTTACAGATGTCACTTGGGATTCTTTTGCACGGGAGATTTACCCATTCTCTCCTATTTATTTAGACCTGTATAGATGCCTGGATTTACTTAACCCTGTGGATTATAGCTCAATACTGTATGTCGTTGCTCAGATTGGTCCAGCTTTGGTCCACAGGAGCTCTTCCAGTTTGCTTCTGGGTCTCATGATTTTGTTGTTGCTGTTTTGAGCTCTGCCTTATTTTCTGATGCTACAAGATGCTCCAGATTAATCTTTCATATTTACTGCTTCAGACCTGGAAATAAGCATTTCTCCATGGAGCCCTGATTGTTTTTATTGGAAATTAAATGGCATTAGAAACCAAGATTGGGACACTAGGTGTGATATTGCTACTGTAGTGTTGTTGCTTCTAGACTTTCTCAAGCTGACAGAGCAAGGAAAATGTGTGTGTGCTCAAAATCATGTAACTATAGATATGTGCTTATCTATAGGAGCTCTATATGTAACCATTTGTACCTATATTAAGCTAAACATGAGTTCACATCAATATCTCCAACTATAACCCATTGCCACATGGATAATTTAACATACTCCTCTTATCTATAAAATCTCACCCCAACAGTGAGAAACTCAACTCACACCACCCGCCATTCATTTACTTAATGGCATATTTTCTGTATAGCAGTATTAGAATTGTTAACCTGTATCCCACTGTAAACATCTTTATCAAGTAAAGTACACTGCCTAGGTATATTTTCTTTTGCCTTTAGTTTTATGAACGCTATTCATTTTCAAATCTACTTCAATAGCTTTTCCTCACCTCCTTCAATAAGGTGGTTTTGCATGTATGTAATATAGTTAGATTGTCCCATTTACATTCCATCCTGGAATTCCCTTAACCTCCTAAATGATTTTTTAAATATTTGCATAAATTAAGGTAGTGTTTCAAAATTCAATAGGTTTGTCAAATACATAGTATCAGATAGCCACAATGACAATGATTATACAGGATAGTTTCACTGCCTTAAAAATTTTCTTCACCAATTCACTACCACACTACCTCAAGCTGCTGGTGACCATTGATATTTTTATCATCTCTACAATTTCGCTTTATCCAGAGACCCATATTATTGGAAACATGTAGTATGTGGTTTTTTGCAGACTGGCTGCTTTCACTTGTCAGCCTGCATTTAAGATTCCTCTGTCTTTTCCTGAATTGACAGCTCATTTCTTTTTGGTATTGGATAATATTCTCCTTAATGCTGGATGCACCTGGTTTGTTTATCCGCTCAGTTAGTGAAGGACATCTTGGTTGCTTTCATTTTGGGCGGTTATGAATAAAGCAGCTATAAATATTCACATGCAGTTTTTTGTGGTGATAACTTTCAGATTCGTTGGGTAAACAGCTGGGGATGTGATTCCTGGATTATATAGTAAAACTACATTGAGCTTTTTAAGAACATGCTAAAGTCTGTGTACCATTTTTGTATTCCCTCCAGAACCTGATTTTTTTTTAAAGATTTATTTATTTATACATAAAAGATGGGGCACAGGCCAGCGGTGGGGGCGGCGAGAGGGTTCACCAGAGACAGAGCGGGGAGCAGAACAGGCAGATGACGGAAATACACTGCTGAGGGGAGTAGTGGGCGAGGCAGGAGAGGTCTTCGACGCCATGTGGGAATCTCCCCTGCCGGGCATCGAACTCGCGTCGCCACTGCCAACAGCTCCACAGCGCAGCGCTTAACCACTGCGCCACCAGGGGGGCCCAGAACCTGATTTTTTAAATTCTAAGTTACAAAAATAAATGTTGGTATCAAATTCAAATTTTCCATAAGTCAGTCAAACAAGAACCTAGTAAACCAAACCAAACACATCAGGAAGCCATATCTTTCCTTTAAATGTATCTTACCTTTCTAGATCTTGGACCATTATTGTTCAATAAAACTTTTCTGTACTAGGGGGCTTGCTCTGTATTTGCTTTGTCCAATTACATAGCAATTTGTCACATTTCAAGTAGCTCTTGGCTATTTGAAGCATAACTAGTATGAACTGAATTTTAGTTTTATTTCCTCATAATTAAGTTTCACTGTGACAGATGGCTAATGGACAGCATATTGGATGGCATGGTTCTGGGCTGTGGTGAGAATTTTGGATTTTTCTTGAGTTAGATGGGAAACCAGGAAGAATTTTGAGCAGCGAATGATCAGACTTAGACTTTTAAACAATCGCCTTAGATGTTGCACTGGGAATAGATTGAAGGGGGTCAAGGGCAGAAACGAAGAGATCTTTGGGAAGGCTTCTGTAATAACCTGGAAAAGAGATGGCAGTGGTTTGGACCAGGGTAATGGCAGTGGGGGTGGAGAGAAGTGGTCAAATTCTTATATTTTGAAGCTAGGGCCTATACAAGGTAAATATTTGCCAGTTACACACTGTATCTGTGACAAAGGCCAAGGAATTAAAATGTTTATCTGTTTGCAGTCTCATTTCTCTTAGACCTTCTTTCATTTCCTTTAAGTCACTGATTGTGGTAATAGTAAGAGTTTCAGCCCTTCTGCTCCAGGGGTACCATGCAAAAACTTGATTGCCTTTCTGACTGGTTTCCTTTCTCCTATTTTAAAGAGAATGATGCCATGCCTTATCTTCAGGATGCCACTGTAAGTGTAGGGCTAGAATGACAGACGATGCACTTTTTTGTTATCTTAAATTAAAAATTATTTTTGATGCATCCACTATTAACTTGTATGAAAATAATTCCCATTATGGTCTTGGGTCATATGTGACTGGAAACATGTCAGCTTATCATAACTCTACAAACCAGCATTGTCCAATAGAAATATACTGTGAGCCACATATGTATTTTAAAATTTTCTGGTAGCCACATTAAAAAGGGTCAAAAAGAAACAAGTGTACTTCATTTTAATACCATATTTTATTTACTTCCATGTATCAAAATATCATTTCAACATGTAATCAATAGAAAAATTATCAGTAAGTCATTTCACATTTTCTTTGTATTAAGTCTTCACAATCTGGAGTGTATTTTACAGCACATCTCAGTATGTTCTGGCCACACTGTCAGTGCTTGTTTGGTGGCTGGCAGCTACTGTATTAGGTAGCCCAGCTGCCCACTTCTGCTGTTAGGTTCTGACTTGGGGGTGGGGCAGGGTTGAAGAATTAAATTCCTGTCATCACTGATACCATAGATGCTAGGGGGAATTAAAAAAATATTGTCTGGTGTGAGTGGCGGAAAGTCTTATAAAAACAAATGAAAAAATAAAGCCTCTCTGGTGGCACAGCGGGTTAAAGCGCAGCACTGTGGAGCTGTCAGCAGCGGCGATGCGAGTTTGATGCCCGGCCAGGGAGATTCCCACATGGCGCAGCAGACCTCTCCTGCCTCGCCAGCTGCTCCCCTCAGCAGTGTATTTCTGTCAGTCTTCCTGTTCTTCTCCCCACTATGTCTCTGGTGAACCCTCTCACCGTCCCCACGCCTCTGGCCTGCACCCCAGCTTGTATGCATAAAAATAAATAAAATCTTAAAAAAAACAAAAACAAATGAAAAATGTTCCCCAGATCTACCAAACTTAGACTGGAATTGTGACTTTGTGCTGCATCTAATGGTATCTATAGAAACAGATTGCATCGAGTTCCTCCCTAAGAAAACTCAAAGTATCCCCATTTCCTCCTTTTGACCACCAGGAAGGATTCATATTAAATAAAATTCTGGAGGGGGAATTGCCCTGAGAAGGAAGCTCTGGTATCTCATCAGCCTTGAATTAGAGGGTTTTTTTGTTTTTCCTTACTGTTTGCTGACTCTTTCAGCTGAAGCGGGTCTTTGAAAATCATCTGCCACCCTTCCCACCAAAGTACTATCTAGCGATGACCACATCTATGGCTGAGGAGAGGAGGGACCAGCTGGAACAGTATTTGCAAAATGGTATGGACTTGGATATTTTTACAGATTTCTTGAAATAGAGATTACACAGGTAAAATTCACACATTTAAAGCTTACAAATCAGTGATTTCTGTATTTGCAGAATATGTACAAATAGGCACACTATGTACAACACCATCATCAGTTTTTTTTTTTGAGGAAATTTTTATTGACCCAGGTAATCTGTTTTTCTAAAGTAGTTTGTGTATTCCTCAGAAATTATCTTGTGTCTGCTATTGTGTATGTATATCCCTGTTTGTTAAACACAAATGGACACTTGCTCTACTCTTCTGTATCTGATTTTTAAAAACTTTGTATTTTGAAAGAATTTCTGATGGACAGAAAATTTGCATACATAAAGCAAACATGTCTATGTATTTTCACTTGGACATCCAAACATCAACATTTTACATTTTTTATTTTTTCTCACTGGTGTGCATGTGTGTGTTATGAATGTGTATGTATGTGTTACAGTGGATTTTGGGGACACATGATATACATATCTCATATATATAAATGCTTGTGTTACATATACAAGTCACTTCACTCTTAAATGTATCTGTATGTATATTCCTACCTAGATCAAGGACATTTTCTTATATAACCACAGTACTGGTATCAAAATCAGGTAATTAACAGTGATATAATAATTTTCAGAGACCTTATTCAAAGTTTACCAACTATCCCTGCAAATGTTCTTCACTGCAAAAGAAAAAGAATGTTTTATCTTCTGTTCGTTGATTTTTTTTCCCTATTAAAATACATACCTTTCAGGTCATTCCAGGTCAGCAATTATAGATTTACCTCATTATTTTTCATGGTTGCCTATGTTTCTTTAAAAACCAAAAAAAAAAAAAAATTCTAGAAGTTATCTATTTCCCATTCTTCTTTTGTAATGAGCATAGACCTCTTCTTAGACCTGTGGAAAAAGACTTTACAAACTCAAAATGAACTGTCTTTTGAATTTGTATTCTCTCTTGTCTTGTTTTCTCACATCTTAGCAAAATATTGTTTTTAATGACTGGCCTTTTCACAAGTGACCTTAATGCTTATGGGGTTGCTTTATTCATGTCATCAGAATGTCATGCCCTTGTCTTATGCAGAATGTCTTATGCATCCTCTTTGGCAAGATTAAGCAAGACACTGCACAGGTTGGTGTTGTGACAAAGAACACAAGCTCTAGAGCCCAATCTGGGTCAAATCCCAGGTTTGCACCTCACTGGCTGTGTGACCTTGGGTAACACACTTACCTTCTCTGAGCCTGTATCTTTTCCTTCTTTAATGTCTTTAGCTGGAAATCATATTTACCTCAGGATTTGTTGTGAAAATATACAAAGTGCTTCGCATAGTATCTGGTACTTAACTGTCATACAGTAAATACTAGTTGAGTGAACACTTTTCAGCAGCTTTCCCCATCCCTAAGAATATCATGAAGTTATTGTCATGTAGCACGTATTCCAGAAAATAAGAAAAGAGCATTTTCTCTCTGAAATTATCTCCTTAGAAAAGAGAATGCCTTTTATGAAAAAAAGTTTGTCATGTTACAGAGATGCTCTTATTACTGTATTTGGAAAAAAATGACATTTTTTAGGTAAGGTATGACCTGACATGACCTCAGTCACTACTTGTATTAAATGCTGATAGCGGTTACTTGATAGAATAAGTGAAACAGCAATGAAAAGAAAGAAAGAAATGTAGCACAGGTTTAGTAAGTATGTAAGTTCAGCTAGTGTGCAGCGTTCAGCGGAGGGCTAGTGGGAAGGGAGACCAGAAAGGCAGGCATCTCTGGGAAGTGCTGCAGTTTAAAGCCTGAGTTTCGAGTTCTCAGGGGCAAGTGTCTGCCTGCCTGCTTTGGCCAGGGCACTTGGGTGTGGGTATCTAGAGCCTTAAAGCTAAGGGAGAAAAAAAATACTCTTGTAAGTAGAGAGGAATGAAACACTTTACACTGACAGTCTTGTCATCTTTTTAAATTCCTCCTGGGAGCTCCATCGTTGAAAAAGGTACCTTCAAATAAACATTTCTGGGATGATTTAAAGTTTTCAAATGACCTGGTGTCTTAACAAACTGGCAGTTTTAAGACCTTTTTATTTCTCCATGTTAACTTCATCATGCTCCTGTCTGGGCAGCAAGATGGATTTGAGCAGCATGGTATGTGTGGGTGAAGCAAGGTTCCTGGACATGGTCACTTAGTATTGATGAGATGGGTTCATGTCGTTGAGACTGCTGGGAGGAGGCAAGCCTCTTGGATTTTCATGTATTTGAGAGGTCGCAAGCTCCATTGTCTTTAGGGAGGCAGTGATGGACCAACAAGGCCTGGAGGGCCAGTAACTTGATGGAAAAGTCAACCCAGCCCCATACTAACCTGACTCTGTCCATATTTTTCAGTAACCATGGACCCAAATGTGTTGAGAAGTGATGTCTTCATTGATTTTTTAAAACTGGTACAGCTGGTAAGCTTGCTATTTATTTTAAGTCAATTGATGGCAAACTTTATTTACTTGCATATCTTTGATGGCCATTATTTCCCACTCTAGGATGAATAGTAACTATTCTTTATTTTTCGTTTATTTATTTTCTTTATTCAGGTAGCATTGGTTTACAACATTTTATATGATTTAGAGGTCTAATAAGATGGCCCCCTTCAGATGTATGTTCCCACACCACACCCACCACTAAGGCACTGAAAGTCCTCCACTGTTGCCCATTGTACCTCCTTCCCCCTTTGCTCCCCACCCTCCCTCTGATAGCCTCAGTTCTACAGTGAGGTTTTAGGGCTTGTTATTGGTTTGGTTTTATCTGACCATTTATTTTGTTTCTCTAGAGAAACACACAAGTGACACCATCCGATATTTGTCTTTCTCCTTCTGACTTATTTCACTTAGCCTAATCCCCTCCAGTTCCATCTATGTTGTTGCAAATGGCAAGACTTTATCTTTTTTAATGCTGAATAATGTTCCATTCTGTGTATTTATTGTATCTTCCTTATCTTCTCCTCTGTCCTTGGGCACTTGGGGTGTTTCCAGAAGCTTGCTCTTCTTTACTAAGGTTATTATTTCACAGAAGAATGTGTCTCTGAGTTAACCAAGTGTACGTTTCTGGCCACCAGCCCCACAGAGTCTGGACTTGGGTAAAATATGTCCAATTGGGTGATGATTTTATTTTGCCCTTTTGGAGGTTTAGATTCTAGATGAAAAATTAAATGTGTCACTTGACCTTTGGCTTTTTAAATGAAGTTGTTACCTCTTTTCTGTAGCCATAACATCTCAAAACTGGCAATGAAGAAAGAAGCCTTTTATCATTAAAAGTCCCTTTGACAATTCCAGAAGCCTACTTCTGTAGCTGGACTTTCAGATATATTAAGACACTAAGACATCAGGATGGTAGGAGCAGAATGCCTGCTATTACATGTAGAGTATCAACTTTGTTGTAAATGGATCAGGGAGAAAATTCAGTGTGAACAGAATGACATATAGCAACTCCCTTCTCTGTGTTGGCTCAGCTCTGGTAAGAGCCAGCCACTGGTCCCTTAGAGGCTAGAACTTTGCGAACTTAGCTCGTCACCATGCTAGTTGTACATGTGTGAACATTGTCATGCTTGTATGTTCTTGACTGAATGAATGGAAAAGCTTTGAAAGGACTCAAGCTGCAAAAGATTATGTTGTTATTGAACTGAATCCCTGTTAGGGGTAGGAATGATAACTTAATCAGATTTCTTAAGGGGGCGGGCAAGCAAATGACATTTAATCATTGATTCATTTGTGGTCATATACTCACTGGTTCCCTCAACCTAAGAAATGATCCCAGCCTGCCACTGGGGGGACATTCACATGTTCACTTGATGGTGTATACATAGATACTTTGAGAAGTTTGTTGTTGAGATGGTGATGGTGGTAACATCAGACAGCAAAAATGTTGGCATGTTTATGATAAAAGTAAGTTCTGCTCCCACCACTGACCTCCAGTCTCTCTCCTCAGAGACCACACTTGTGTCTCTATAGTTATAGTTTTAGTTCTGCACGTTTCTGTGCACCTACAAGTGTTCACATGCATGCCTATCCTTTCTGTCTTGCAAATAATCACATACTCTACCCATTTTCTGACCTTTTTTTTTTCTTTTAGCCTGACATCTTGCCAATCATTCCTTGTCAGTACATACAGGGGTACTTTTGGCCTTCGTCCTGTCACCTTTGTGGGCTCATTGTAGTTTTTATTTTTGATGCCTTTTAAACATAATTCACAGGGTAACAATGTTTTAGAGCTTTGAGTGTCTTTTTTTAATTAATAATTTGAAAGCTTTTTCCTGATTTTATAGCCTTAATTTTTTATAACTAAGATGCAAAAGCGTTCCTGACTTCATACATAAGCCTTATGCCCTGCAGCATCTGGCAGGGTCTCCTCTTGGTTCATCTGATGGGATCTTTGCTTTTGTGATGGCTTCGTTTTTCTCTCCATTACTTCCATGAACTTTACCAGTTTACTTGTGTATGGTTTTGTGATCTTTCCCCTTTTTTGACCTCTTTGTCTATTCTTTGAGGCCTTGGTTCAGAGAACCCATATTTTTATTAAAGCAGCCGTTGTTCTCATCTGTTTAGTGGTGTCATGACTCAGATATGTACATTTCACCCTTCGTTGCTTCCATTTCTTCCTCCTTTCTAGCAGAATTTTTGCAGAAGTCCCTTGCCAGCTCCTCGTAGGAAATCACTCAGCTTTGAAGGGGCTCTGTTTTGTGAGCCAACTGCAGGTAATGCTGGGCGCCGAGTCCCTTGAACCTGTCCATTGTGCTTCCGGATCTCGCCTCTGCTTTCCCAGCACTTTCTCACTAGTGCTCTGCTGCAGGCCCCTCCGGTGTGTTTGCAGTGAAGCCATAGCCACTGACCCCTTCACTGAGATCTAGCACTTCACACCCCTGCTGAGGTCAGCAGCCTATGGCTGGCTTAGCAGTTAAGAGGGAGCCCTGGAAGGAGAAGGACAAGGCCAGATGCTCCACTTTCGAGCTGTCTGGCTTCAGTCAATGTACTTAGCCTCTTCATGTCTCACTTTCTCCATCTGTAAAATGGAGAGACTAGCTCCTGTCCCACAGGGTGGTTTTGAGGATTAAGGGAGCCAGTACTTTTAAAGCACTTCAGTGTCATGTGACACACAGTAGCCCTTCTGAAGCATCTATTGCTGTGACTGATGGATGCTAGTCCCTGTTCTCTCTGAGATTGCTTTTTACAAAGATGATGCATCTGGGCCCACCTGCTCTGGTGTGCAGTTAAAATTACCGTTTTCTCTGTGTGCCCTGGTGAGAAGGGCTGGGAGGCAGTGCTGCAGGAAGGGCGTGAGTGCTGTGGTGGAGGGTCCTCGCTCTGGTGCACCTTCTAAAGGAAGTGGCAGCTAGATGATATTTGAAGTTTTTCAGGGTGGACAGCTAGGGATGATTATACTCTGGCTTTCCCTTCCCACTGAAGGAGAAAAATAAACCACATAATGTGCGGTGTCTGGGAGACTCAGGACTGATATTAGTGAAAGGGAAGAGTAACCACTTATTACCAGGGCTGAGTCTACGCCAACTGCCAGTAGCTGCTTCCACCCACCACCTTCTAGGTGTCTGCTGCCTTCCAGAGTGATCTTTTGTCAGTAAATAGTTCAGTCAGCGTAGGAGAGATCGGCTGGCCAAGCTTGCAGCAATCTAGCTCCTGCAGGGCTGGCGGGAGCCGGGCTGGCCAGCGCGAGGAGCAGCTTTGATGTGTGGATTCGCCAGCCCCGCAGGGAGCCCTGGGAACAGGGGCTAGGCCATGCCCACAATTCAGTATGTGCAGCCCCCACCTGGATATTTTCACTGCAGCTCATAAGCACACGGCCTGCAGTTTCCAAGTGGTTATTGCCAAATAATCACATGTTCACAGGCCTGGCTCCCCAGGGCTCAGCAAGTGCAAGAATATCTCCCTGTCTCTGGGCAAGGATACACAATATTAGAAACGTGAGTGCCTGGGACCTGCCAGGAGCCCTTTGGAGGAAAGCTCTGTCAAGGGTAAACAAAGGCAGGCTGCAATAACAAGAGGGGGTTCCCTCCAACAGGGCATTTCATCTGTGCTAGGCCTGCTGCTTTCCTGCAGAATCTCATTTACTCTTTACAACTTGTCAGAGGCAGTGCTAGCAGTATCCTTTTTCTCAGATTAATTAGCTTGTTCAAGTTTATGCAGCTGGAATGCAGAAGACCTGGGTCCCTCCCCAGGGGTCCTGGGTCCAGAGTCTCTATGCCATGGTGCTGTGGTGGTGGTAACCCGCTCAGCCCATGCCCCACCAGTCCCCCCTTGTTTTGTGTGTCTAGACACCCTTGAATTATTTCTTTATTTTTTTAAGGTTTATTTATTTATGCATACAAGTTGGGGTGTAGGCCAGAGGTTTGGGGGTGGGTGAGAGGATTCACCAGGGACAGAGCGGGAAGCAGAACAGGCAGATCAACAGCAATACACTGCTGAGGGGAGAAGCAGGAGAGACAGACGAGGTCTGCTGTGCCATGTGGGAAGCTCCCTGGCCAGGGATCGAACTCGTGGTACAGTGGCTCTGGATAGCTTCATAGGCTGAGACTTAACCCGTTGCGCCACCAGGGGGCCCCCCATTGATTTATTGTGATCGAGATGTTTGCGCAGTGATTACCTTTGCTACGGAGGAATTTTTGAAGAGGTAAAACATATCTTTAGACTAGAGACCTTTTTCTGTTCCCGGCTAGTACAATGGTGGTGTCCTAGCTCTTCATGTGGACGCATATTTGAGAAAAAGAAGACTGAGAAGGTATTTGGGGTGGCTTTTCTGCACCTGGGTGGGAGGATGGGGTAGAGGCAAATTATGTGTTTGGGAAGTTTTGCCCAGCGTAGCTACGTGCGGGGCTTGGGAAGTGACTCCTTTTCCTCTAGAGAATGTTTTCCTTGCAGAGAACTGATCAGGGACCCTTATTGAGTGTGATGGGGATTTAGAGCTCCACGGGTCCAAGCATGGATTTTCTTGGCTAAGAAACTTCAGTAATCAGCACCGTGGCTGTCAGGCTTGCCTCTGCTTCAGAGCAGAACATCAATAAAGCACTCTGATTGATCTTCTTGGAGAAATTAAAAAAATTCTCAGGTTGTTAAATTCAACTTGAAAAGAATTAGCACATTTTAAAATGTGTTAAGGGAGCTAATAGTATTGGATGATTTAGAACTTTCTTACAGATAAATGCATTTCATTTCTCTTATGAATTGTGTGTTTTGATTCCTGCCCTGCCCTAGAGCAAGGTGACGGCTTATTTAAGGTTTTGGTTTTCTACACCCCACCTCTACCAAGCTGACATTCCCCATCCCCTTCCCCACCAATTGTACTTTCAATGCCTTTCTCTGTTTTTTTTTCTTCTTCTCATCTTCTAATATTTTGTATTGCTTTTACATTTTGTTAATTATTTACATTCTAATATGATTTAAGTATCAAAATAGAGCCCAGTGCCTCCTTGACCACCACTCTAAACCTCGAAGATTTTCTCTGTTGTATGCTGGTTTTATCTCATGGAGATTTTTCAAGGCCCTGATTTCTCCTCTTTACCATATCCTAAAAATATTTATTTTTTTAGTCAAAGCAAAACGTGCTCATAGTTGTAAAGAAATCTACCCTTGGTTATAAAATCAAAGTGTTAAGAAGGATTCTAGCAGAATCATCTCGTGCCTTCCGAGCCTACTGTGCAAGCCAGAACATTGCTAATACAGCTGAGGGTGGGAGGTTATCTCTTTGCAGTGAGCACCTGTCTTGGTTTCTTGTTCACTTTTCTAAACTCAGGGCCTTGTGGTACCTAGCACAGCTGTGTTGAAATGAGCGCCTGCGTGGGCTCCAGAGAGCAACTTGCCTCCTCTACAGGTCTCATGGTCTGGACACATCAGAATTTTTGCTGTAGCAAAATCATAAATGACTGTCTAGCATGGACTTTTAGGGATGCCTGGAAATAGTCAAAATGGGGAGAATTAAATCTGAGAACGAGGGTCTGGTGGGTGCTATATCAAAAGATTTTTTTCCTAAAAGGGATGCTTTGTCATTTATTTGGAAATTATTCAAGATACATATCATTGCTTTTACTTCGCCCCTCTCCACCCACTCCTCACCCCCTCCAAAGCCCATCCAAAATCTCTGGGAACTTATGCCCCAGGGCCTGTTCCCTGCCTGAAGGCGTGCCCACTGACAATGGAAGCTCACTGTGCTTTCCTTTCCTCACAGGACACCTTTAGCATCACTACCACAAAAGCCTCTCTGGATATATTTCTGCCTGATGGAAGGAGCATCAGAGTCGAAGTTTTGACATCAGATACTGCTGAGAGAGTCCTAGAGGTAAAGTAGGTTTAAACTCAAGGTCCAGAGCTGAGGTCAGGATTCCTGTCAAAGGCAGGAACTAGGAGATGGTTACCTTCTGCAAGTGTCTGACTGTCCTTTACTCTGGGTGGCTTCTCTGTGGGCATGCTGGCACCATCTAGGAGAGGGACCAGTCCTCCAGGGCCTCTTGGGTTTTACTCTCCCTGTGGTCATCCACTTTCCAGAGCTCTCTTAGGGCTGGCCTGTGGTTGTGTGATTTCCCTGAAGCGCACCCTGGGTGTGCCCAGGGAATATGCAGAATGCTTTGTGAAGGGCTGCCTGCTGGTTGGGAGCAGGAAGGAGGGTGGAGCCCACATAAGCCTGGAACAGGCCTCGGTGGGCTGGTGGCAGACAGAGAGGGACAGCTGATTTCTCCAAAGTTGAAAGACCCCTGAAACTAGGCAGGTCTAATACTGGGCCCAGCAGGCCAGACTTGAATTTTAGTCGTTCTCTGAAGATGTCAAGGGTGAGGCCCAGATAGCGTCTTCCCCTTCTTCAGATTGCCCGTTTCCGGCTTTGCCTCTCTGGCCTTCCTCCCTCTGCCTGGGCTGTGGAGGGGACCCACCTGCACCCGAGGGCAGGCCCCAGGCCTTCTCCCTTCAGAACGCTTTGGTTCTAACTCTTCAGTTCTAATCCTTCATGGAAATATATAAGGGAGAACAAAAAGTTATCAACGGGGGGAAGACAGAAAATTTCTAGGACCTTTCTGGACAGAAAACTGGGCTCTCGTGCCTGTCACCTTCTGAGGGGGGCGCACATGGAAGGACTCTGATGGGCTCGTTGTTCTGAAGCCCACCTTCACCTGAGACTATGGCGGCTTCTGCCTGCGTCATGGCTCATCTCTCCAGCCTGGACATTACAACCTGCCTGTGCCTGCCGCATGCTGGAGGAGCAGTTTGTGTCCCTGAATTAGAAAACACCCCGCTCTAGATCTTGGCCCTCCCCAAGAGTGACAATTCTGCCCCCTTCCTCCGTGAAAGTCACTGCACACACCTTGCCCCAAGCCTTACTAGGTCCCTGTTTGTTGCTGACCAGGACAAACGGTCTCAGCGGCCACTACGTTGCTGAAACCATCCTTTGAGAGTTACACTAGGCTCATCCTCCTTCACCCTCACCCTGTAGCCCTACTCCTCTCCTCGTCACCTGTTTACTTCTCTCCATCTCCACATCCCTAGTTCGAGCCCTCATTTCTTAGCTGGATTTCTACAGCATTTCTCAAACTCGACTCCTGGTTTCTAGCCTTGCTAATCTTCTTTACCAATTTCCGGAATGATCCTTCTAAAAAGCATCAAGGGCTCTTGATGCTGCTTAATGCTTGAAGGGATTAATACAAAAACGAATAAACAAAAAACCAAGCATTCCCCAAACCAAAACGGTTTCCCTCCATCCACTGATGGAGGATGTGACAGTGAGGGTGAGAGCCACACTCCTGATGCCTCTGGGGCTCGCCTATGCCAGTGGGGGTAGAGCCAGAGGACTTAAGGTAATTTGGAAATGGCTGGGTCTGTAGAGAACTAGAAAGCACTTGCCCTGCCTGAGGTCATCATCCCTGGCGTGTCTTTCACACACTGGTTGCTGCTCGGGCTGGATATTATCTGCGGCTGAAGGTGGCTGCTAGTGGGGGCTCGGGGTTTCCTTGATGTGCACTAAGGCAAGACCTGGATTCAAATTTTGGCACTTTCACATTGTAGCTGTGAGAGTTTGGGTAAATCACCCTTTCCAGATAATATCTAAATAATTGTAGAAATAGCTCATGGCGCATCAACAGTAGTGGTTGTGGTTATTTCTCAGCAAGCCTAGGGTTCGACAACCCCATCTATTTTGTCCAGTTCTTCTAGTAAGTAGTAGTATATGTTTGTGATCTCAGAAACATGTGCTTTATCTTTTCCAATCACACTGGCTTGTGAAAACTTCAGAGCTATAGCTCCGACATCCTTAGCATCAGGTAAATTTAACTGGAGGTTCTAACCTCAATGTGATAGATTCCAGGGAAGGTAAAGTGAGCCCTGTTCAGGAAGAACTGTGCATTCTCTCCCACAGATTGGGAGATTCCCTGGCTTACATAAACATGCCATTTAAATGTTATAATTAAGAACCATTGTCCATATCTTCTTGAGCCTGTTTGCTGCCACTCTAACTTTGCTTCTCCCACCTGCCTCAACCACCATCCGGCTGGACTCTTTAAAGACCAACAACAAACTAGCATTTCTGCCTGTCTATGCTATGTTAATATAGTAGTTTTTTTTGGCATGGTGGTTGGCACCTTAACATTTGATAATTTAGATATTATCTCTCTTTTTGTTGATGCTTATTCTTCTCAAATGAAGGCGTTTGGCTTTGCCCTTAGACATTAGAAACAGCTTCTTCGTTCTCCTTTTCCCACTCCTCTACCTGCTTTGGCATGTAAGCTTGCCATTTGCACTAAATGAGCCAGACAAGGGAGAAATCGAATTTGAGTGGACATAGGTCATATTTAGGCTAGAAAAAAATGTTTTAATAATCTGGTACTTGACAGCACAAGCATGCATGCATGTGCCCTGTGTATTGGTTTTGGTTTTTTTTTTTTTGCAAAGTGAGGAAGAAATGAGAGTAGGGATAAGTTGAGTTCAAAGTCATGAAAAGTTCTCAGGTTACTGGGTTTTTTTTTCCCACAGCTATTCTGAGAACACCCACTCATACCATCCACCTTTTGAGACTGTCTCATGTGGTAATTTCTAGATCTCTGACAGGAAAAGTACCCCCTTTGAGCCTGGTATTTGTACAGCTGCCACCTTGAGAACTGGGAGCTGTGGTTAAAGCATCAGCTCAGCACAGTGCTGTAAAGGCAAATCCACCCGTGGTGCAGAAGTGATGGAGCGAATTCAGTCGGTGTGCAAGGAAATCACCCAGGAGCCTGGTCTTAGAGAGGGGTTGGCTGGGGGTTTGGGGAGGCCGCATCAGCGACAGCATGGAAGTTCCTGCTAAGGAGGGGATGGATGCAAAGTGCCATGAGGTTCCAGCCTCAGGACCTGTTGGTAAAAATGAAACCGCTGGTGTAGAAGTGAAAGCCATTTGATGTGAAGTTCAAAGAGGATTCTGCTATGAGGGCAGCCCATGCCTGTGGGCTGAGGGTTCCTTGAGCAAACACCCCGGCCAATTAGACTTGATCTTCATGGGAAGCATCAGCTAGAAGCAGGGCTGGGTGTCCAAGGCGGGCAGTAGCACAGTGGCTTTTATATGCCAGCCAAGCAATGGGGACATTCCTTTTCCGGGTGTCTGGTCACCCAGCCCGCAGGAAGGTGAGGTAGTGTGAGGACCCTGGCGTCACAGGGCAGGCGCGGTGGGGCATGCCAGCCGCCCTCCGTGGACAACACAGACCAAAATGAGCCGGGAGAAGCACGCACAACCCGTGGGGTCACAGTGCCACAGGTGTAGATTCTCATTTTTTTCTAATTTCTAAATTGTCTAAGATGAATAGATGCCATTTTTAGGTTCAGAAGTGGTTCTTTTACTGTCTGATTTTTAAGTCCAAAACTTTTATTGATGTTTACGGGCAGCATCACACTCTGCCCACCACAGTGAGGCTGCTGGACACCCCTGAGTCCCTCCCCTACTCACCTCTGTCTCTTGTCTTTGGTTCAAGGTGGTGTCACACAAAATTGGACTGTGTCGGGAGCTCCTGGACTACTTCGGCCTGTTTCTCATGCGGTTTTGCAAGGAGGGCAAGCTCTCTGGTAAGGAGCAGAGGAAAGCAGGATAGACGAGAGCGGAGTGGGCTGGTGTGGACAGGCACTCTGCCCACGAGGGGTAGGAGGCACAGCTCAAGGGGTGTCACCCATCGGGTAGCTCCGCAGTGTGTTGTCCGTACGATTATTCTCAGCCCCCGAATCAAAAGTCTCCGGGTGGATGTGGCGTCTGTGTCCAGGGAGGACTGAGGATTAGCACAGGAGGCAGCCCGGGCAGGAGCAAGGCAGCGGGCTCTCCAGTAACTGCACCTCCGCAGCTCCAGTCTTCATGTGCACCCACTTTTATGCTTGCACCCTGGCTGCTGACCACTGACCACTCACAGGCCCCTGTGAGTGGAGTCCTGGATTCGCCGCATCAGGACCCACCGCAGCATCGCCTCTCCTGCTAAGGAATACTTACTATAAAATGTGGATGTTATAAATAGGTTCTTAGAGACTTTTTAAAAGAAGGATGTCAGAGATAATGAAACAATGGAGAATTCATGTGTTTGCCTTTCTCTGTAGTGACTTCTAGATAGTACAAGTTCTTTAGTTGTAAAATGGGTCTGTCATCTCCAGGTGCTTTATGGATATGCTCATGAAACTGTGGGAGGTGCTCTGAGTTGGATGTTAAGGGGTTCGATGTCGGGGTGGCCGCTGAAGTGGAGTGTAATAACAACGGGCCTGGCCTCTGCACCCACGTTTCCTTCATCCGTATCCCAGTGTCATACCCCCTGCTCGAGCACTGGTCTTTCATGAGGATCAAATGCTTTTTTTTTTTTAAATGCACTTCAGAAATTAAAAAAATTACATACAAGTGCATGAGAATATTATTATTGGGATTTTTTTTAAGATTTAATTTTATTTATGCATACAAGCTGGGGTACAGGCCAGAGGCGTGGGGCAGTGAGAGGGTTCACCGGAGACAGAGCAGGGAGCAGAACAGGCAGATCGACAGAAACACACTGCTGAGGGGAGCAGCGGGCGAGGCAGGAGAGGTCTGCTGCGCCATGTGGGATTCTCCCCCGCTGGGTGTCAAACTCATGTCGCTGCAGCTGACAGCTCCACAGTGTAGCACTTGACCGCTGGCCACCAGGGAGGCCCTATTATTGGGATTTCAATCTTTCCGATTGCTATGCTTTATTTTCTCATGTAAAGGTCTCTGTTTGCGGAGTGTTTGTTCTGCTTTAAAAAGCAAGACTTCCTTTCCCCTTTCTCTAGTCATGAAAAAATTGGCCGACTTCGAACTCCCCTATGTCAGCCTTCGAAGTTCTGAAGTAGAAAACTGCCAGGTTGGACTCAGGAAGTGGTGAGTGAGCACTTTGCGTGCCAGCGGGTATTTGAAGAGCTCTTAAGATCACCAGTCACTGAGCAGAACTTGTTGGTCTCCCATGTCCTGCTCACAGCCCGACAGCTGGCAAGAGTTAGGTGAGGTTAAGAGAAAAGCAGGTAGGACAGAGGGTGTGTGGTGGGGGAGGCGGGGAAAATTTTTGTCCTAACCATTTGTCTGGGGGATAGGACATTGGGGATGGTGTGCACTGGTCTCGAGTGAGTACTTGAGAGGTGTTATCACCAGGATGGTGAACCTAAAAGGCTTGAAAACCCAGGACTGGGGGTGGGGATTTAGACAGGTGTTAGGGAGGAATTGCTGGCTGTGGGTTTGCTTTGGAATGGACTCCTGTTTTAATTGAAGGGATTTGTTGTAGGTACAAGCAGGTGTGATTCATCTGTTGAACTCTCTCCCTGCCCAATTATTCTGTAATCTGAGCTCAGAAGCTTTAAAGAAAGGCAATTTGAAATCTAGGAATAGTAGTTTTCTTAACCTTGTCTGAACTCACTTGAGCTCCAACCTTCCCCGAGGTTGGAAGGGAGGATTGGGGGTGGGGCAGGGTAAGAGCAAGCTGGCCATGAAAGCAGAAGTGGCCCCATGAAGGATCTTGGAAGCAAGCAGGACAAATGATCTAACTCCTGGGACTGTGGGAGTCTGAATGGTTACTAGGGAAAGACCACCCTGGCTAGAAAGAGGAGGGAAGGTCAAGGGGGCAGAAAGCCTGGTGAGGTTAGTGGAGCCACTCAGGCAGGATGTGGGAGTGGCCTGGGTGCAGGCAAATATGCAGGTATTCTGGGAAAGGGCACCCAGGGACCAACAGTGGGGCTGAGTGTGAACAAGCCAGTGGACCATTCCCCCCAAAGCTTTATTTTATTTTGTTTTTTTTTGCATTTTACTCTGAGCCCATCAGGCAAGAATTTAGTGTATAAAGAAAATAGGAAACTGGGCCTCCCTGGTGGCACAGCAGGTTAAGTGCTGCGCTGTGGAGCTGTCGGCGGCGACGGGAGCTCGAGGGAGAATCCCACATGCAGCGGCAGACCTCTCCTGCCTCACCTGCTGCTCCTCTCAGCAGTGTATTTCGGTGGATCTGTCTGTTCTGCTCCCCACTCTGTCTCTGGTGAACCCTCTCACTGCCCCACGCCTCTGGCCTGTACCCAGGCTTGTTTGCAAAAATAAATCTAAAAAAATTAAAAAAAAAAAAGAAGCAGAAGGGGTGGAGGGACAGGGCAGGTTAGGCACATAGAGGGGTAACTGTGAGGAAAGGGGCCTTGGCTCCAAGTGTTGGGAACACTGCTCCTAGGTGTACCCGTGAGTGAACACCCTGAATCGCGCAGGTACCTGGACCCGTCCCTCGACGCGGTGCTGATGGACTGCAGAGCCGCTGTGGATCTGATCTACATGCAGGTGAGGGTAACCGAGAGCCGTCAGAAGACACAGATTTGGGTTTGAGATCACTGGAAAAGATGTGCAGTAATTCAGAATCCTACCTCCATGCCCAGAGTAGGCAAACTCATAGAGACAGAAGTAGATGAGAGGTTAGCAGGGGATCGGGGGAGGGGACAAATTGCTACTCACGGGGACATAAATTTGCTGGGGATGATGGAAAGGTTTTAGGTGTAGACGGTGGTGATGGTAGCCCAATGCTATCCATGTTTTTAATGTCACTGAACTGTTCACTTACCAATGGTTAAAATGACAAATGTTATGAATATTTTACCACAATAAAGGTATTTAAATAAAAAAGAAGTATAGGATTTGAGAGAGAAAAAATTCATTTTAACTATCACTCTGAATTGGCAGACAGTCCCATCATCTCGGCTAATTTACATTAGCCTAGAAAGGCTAAATTATTCTTGATAATTTAAAGCGCACATGCTTTCTAAATCTCATTGTAAAGTTATCTTCTTTTTTCCTGTGGCAGCAAGTAGCACATCTGCCCCAGGGCCAGCCTCAAGGGCTCAAAAGGTCTGCAGGCTTATTTCACACTCTGTTATGGCCTTCTTGAAATTCTCAATAATTTCTGGATAAATGACCCACATGTTTCATACTGTGCTAGGCCCAGTAAATCTGGACTTGGTCCAGCCCACACTAACCCCCAGCCCCCAGACAAGCACACGTTGGGTTTGGCCTCCTTTCCTTCCCCTGGTCTCATGTGGGAAGGCTCTTTACCCAGTATTGTAAATACTGTTCATATTTGTATCCCTAAGCAGACTCAATGGCCAAGGCCAGAGACCATGCGCTGGCTACCTGGGATATGTGCGTGAGTGAGACGCAATCATCCTTTAAAAAAGCTAATGCAAAAAGTCCTTGAGTTCTTCCGATATAAAGGCACCATCGAAATTAACTGCTAAGGGATGCCCTTTTGATATTTCTAAAGCAGATTTTTTCCGGCGCCCAGTGATACTCCAGGCACCAACTAGATGCTTACAGTATGTTTCCTTTCTTTCTCTTTTGAAAAACATTAGTGGCATTAAGAAAATGGTAGATCAGATCATTTCTGGATTTTTAAAAAAATACTCATGGCTCGCTCAATTTTGGGTCTGTGTTTTGGCCAGGGCCACCGCGGAGCCCTAAGGTGCCTTGGCGCCACTTCCTCCAGGGGGCCTGGCCCCATGTCAGAGCCTGAGGCTTGGCGGGGGGGACATGGCTGACCCTGACCTCAGTGCCACCATGGCCGAGTGCCCTTGTGCAGGGCCCATCTGCGTCCACGCCCCTGGCCTCGTACTGTCCTGCCTCAGTGAGCCAGAACCGAAAATCTTAGCCTTGCTGAAAGGGGCACATGCTCTCCATTTCTCCCCACCGTACTCTGTGGAGGGCAATGAAGTGTGTGTGCCTGAAGCTCATGAAAACCACGGCTTGTGTTTTCACTCGCTTTTAAAAGTTAACTTCTGCTTAAGTCTCCATCAGCCACTCCTCAGGGAACCATTTAACTGAGTAGAGACATCTGTCTAAAATTGACTCAGTCTTTGTCCGGAGTGAGGTGCTGTATATAATGGGTTTGAGTGATGACTTGTGAACCCACCATCAGGGTCAAATCTTTCCCAATGTAGTGAAACAAGAATGTATTACCTCCGCTGCAGGACACGTAAGTCTCTGTGTCTGAGAGCCTGGGGGCCCTAATCAGCTGCTGTATCTGTGATAGCCACTGCCCATCGCTGCTGACCTTCCGTTAGCCCTGCTTTCCCTTTGGCATCATTGTTCTGGGCTAATATTCCTTGCTAAAATCCAAGAAAGATGGACACTAGTTTTTCATGCCCATGTTGATTCCACTCTGTTTTGATTCCATTTGATTACAAGAAGAAAGCGTTGGGGGTCGCTGCCAACATGGTGAGAATAAATTACTGAATTTTTATAGTGGCTCAAGCAAGAGTTGCAGGGCTTTGTGGAATTCCAATCCAGGTCTTTCCACTTATTTGTTGCATTGTCTTAAAAGTTGTAACATCTCTGGTCCTCAATTTGCCCATCTATAAAATGGGACTAATGTTCCTATCCCATAGAATACATAGTGTGGAAATGCCAGTGAGAAAACTTATGTAAAGACAGATTCCAAACAAATGTCATCTTCTCTTAAAACTCACTTCCTTTCCCCCTCAACCTAAACAGCAGTGTCAGCTCTTTACTCAGTCTTTTATTCTTCTCTTGGAGATGAGGCGCAACCTGCCAATATCACCAAGGGATATAACAATGTAGACCTACATTGAGACTAAAGTGTACAACATCAGAGTCTCCTGATAACTGCAAAGATTATTGTTTGCTGTAGTAACACATTGGACAGGATACACAGGCTTTCCCTTAAGAGGTTAACAATCTGTCTGAAGGACCAATGAAAAGGCCTTCCTAGCATAGGCTAAGCAGATACAGCTAATGAGATGAACAGCTCATATCAGAACCTCCTCAGGACCAGGATGGATAAAGGGGAAGGAAGGTCAGTGTCAAAAAGTGAAAGGAGCATAGAATGAAGGAGCTTAGAAGTTCTTAAGAATGATTGAGGGGACAGTTTCTTCAGGAGAGTCCTGCTTTTGAGCCCAGTGCTTCTCTGCTTAAATCCTAGTGTGGTTTAGGAAACAGAGAAGCCTAATAGGGGCTTGGAGCTCAGGAGTATTTGCTGGTGGCAGTTGCCCAAAGCTCAGCAAATAGGGCCCAGCGATGTATTCACTTTTATTTTTTCAATTGTCAAATTTGTTTTCATCTTAGAAAAAAAGTTGTAAATAGGGCAGAGCTCAGAAACAAGAGTAAATGTCAACCCAAATCTTAACCATACATTTAAACTCTTAACATTTTTAGTGTTTATCCTGTATTTATTTCATTTATATGCACAACCATTGGCTTGACTCATAACTCAGTATACACGATTTTTAAAAAATATTTATTGGTATTAAAATAATCAGTGTCTACTACTATGCCTTAATTTTGTAACTTGACATTCTTTTCACCAGAATTTTCTCTGCTGTTAAATATTCTATATAATTTTTAATGATAGCATAACCTATTATTTGGTTGTACCTAATCGCCTGTTTGGGGCATTTCGTAAAAGCACTTACTTCATAGGGTGCTTATAAGGATTGGCTTTTGATTTAGTGCTAGCCTAACGCTTAGTAAACACTATATGTATGTTTGCCTCTATTAAAGAGTTGAAATTTTTCAATAGTACCAACAGTAGTAGCAGCCTTATTAACACATTTCCTCCACATCTATGACTATCATTCCTATAAGTGGTTTTACATTTGTATTGCCAGATTCCCTCCATAAAGTTGTACCAATTTAAAGCCCATGAGTTCTTTATGAAACTTCCTGTATCCCCAAACCCTTTCCAACTCTGAAAGGGTAACATATGTAACATGTACATTAGTCTTCGCCAGTTTTAGAGGCAAAAAACTTCTTTGATTGCTAGTGAGGCTGAATATATCTTTGCCATTGGAGTTCCTTTTGTCAGTTGCTGATACATCAACTTTGTCCATATGCCTATTAGGGATGCTCATATTTTTCCCTATTGCTTTATATAAATAGTATTAACCCTTTGCTACATATGATGCAATCATTTACCCTAGTTTGCCATTTCTTCATAGTTTTATTCTTGGCGGTTTTGTGTACAGAAGTTTTATATTTTTATATAACTATATATTGCTTTATTATATTTTGTCTTTGTATCTTCTCCTACAAGTATATTCCCTACCTCAATGTCAGATAAAATTTTTTTCCTTTCTTTTCTTCCAGTTCTTTTATTTATTATTTATTTAACATTTTAAAAATCTTTCATTTCTCTGGATTTATTTGATCAGGTGGTGTGGAAAAAGAGCTAACTTTATTTTCTTTTCCAAGAGCTGCCAGTTGTCCCTAAATCATTGAACAATCTCTTCCTACACCCACTAATTTTAAAAGTAATATTTATAACATGCTGAATCCTTACACATGTCCACTTGGGCCTGTATTTATAGCCTTTCATATACAAATATGTTTTTGTCAGATTGATTCATTTCTGCTAAGTTTTCTAATTTTACAATTTATGCTGTTTTAAGGCATTACAAGACATTGAAAAAGAATGGGCCAAACCCACACAGGCACAGAGGCAGAAATTAGAGGCTCTCCAGAAAGAAGACAACCAAACAAAGGTGAATCAAATATTGCACCAACAGAAATCCCTTGGAAGGGGATTAAGACAACATATTGGAATTGAGCTGCTTCTATAATTTATAAACCCGCCAAGCACTAAAAATGGGATTCCTTTAAAAAATGAGAATATCTTCATTCATTTTTCTGATTATAAAATAAAGGCTTATAATGTACAATTCTGAAAACAGTACTATAGTTAGGTCCTCTGTCAAGTCAATATAGACCATTAACATTTTTTTAATGACCGCAGAGAATTCCATTTTATGGCCATGTTAGCACTTAGCTAACCAATTTCCTATTATTAGAAGTGGGGTTGTTTCCAGCTTCTGCTGCTATAAATCACTTTGGCAGGAAGCGCCACGAGGCCCAGGACTGTGTCTAATTTATACATGCCCTGTGTATTCTCAGCACCTGTGTGGTCCCTGGCTGAAGGTCCCTGAACATAGCTGCCAGCATCCTCTGTCTTTGAATGTGTGTTATATTATTCCTTAGGATGTATTTATAAATGTCCATTTTTAAAGCTTCTGTAAAGGTGGTAGCAACTCCCACATCTCCTGTCTCCAAGCAGTTTGTGTGAGTCTGACAAATGAGACATATTTATACAGAAGAACTAGGCTCTGATTCATTGTTTTGTCTTTTTTTTTTTTACTCTTTAGACTTTGCCAGTGTTAACTGATTTTGAACAAAATGCAAGCAAAATGAGAAGACTCATTTATAGTTAGGTTGATATAGAAAGTAGTTCTTGAAATTTTGATAGCTTTAGTCAATGGGCCAGAGCAAATCGGGTAGAGGAGGGAGGGGAAAGGAAGGAAGAGAGAATGTGAGAATGTGAGCTTATTGCTGCGATGTGACCATTGTATCCCTCACCCCCTCCCACTGTGGTATTCCACCACGGTTTTGTCACAAAACTGTGAGTTCAAGTTCTTTATGTATTAGTCAATTTTGACATTTGGTGTTTCTATCTGCATAGAGTATTGCTACTACTTTGGATATAATTACCAACTCTAAGTACATTTCTGCTCTATGAACTTCTTAATTTAGTAAGAATATTCTTTTTGCCATTCTGCTGTGCTCTACCAAAACTCGCATTTTTTTTTTCGCCACAAAACAAGTTTTATTTTCTGTGATGACTGTTTACCTGGGTTTACCATACTTTGATCTTAAAGAAACTTTGAATGCATAAATGAGATGATAAAAAGTTGAATGATTATTTAAATTAACTGATTTTTTTTTCTTGAAACACCTGAGAGTACTTATAGAAAACCAAAATAATTTGCTTGTGAGGTTCTTTTCCTGCTAGTGGAGCTGACACATTAATAATATTATTTTTCTTTTTGTACATGTACAAGAAAACCTGGAGTGTGTAACATTAATTTAAAGGCACAGGCATTTAGCCTGAACCAGAGATAGTCTCAGTACAGCCTACGGCCACTGTTTTTGTAAATAAAGTTTTGTTGTCACACAGTCATAGACATTCACTGACAGTATTACCTAAGGCAGCTTTTGTTCTAGAGCAATAGAGGTGAGTGATTATAATAAAGATCATATACCCGAGAAGCTGAAAATATTTACATGATTCTTAACAGAAATGTTTTCTGATCCCTGATCAAAACAAAAGTATGTAAACGTAGCTTCTGTAGTTACATATGTTAAGTTACCATTTTCCAGGTCCAGTCATCTTAAAAGAATTAACTTTCAAGTGGGGTAATCCTTCATATTTCTGTCCTCTAGTTTTCATGTTGTCACTAATATACCCCTTATGAATGGCAAATGCCAATAAATGTTTTGAGCAAGTTACTTATTCATCAACTTTCCTGGAAAATGGATTTTAATTTCTAATTAGATACTTTCACCTCTGGTTTAAGAGTATGACAGCTGAGAATATATTTTTAAGTATTACCAGAGAATTAAGTAAACAATTATTTTTCCCTTATAATAAGACACTTGAAGCAATAACATGACACTGCTCTGTATGCTCTGTGGCGAGATTACTCTGCCCTGTCCCTGCTCACACATCAGCATCTACTCACAACCTGTTTTTCCTTATAATACCCACCGACACAACTTTGTGCTTCTGAATCCAGCAACTGTCTGCACGTTCTGTGCTGAATTCATGGGCTTCAGCACAACCAATGAATGACACGTGGTGGGGGAGGGACTTAGCCTCAAATGCCTCTCCCTCCTTGTGCTGGACGGCTGTGCCTCACTGCCTATGTGTCCACACATTTCACTTGATCGACGAGCCCTTCCGGGAGTCCTTGGGAGGGTCAAGAAAGAGCAGTTCGTCACTTTGGTCTTCCTTTTGACTTAATCGTGTGTTACCTGAGAAGTTCAGGTGTGTCCTGTCAGGCTCACACATCTGCACACTATTGGCCAGGACCATGGTGAAAGCTGCAGGAACAAAGTGGAGGTCCCCAAACTGACATCAGCTCATTTGAATGCAATTGTTACTCATGACACTGAGAAAAAGAAAAGTCCTGGATGGATGTGAGGACAGGATGCTGGGACCACGCGTGCGGACTGTATCTTCCCGCTGCTCTCAGGTTGTGTCAGAAGCAGAGGGAAAAACTGCACTTTGAGGTCACATCAAGGTGTTCCCTTGGCAATTTGGGAACTGGCACATGCTCTTATGTATCACTGGTATTTCCAGAATTTCTTTTCTCTGACAATATCACCATACAGCTAGCTGCCTGTAAGTGAACAGCTTTCCTCTGACACGGATCCCTTAATTTTTTAAAAAGCTGACATTTTAAATGTACATTTTTGGGGGTTTATCTCATTGTTATCTGTTGAGATAGAATTGCATTTACTAATTTCGTTGATTCACTCAACTCTTCATCATTCACATGCCAAATATCTTCCCACTAAGTACCGAGTGCTGTTACAGGAGCAGGGACACGATGGTGAAAAGGGCACACCTGAACTTCCCTAGCTCTTACTGTCTGAGAGCAAAGGGGGCATTATCTTGCTTTGTAATGTCTGGAATGAACGGCACTTTCACTGTGGCTCAGTTCCCTGTGTTCTATTAGAATGGCAGTACCTTCTGACATGTGGTTTTCTTCTTTTTCAAGTGGTCATTTACTTCCTCCTTCCCACTCCCCACTCCACCCCCGCTTTTTTGGAACAGTTTTTGGAGCTGTCCCAGGAGGTACGACACTATGGATATATGCAGCTGGACCCTTGTACCTGTGACTACCCAGAACCTGGCTGCGGGACTGTCCTTTCTGTTGGCAATAATGAGATCAGCTGCTGCATAACCCTGCCAGACAACCAGACCCAGGATGTCATTTTCCAGATGAACAGAGTGAAGTGTTGGCAAGTCACCTTCCTTGTAAGTACCTTGGCACTTTGCCTTACCCATGATTTAAAGTCTCCTGTGGTTGAAAATCCTATTGTTGGATGACAACGCTGGCCTGAGGGAGACAGGTCTGTGGTGTCAATCAGTACCTTGAATGGACTGACAGGCTGGCACATTAAGTATCTGGGGTCCAGGCCCATCTGTTGTCTAGTACCAAACCCCCACCTGTAGCAATGCGATACCAATCTTCCCACCTTCCAACAACAGGCTTCTCTACTGTTGGAAGAGTGGTGTGGGTGATAACAGCATGTAGCAGTAACAGCTACCAATGACTGAGCACTTAACGTATACTCAGAACTGGCAAGGTTGCTACCCATCAAAACTGGATGCCAGCCAGCAAAAGTATTCTTAAGGGTCCCTAACGCTATACCTACATTGCTATCCCTCCCAAGAAACACCCTTAGGATCAGATGTTTTGATTATCTACTTTGTACCGGGTGCTGTGCTAGGCACTGCCACATCTATTATTAAATTCTGACAATAACTCAGTGAGCTAAGTGGGATTATCCCCTTTACACAGGAAGTGTCATTAAAGCAATCATGAACCTCCTTGCTAAATGCTCAGAATCCATGAGGGGTTTTAGCTGGCTCAGCGCTGGACCTCTCTGTGGCATTCGATACTGTCAACCATTTTTCCCCTCAAGATTCCCTCTTCTTTCTCTCTTGTTTTTGTGGCTGTTCTTCCTGTGCTCATTCTCTAGCGTCTTTTCTCTACCTCTTCTCTGAAATTAATTACCCAGATCCCTATCAAAAGGCTTGGTATTTCCTCCTGCCTCTGGACAGCTTCACCAGGTGTCTCCCAGACATCTCCAATTCACCTTCCCTCAAACCAGAATCACCTTTTCCCTCTCATGCCCATCCTGGGGTTCATCCTCCCCATGCGTTATATTGGTAAGTGGGACTTTTCCACCGCCACACTAGTTGTCAAACCAGGAACCTCGCAATTACCATTAACTTCTCTCTCTCTTACCCTGCGTGTGCTTGGTTGCTGGTGGAGGACGAGCCACTCTACTGCCTCTTTGCCCTCACAGCTTGGTCTTGACATTTCCTGCCTGGAGGCATCACCCTCACCCTTCTCCCTGCCCCAATCCCCTTAAAGCTTGGGAATTTGTCTTGTGGCCCAACATTGGGTCTATCTTGGTAAATGTTCCTTATGCACTAATGGTAATGGGCAGAATATCCTATAAATGAATTATGTCAAGCAGTTGACAATGTTCAAATCTCATATCCTGGTAAAACCTTTTCTCTCAGCTTGTTCTACTAGTTTCTGAGAAGATTGTTAGAACCTTCAAATACACTTGTGGATTTGTCTATCTTTAAATTTTATCAGTTTCTCCCCACTCTTATTCTGCCTTCTTATAGCTCACTATTTTAGGATTTCGTTTGCTTGCATTATTTTGGATTTTTTTTAGCTGTACTTTTCCAATTTATTCATGGTTACTTTAGAATCTTTAATGTATACCCATACTTCATTATTTATTAACTTATTTTTAGTTAAACCTTTTATTTTGACTTAATTGTAGACTTACACACAGTTGGAAGAAGTGGTGCAAAGATCCCATATCCTCTTTATCCACTTATTTACATCCTGCCAAACTATAGTACACACTATCAACATCCCAGATATCAACACTGAGACAGTTGGGAGTCAGAACCTTTACATCACCACAGAGACCCCTCATATTGGCCTTCTCCTACCCCCCAACCCCATGAACCCCTTGCCACCACTAAGACATTTGCCATTTCTAGAATTGTGTCATTTCAAGAATATTATGTAAAACTTTCAGAGAGAGTAGATATATTTATTACCTTGATGTGATGTTGATTTCACAGATATATGCATATGTCCAAATTCATCAAATCTGGTACATTAAATATGTGGGTTTCTTATGTATCAGTTATATCTCAATAAAACTTTTCTTAAAAAGAAGTAGAAACACACATAAAACAAAGTGATCGATGAGCAGTTGATGAAAATGTTGTGAGCAGAGGTTCTGAGCAGAGATTCACAAGAACCTCACCCTATATTTCCCCTGGGGCAGTGATTCAGAATTTACAATGACTTTATCGAACCTGATACTGTGAATAATCTGAATTGACTCTTTTTTAGGAAGTAAAAATATAAATAAACCAAGGAATTGATTACCTTTTAAAAAATGTTGCATAAATGGAATCATATAGTACATAGCCTTTTAGAATTGTTTTTTCTTTACTCAGGATAATTCTTTGGATATTTATCCAGGCTGTTGTATCAATAGTTTGTTTTATTTTATTACTGTTATAGAATGGCCAAAATGTGCTTAACTATTCACCCAATGAAAGGTATCTGGTTTTTTCTAGTTTTAGGTATTATGAAAAAATTTCCTGTAAATATTTAGGTATAAGTTTTGTTTGAGCACAAGTCTTCATTTCTCTAGGAAAATTGCCCAGAAGTGCAATTGTATATTCATAAGAAACTTGCATGTTTAGTTCTTTAAGAAACTGCCATACTGTTTTCAAGGGTGACTGGACCAATTTACATTCCTACCAGCTATTAATTAATCCTGTTTCCCTGACTTCTCATCAGCATTTGGCATTGTCACCATTTTTTATTTTAGTCATTTTGATAAGTGTGTAATGGTATTTCATTGTGATTTTAATTTGCATTTCCCTCAAAACTAATGATGTTGAATATCTTTTCATGTGCTTATTTACCATCTGTATATCTTTGGCAAAATGTCTTTTCAGATATTTTGCCCATTTTCTAATTGAATTTTTTTTTACTCGAGTTTTGAGAGTACTTAATATATTATAGATAGTACTCCTGTGTTGGATCTATGGTTTCAAATACTTTCTCTGTAGTTTTTTTCCTCTTAACAAAGCAATTATTATTATTTTTTTTTATGAAGTCTACTTTATCAGTTTTTTCCTTTGTAGGTTGTGCTTTTCGTGTCAAGTCCAGAACTCTTTGCTAACCCCTAAGTCCTGGAGAATTTCTTAGGCATCTAAAAGTTTTATAGGTTTTTAAGTTGATGGTACATTTGAGGTTAGTTTTCGTGTAGGGTGTAAAACTTAGAACAAGGTTTTATTTTGCCTGATGAAGCCCAGTTGCCTCAGGGTCATTTGTGGAAAAGTCTGTGTTGCCCCAATTGGAGTTGCCTTTGCACCTTTATCAAAAATCAGTTGGACAAATTTGTGTGCATCTGTTTCTTGATTCTCTATTTTTTAAAGATTTATTGATTTTTGCATACTAGCTGGGGTGCAGGCCAGAGGTGTGGGGTGGTGAGAGGGGTCACCAGAGACAGAGTGGGGAGAAGAACAGGCAGATCGACAGAAACGCACTGCTGAGGGGAGCAGCAGGCGAGGCAGGAGAGGTCTGTTGCGCCATGTGGGAAGCTCCCTGGCCGGAGATGAAACTCGCTCTGTAGCCGCAGACAGTTCCACACCACTGCGCTTAACTTGTTGCGCCACCAGGGAGACCCCATTCTCTTTTTTGTTCCACTGATCTATATAGTCACCCTGCACACCCAAATACTCTGCATTCATTCTTTTCCTTTGCAACATGTTTATCAATCATAATTTGGTGCCAACACAATTCACACACATAAAGCGAACAATTCAATGGTGTTTAGTATATATACAGAATTGTGCAACCATCACAAGGATCAGTTTTAGAACTTTTTATCACCCTGTAAAGAACTTCTTTGCTCTTTAACCATCTCCTTCCTGTCCCTCCATCCCTGCCACTCCTAAGGAAACTCTGATCCCTTTCTGTCTCTATAGTGCCCTAACTAAGCATTTCATATTAATGAAATCATGTGTTCGTGATTGTCTTCTTTTATTTAACATGTGACCAAGGTCCATCATTGTTGTAGCGTTATCAGCACTTCATCCCTTTTTATTGTCCAATAATATTTCATTGTGTGGATATACCAAATTTTTGTTTAGCATTTCATCCAATGATGGACATTTGGGTTGCTTCTACGTGAATTATGTGAATTATGCTCCCAATAATATTGATGTGGATATATGTCTTCATTACTCTTGGGTATATACCTAGGAGTGGAATCGGTAGTGTTTAACTGATAGTGGTAAGTCTATATTTAACTTTTGAGGAAATTCCAGAGTTTAGAAAGAGTCTACTCCATTTTATTTCTCTACCAGCAGTTATTAAGGGTTCCAGTTTCTCCAAATCTTTGCCAATGCTTGTAATTATCTGACTTTTTTATTTTAACCATCCTAGTGGGTGTGAGGTAGTAGAATCTTACTGTAGTTTTATTTAGTTCAGCCTTTTTTCTCCCTGCACTTCATTTTGGGAAGTTTCTGTTGCTACAGGTTCAAGATAATCTATCTTTTCTTCTGAAATGTTTAATGTTCTCCCCAGCCAGATATTTTAAGTTGTAATATTATATTTTCCATCTGTAGAAATTCCATTTGATTTTTTTTTTACATTTTCCATTTCTCACCTTTTGCTGTGTATTTTCTAAGTTTCTGAGTGTATGTAGCATACTAATTACATCATCTCCATGATTTCTGGATGTTTCTATTGAATGATTTCTCCTGTTTGCAGAGCATCTTTACTGTTTTTTACACCAGCTGATTTTTTTTATGGTGTGCTGAACATTGTGATTTTACATTGTTAGATGTTAGATTTTTTTGGTATTCCTTTAAAGAGTACTAGCCTGTTCTAGCATCCGTTCAGTTACTAAGGATTGTTTTAAATTTAATTTTATTTTATTTCATTTTATTTTAGGCTTGCTTTAACACTTTCTTAAGACAGGTCCAGAGCAGTCATTTGGGCTAATTCAGTTCTTCCCTCATTAGCAGCTATTCTTAGGACACAGCCAATATATTATTTATTGTGGTCTCTACTCTGAGTGATAGAAACACAAACTATTTTCAGTCTGGTTTGTGAGCTCCTGGGATTGTTTAACCTACTGTTTTTCAGTCGTTCTTTCCCCAGCTTGTACACATCCACCATCCCCACACATACACAGGGCCTTATTCAGCCAAAGACTGGAAACGAACTCTTTGGAGCTCTTTCTCTGTATAAAGCCCTCATCTTTGGCCTTCTGCCCCACAAATTCTAACCTCAGCTTCTTCAAAATTTTATCTCTTTCTCCTCACCTCAGCAAGGCCTCTGGCTCTGTCTGGGTTCCCCCTCCCTGACATGCCTCCTAGAAACTCCTTCAAGCAGTAAGCTGAGTAATTGTAGGACTCACCTCATCTGTTTTCCTTCTCTCTGAGTTGACAGTCTGCATTATCTATTGTTCAGTGTCTGAAAGCAGCTGTTTCCCAGTTCATTTTTTACATCAATGCTGTCAGACCAGTATTTTAGTACAAAGCTAATTGTGTTATTATCCAGTTTTTAAAATCTTTTCATGAATGCCTATTGCCCTCAAGATAAAGTCCAGACTCCTTCATTTAGCATACAAAACCTGTAACAGGGTTTTCTGGTGATAATCAATAGAAACCGATGCTTCTGGCTTAGTGGGAAAAAAAAGTGGTTTATAGAATAACCCACTGATTAAAAGGAAAAGCTGAAGCAGAGGCTTAGTAAAATTAGGAACAGGAGGAGCTGGAGATTTCTAGGACACTGGAATTCTTTATTCAGATCTTCAAGTTGGGTCTTTCTGCTCTGGAATCAAATCAGGCCACATTTAGTGTGTGTCCAGATGGCCTGAGCTTGGGTCATATGCTACTTCAGCAGGGCAGAGTTCCCTAATGGTCTCTGATGGTCTTTACTTACATAGCCACAGTGGAAAAGGGAGGGTTTTCCCAAGGATATCTGAGGCCCCATTACCAGGAGAAAGAGGGGTAGATGCAGTGTAATGAGAACCCAGGTGCCTCCTACTGGCCCTACTGTGCCTCTGTAAGCCTCTTCTCCCACCACGTCACCACTGCAACCACCACCATCACCATCCTGTACCTTGCAATTACCCTGCCTTCCCCCCAAAAAACCACCCACACATAGCAACAAACCTAGATAGTTCCTACTGCTTCTCAGAACCCTTACCCCTTCCAGGGAGCCTGCCTTTACCCTCCTATTCCTGATAGGTGCCCATTTTAGTTATTTTCACAGACATGTATTTGTTTCCCTTATAACACTTATTATATCAAACTGTGGTGGTTTATTTTCATGGCTCCTCATAGACTGACAGCTTATTGGGAATAGGGACAGTCTCACTTGTTTTGACATTTTGCCCAGCACTTAATAGTCACCTAAATTTCAACTGAATATCAAATAATATCTTTCCTCTGTAGGGTACTCTGCTGGATGTGGATGGACCCCAGCGAACTCTCAACCAGAACTTAGAACTCAGGTTTCAGTATAGTGAGGACAACCACTGCCCATGGTTTGTTATTTACACCAAACAGGTGAGTTTTTGGGCAGGGCATGAAAACCTTCGCTGATGCAATGTTCTCTTGCTTGCTGGGGTTGACAAAGTACATTAAAGTAACCCAAATGGAGCAGAGTATTGGAGTGTGCTATGTACTCTCTTTTACTTTTCTTTGTTTCTTGTTTTGTTTTACTGGTTCCCATGGACTGCATGTCAGTTAGAAATGAATCAGGTTACCATGGCTAAGACCAAAGGCTAGTGAGCTTTTTCTTGAGGAGCCAGATGGTATATATTTTAGGTTTTAAGGCCCTTGTGGTCTTTGTTGTGACTATTTAACTCTGTCGTTGTAGCACAAAAACAGCCTTAGACAATAAGTGAACAAATGGATATGGCAATGTTCCAATAAAACTTTATTTACAAGAACAGGTGGGGGTCTGGTTTTGTTTGCTAATCCCCAGGCTTAGAGGATACAGATTTTCATATTGATAAGAATCCTGGTGGTAAATGATTGGCATCCCTTTGTTCTCTTGATCGATTCCAAGGCAATAAAAAATACCTGGAAAATAAGGCCTTCTGGTAGACTTTCTATTGTGTCTCATTGACCAGGACTGAGTTACAGGACCACTCCTAGATGCAAGAGAGTCTGTGGGTAAAGTACTTAGCAATGAAGAAAACAATTCTCAATCTACTTAGAGTAAGCATATATCATTGCCTGGAACTGGATTCTTTGTTATCCAAAAAAAGTCAGCATTCTTTTAGCGGGGAAGAAGGGGCAATGGTTGTTGGGTAGCAAGTTATTCATTTCCCTTGCAGGCTTGTTATTAAAATTTAGATTAAATTAAAAATCCTTTCAAAGGTATAATTTTCTAAACACAAAATCTAATTGAAAAATTATTTTTACATAACTAGCTTAGCAATTTTAAAACTATGAGAGTTCTAAAATCAAACCAAAATATCAAAGAATATGTCAGCATTCTACTCAACTTGAGTCCTTGGTAAACACACTAATTTCTAAGTTTCATGGAGTAATCTGGCACCAGTTACCCAAAATCCCCTTTCAACTCTCTACTTCTAATCCAGTTATTATCATGAGACAACAGATATCAAATTTCTCTAAAACACATCAAGTATATAACCAAAATACTGGGTTAAAGAAATGGATCCTTGGGTTTACCTTTAATATGAAACATCCTTAGAGAAATGAGGATGGTTTGTAGAGGTATGATTTGCAATCACTTGGACACATGAAGAAAATTTGTGAAACTACTACTCCTCCCTTTGAATGCTAAGTGCAGCAGTTAAATTTTATTATGGTCTTTTAATCTAGTCTGTGGCAAATGAGTTTAAACCACTATAGAGAGTTGCCATAAACATTCTTTTAAAGGGTTCCTAGTAAGGTTTTATTTCCTTTGGAATGTGGGTTTATTGATATTTGCCTAAGAGCTGCTTCTACAAAAGGTAGAAATGTGACTTATGTGACTTGCAAATACAAATAAGGGCCCAAATCTCTTAATCTTCTCTAGGACTTTAAACAAAAACTGAGTCTCTTTATATTTAATAAGCCCAGTTTATAGTAGAGTCCTAACTATAGTAGAGTTCTAACATTGTATGGGAATATGGAATCGGTCACACCTTGTGGGATACTATTAAATATCCCTCCCTACTCCATCAGCTCAGAATGTTGCTGTTTAACTATTTCACACCCTACTTTTAGGCTGGTTACATCTATGCACAAATAAACAGGATTAGTTCTTTTTTTAAAAAAAAGAGATTTATTTATTTATGCATATAAGATCTGGGGTGTAGGCCAGAGGTGTGGGGTGATGAGAGGATTTACCAGAGACAGAGTTGGGGAGCAGAACAGGTGGATCTACTGAAATACACTGCTGAGGGGAGCAGGGGGAAAGGCAGGAGAGGTCTGCTGCACCATGTGGGAAGCTCCCTGGCCAGGGATTGAACTCATGCTGCAGTGGCTGTGGATAGCTTTATAGTGCTGAGACTTACTTAACCTGTTGCGCCACCAGGGAGGCCCTAAACAGGATTAGTTCTTATCAAAAACAGAAAGTCAAAATTTGTCTTTATATATAAATCCTAAATCTTAATCTTTTTCTTATTGATGGCAGCTCCTTTCTTTACGTACTTTTCCCTCTCCTTAAATAAAATGAATTACTATCGTGTTCTTAGTCCTGGAAGACTCTCTCTCCCACAAACTCTACTTTCTATGTCCTATCCTCCAAGAGTTTTCTGCTTTGGCTACCATGACAACCTCATTTTCTCTGTTTCCCCTGCTTCCCACTACCCCCATCACTGCCCCCAGTGCAGTGACCATTCTTGAGCTCAGACTTATACCAAGATCCTATTGCCTCAAGTTGAACTGTAGTTTTTTTCAAACATTAGTAAGATTAAAAGAGAAATAAACAAGCCAAGAATTAATAGTGAGACCAAAGAGAAAAAGGAACAGTGGGAAAGGAGCAAATGGGAAAATAGTGGGGAACCTCATATTTGACATAAGGGTAAAAATCCTGAAACAGGGAAGCCCTAGCTGTGGTGTCGCAAGATGTATGGCTGTATGTATCTTGGCACACATAGTGATGAGCCAACAGTAAGCCACAGGTGACATACAGGGCAACTGTCAGTCCTAAAAATTAATGATTAAAGATACTAGAAAAATAAGAAAGTGAAGAAAAAAACACAATTTTTTTCTTTATTATTGTTTTTTTCTTACATTCTTCTCATCCCCATAATTTTCCTGCCACCATATCTCCTGTGAACCATCACCATATTCCCTGTGTTCTTCCCTCTCCTGTTTTGACCCTCCCCTCTCCACTCTCCCTTTCCCTTACTGTATGTCTCATATCTACGGTCAGCTTGCTATTTTTAAATTTTTCTTGACCTTTAAAAACAACTAATTTTTAACTAAGTAAAGGCAATAAGATTTTAAAATAATATTTAAATCAGACAGACAGGTAATATGCACAACTAATAATAGTTCTCTCAATAATTATGAATTACAATTGAATGTAAGATTGACCATCATCAATTGACTTGATTATAATTATAAGCAGTTTTTACTATTTGTTGCTCCTAAAATATAAACTATTTGCAAAGTTATAGATTAAAAATGGATGGCAAGGGGTAGTTTCAAGAAGGAAAATGATTTGTGATGAGATCCTAGCTATTTTCCATTTTATTTTAAAATTTGCTATAAATATATCCATACCATTGAAAAAAATTTATAGTTGCTTGCTAATTACATCTTACGAAAGTTTATGGAAGTTGAAGAAATCTAAATTCTTAAAAGCATGCTAAGGAAGGGAAGAGCTCAAGCATCAGCTTTGTGGTGTATGGAGAGAAGGAAGAGAATGAGGTCTTCACTTTGAGAGAGTTCTTTATGTCTGGATTTCTTAGGCATTTTTGCTGAGTAGCTGCTTGAAAAAAATGATCTCAGAAAAGACAGTAAAGCTGGCTGCAGAGAATACAGAAATGGTAAGTGCCCTTATTTGTGTTTATTTTTCACTTTAAGTTCCCACCATCAGTTGACACTAAACTACACTAATGAATTCTGGGGACCAAGAACTCAGCCCTTAAGGAACGAATCCAATTTGCCCAGCAGTAAGCTCCTCAGCCCTCTGGGAGCTCAGTCTTTAGGATTCAAGAAAGTTTTTTCCATTGAAAAAAATTATCTTTGGATTACTGAGAACTCTTTAACTCTGTCCTCTGTCATTCTTACATTTCTTCCTTTCCCCAAATGGAAGATTACAGATTCATCCAGAAGAAAGATACTGCTTCATAAAATCATTGACATTGTTGAGAGGTCTTCAATATAGGAGGGTCTTAAATAAACTATGGATTGTCTTGATGTTTACATTGTGTCAACTCCCTTTAGCAGTTGGGAGAAGCCATTGAGTAAAAGAAGCTCCAAAGGCTATTATTTTTTTCTCAGGGTAAAATTAAACTTTGTTTTTTCTAATCTACATCTCTTCAATAAAGGCCATTGAAAGGGTTAGTGGCAGGTTGTGAAAGAGTTACTGTGATTTTAAGCTTTTCTGCTTGCCTGGCCACCTTCATGACATAAGAATGTACCAAATAACATGGAAGAGCTTGATTTTTAAAAAAATGATTACATGCTCATGTTTGGTTGACTTTTATAAACATATTTTTTGGCAGGATATTACACTGATCTTTAAAAATACAATAGAAAATATTCAGAAACTCCCCCTAATGTTTTCATTTAATTCATTTCTTTATAAAAAGATGGATAACATCTTTAGTTTAACATTAATCTTTGCTTGACGTTGCAGGGTTTTTTTCTATGAAAATCCTTGCATTTTATACTTTTTTGTCTTTCCTCTAGAACTGAAAATAATTTCTCAGGGAAAATAGAATTCACTGTGCCTTGGTATTTGAACAATTCAAAATGTACTAGAGAGTAGCAGATCAAAGCAATAAAAGGTTCAGGATGCTTTTTTCAAAGGAGCGATAAAATCTAACCTTAGACAGGATGCGTGCACCTTAGGCGCCAATTAGATAGATAGATAGATAGATATCAATAGATAGATATAGATATGTATGTATGTAGATATATATATATAGAGAGAGATAAAATAATTAACTAAAGTAGACCCATTAACACAAAGAAATTCAAGTATGTTTGAGTAGAATGTAAGCTACATGACGTAGAACATGCTTGTACAGTGAATAGCTGCAGAGTTTACTCAATTAGAAAAGGTAGTGACCTATTTATAGTTTTCAAGAAAAATGACACTACTACATTCCTTAGATTTGCACACAAACTGAAATCTATAGTTTATCCCTGTGGCTGATAGCAACATAAGTACATCAGTCAATATTTGTATTGCTTTAATCAAATACTCAACAAGTTTATTTCCACAAACTCTTTTCTTTTCTTACTTTGATTCCTAAAAAAAAGTTAAAATTCTTGGTTTGAAAAATTGAATTTTCAAGAGGATGCTAGAGGGACCATCCTGATTTTAGTCTGAAATTTTATATATAGATCTCTGGATATTACTAAAATTAGTGTGGAAAAAAAGTCTCGACAGATCAGTTGTTTGAACTTAAACTGAGCTCTGGGCCTTTTCTCAAAGTGCAGTTGACGAAAGTCATTATTTGGACCTGGAAGTGTGACTGTGTGACTGTGACATTTACTAATTTTCTAGAGAGACATGTAAAGTCTGAACTCATTGCTTATAGTGGCTTCTATAGACTGATACAAAGGTCTCTATTTTGCAAGACAGAACAAATTCCAAGGTTTTGATAATTATAAAGAATCTGGGAAGGGAGAGAAAAACTGAAGACACTAACCAAATGAGTCCCATAAATAAAGCAGATACTCCCTAAAAGCAGATTATATAGTACTGGTTTATCTTATTGAGAAAGGAGCAAAAGAATGAAAATAAATTTAGAGCTAACTCTAAAGTTAATTAGCTATGTTGGCTTTAGGCAATACTTTCAAAGTAAAGTATAAACCATTTATAAAGAGATAATTAAAACTGGAAGTCAAACAAATTCACTAAAGAAAAGTGTAAACATACAACAACAGCAACAAAATCATGTTAAATTCTCAAGGCAGTATCAGCTGCAAGCCAGAGGGGTAAGTGTACCACTTTTCTTAGAGCCATGCTTCTACACAAATGCCTAAGTCAGTTTTGTTAATATTTGCTACTTTTAACTAGAACACAATTGAATGGACTATTTTATTTGAAAGTAAACTGTATTAGGAGATTTGGCGGCTTATAACAAAAGACGAAACAAGTATCTTAGACAAAGTTTTTCTCTCATCTCAAAGAAGCCCAGAGGCCAGAGCTGGGAGGGCAGCTATGAGGTGACCTCAGAGAACTCTCTTCTGCCGTCTTCATTGCTTGGGTTTTCCCCAAAATGGCTGCCAGAGTTCCAGTTGTTACATCCACTTTATACGCAATGAGAAAGGGAAGGTGTGAAAAGAGAAAGTTTTTCTCTTTTCTTTAAGGAAGAGTCTCAGAAGTTCCAGAAAGAATTTATGCTGACAGTTCATCGACCATGAGTTGCACCACAGGCCCACACTTAGCTGCAAGGGAATTTGATAAATATAGTTTTTTGCAGGCTATGTTGTCTCGCTAATAAAAGTGGGTGTTATTACTAAGAAAGAAAGGCAGAATGAATAATGATGTAGTCTACCAGCAATCTGCCATGTAAAAAAATTGAAAGACACCAAGACAAGAATGCAGATGTGTTCTATGCAGTAAATGTATACTTAAGGAGTCTCTGAAAGTGTATAATCACCATTTTGTGTGTTGAACCATTATCTGAACACATGAAGTATCAGGAATTTGCTAGTGAATAATTTAATGAATTGAAAAACTTTATCTTTTTAATGTCATTCCTAGTTTGATTGTTTTATTCAGTTGTTTATTTTTCCCTTAGGTTTACTTAAAAGTGGGTCCAAATTTCTAATTTGTTTTTCTGAAAAAGGGTCAACAAGATACCCTCTCATTCCAGTCTATCTCATAGCTATCCTCAACCCCCTCACCCTATGTATCTTTCTTTCCACTCCTCTTTTTTTTTTTTCAGTTTTAATCAGCTGCTTTAACATGTATTCATTTCTCTTTTTATTGTATCACTTTTCATTGAGGTAAAAACACTGTATGATTTGGGGTATAGATTCACACTTTGCTCCTCTTTCATTCTGGGCAAGATCAGACTTTCTACAATGCTACTGGACTCAGAGATGGAGGCTTTTAAGTGTGCTTCTATTGTGTGGAGAGGAGACACACCAAGGGCAGTGCTGTCTGAGGTCCCGGGAATGCCAGCCTTTGAATAACTGGTCCAGTCTAGAAAACAGAAAAAGTACAGACATGATATAGCTGTCATGAGAATAGTCTGAGCAGAGCAGGATGACAGAGTTTCAGAGAGCCAGAGGGAAATTACTGTGCAGGAATAAGTGGTTATGTTATTAACAGAAACTACTCCATTGATGAGAGTACAGAAATACTACATTATGAAATTAGCTTTTTTCCCTAATTTCACTGCCTCTAGTATATAAAATGCTTAAAGTCCTATTGAAAATAAGGCAAGCAAACATATAATAAGTTGTTTAACATTTATCATGGGTTCTATTTTATTCACTATGCATAGGGAAGGGGTGGGGAAGGAGAAAATTTTCCAGTTTTCCCCTAACTTCTGTACTTCATTGCAAAGGCTGCATACAAACCACAATGTAATGTCATAAAAAAATAATAAAGCACATTGGACAAAGAGCATTAGTATCTCATTTATCAAGACTTATCTGATTTTTAAAAGTTATTTTTATGTGTGTGTGTGTGTGTGTATGTGTTTAGTCTTCAAGTATATGAATCATTTCTTTTAAGAATACTAACCTGTAGAAAGTCTTGTGCATCCTTCAAAGCTATATATATCTCTATATATACATATATGTATGTATATGTATTTGTATATACATATAAAATGGCAAAATTAAGTTAACCCAAGTTAAGAAATAATGCTTTTTTGTAGTGTCATGGTAGTTATTCCATTACTTTGTAATGTCAAACTCTATACTCTCATGACTATTAAGCAATTGTAAACAACCTAATTCACCCTTTCATTTACGAATGCCTGTATTTACCATGCAGTGACTACAAGCTGAGGATGCAGTGTTAAGGAGCTCATTTGTTGGAGGAAAAAGGCAATTAGTAAAAGACATTTACAATTATAGAGTGATAAATTGAGACATGCACATAATGTCTAGTTGTTTAGGAGCAGTGCTCTCTTTTCCTGTAAGAGGAGTCTGAGAGCTCTTCTCCCAGACCCTGCAGGCTGTGCCAGGCTGTACACCTCCAGATCACTTTCCTCTACCCTGGTCTGTGCCCTGGAGACTGACCTCTATGTGCAGTGACCTTGCCTTCTGACCTCTGCCTCAGGGTCATCCATGAGGATACCCGGTGAGATTGAAGGAGGAGAGAAAAATGAGAGTGGGGTGTTGATTTTTCCAACTCTGTCTCTGCTAGGTCTCTATGGCTGTCATGGCCCTTAGTGGGGGGCTTCTCCTCTCTGCACTTACCGCCGCCCTTGCCCCACTACCAGCTGCTCCCCTTGCCCTTTCAGGCCCAGAGGTGGTAAGAATGGCCAGCACACCCTCTCAGCCCCTTCCTCTAACTTTGGGGGGTTCCAACATGCGTTCATTGATTTGCCTTCATCCTGCCCACTCTTCCATGAAATAGCTCCTTTTGAAACCTCTCCTCAGTTACCCCAGGGGTGCGCCATCTGTTTTCTGCAGGGATCTGGTGGTTCTATTAAGTTTTACCTTAAGTGCATGAGGTATATTCAAGTGTCTTGAGCTTTGGTTTGATTTTCATTTTGTTGATGGTGCCTTTGGATTCATCAAAGCCCGGTTTGGCTTTGATTTGGTGTAAAGCCTGGAGCTCTGGTTATTTCGGGATTTAGGAGGATGTTTCATTTTGTGTGAAGTCCTTTAAAAAGCTGTGTTAGATCACAATGCCCATAGGTAACCACCAATGTTAAACAGAAGCTTCACTTAACTTTTGGGGACTGAATTTCTGTAATATTTGGACATTTTGCAAAGGAAGGGGGGCCATGCAGATAACAAGCAGGTGTGCCCACTGACTGGCAGCCCTTGGGCACATGAGGAGGAATATTGTGGGCAGAGATCTAGTTAAATAGATTGTGTGCTTGCTTCTCTGTGTTGTGCTCACTGACATTTTACTAATCTGTTTAGCAGATTGAAGTTCCGGAACAAGGCAAAAGTAAAAAATATTTTCAACAAAGCCAGGTCTGTGAGTAAAATTATATAATCAATACATTACAATTTTGATAAATCTGCTTGTTTTCCCCCTTTAAGTAATAGTACTTTTAAGGATGTCAGATTTCTCTTTCCCAGAAGCTCCTGCATGTATGTTGGACCAGTTGGAGAACCACAGAGGCGTATCCTATTTTTATTGTGGCACCCAGTAGGGATAGAAATAATCCTTTCCTGAATTTTCATGTAGAAAATTTCCAAGAAGAGCACAAAATTCTTTAATAATTTTCTTCTCCATGTGCATTTGGGGGAATAATCCTTTTTCTAGTTTGTGTATATCTTAGTCTCACTGATTTTCTGCAATATATTCTATATAAAGCAACTTTTAAATTCAAAAAACTAGTTGAAAATAGCATTTCAACTGTTGTGTGAATAACATTAAAATTATAGTGAAGAGAGTTAGTAGGCACTTGTTATTGCCAAGCACCCTTCTGAGCACTTCTATATGGACTAGGGCTCTCACCCTCACCACGACCCTATAAATCAGTTGCGGAAGCTGGGGCACAGAGAGGTTAGGTGATTTGCCCCAGGTTGCACAGTAATCTTTGATGGAAAGAAGCAGATAGCCTGACTCTGGAGCTGTACCCTTAACTACCTTTCCATACTCTTCCTTTCTAGGTTCAATGCCTAGTGTAGGTGGATGACATACAGGTGATCTCTAAGTAGCACTGCGATGGAATTTAGAATTGCTCTAGCTCCTGTCCCAGGATCTGCAGTATATGTAAAGATAAATAATACATAAGTGCAGTAGCTATAAATCTGTAAGCATATAAGGTGTTTTCTTGAGTGAATAAGCTCAGAAAAAAAATTTTTTTAAGTAGACAAAATGTAATGCTTTCTTTTTTCCATAGTAACAGCATTTCTGACTTCTTAGATCAGAGATAGAAAATGACAACCCCATCACTATGTGTCTTCAGGTAGACCAAAAATCTAAATGAATGTATAGGATCCCTGATGTGCTTATTAAAATGTAAATTCTTGAGCCTCATCCTAAAGATTGATTTAGTAGATCTGGGGTAAGGACCCTAAAAATCAGAATTTATTGCAAGCATCCCAATGGGACACTGTACCAAATAGTACCAGGCTTCAATTTCTTTTTCTGTACAATGTAGGTGGTAATCACTCCATCATTTAAATGTATCCACTTCAGCAGCATGGTGACAGCATAGAGCTGTGGTTCTCAACCTTGGCTGTGCATTGGAATTATCAGGAGGGCTCTAAAACCTAATGGCTGGGGCCTGGCAACAAAATTTTTAAAAGTCCCCAGGTGGTCTTGTGTACAGGCAGTATTGGAACCATCCCCTAGAACAGCAATTCCCAAAGTGTGTTTTCTGAACGAGCATCATCAACATCCCCCCGGGAACTTATTAGAAATTCAAATTCTGAGGTCACAACCTACTTGGCCAGAAACTCTGGGGATGAGGGCCAGTTATGTGCAAACCCAATCAGCAAACCTCCCAGATGAATCTGATACATGTTCAAGTTTGAGAGCCACTACCCTACAGCACATAGTCGATGTTAATGCTCATTCAGTCATCCCCTCTGATAAGCAGTGATACTAAGAGGCAAACTTTCTTCATGCTGAGCAGGACCAACCTGTCAGGAAGGGGCCTGGTGTCCAACTATCTTGAATTCCAACTTATTTAGCAAGCCTTTACATAGAGCTTGTTCTGAACTAGATACCATTATAACTGCTTTCCATATATAATTCATTAATCCTCATAACAGCTCTGATATTATCAAGAGTGAACCAATTCATCCATAATAAACCTAGGATAATAATGGCTGAGGGAACTGAAAACGGAAAAAGGTTAAGTTGCCCAAGGTCACACAACTAGAAATGATGGAGCCAGTATCCAATCCCAAATTGTCTTTATTTGTGGTTTTGCAAATAAAGTTTATTGGTTCCTTTAACCACTTTGCCATGGGGATTGTCTATCAAGACAAATTCCTCAGAGGAAAAAAAAAAAACCTTATGTGATCATCCAGTTGAGGTGTCCCACATTTATTTTACCAGGTCCAAAGCCCACTCTCCATGTTCCTGTCCTTGAGATGTCATAAATGCTGAAAGACAACTAAATTATTTACTTTCTGAAAATTTCTAGCAACCAAAGCCTCTTAAAATGTGTTTAATATTTATTTTTATTTATTTATGCATACAAGAGCTGTGGTGTAGGCCAGAGGTGTGAGGGGTGAGAGGATTTACCAGATTCAGAGTGGGGAGCAGAACAGGAGGATTTACTGAAGTACACTGCTGAGGGGAGCAGTGGGTGAGACAGAAGAGGTCTGCTGTGCCATGTGGGTCAGCTCCCTAGTCAGGGATTGAACTCATGTTGCAGTGTCTGGCAATAGGTTGATAGTGCTGAGACTTAACCCCTTGGCCACCAGGGAGGCCCTCTTAAAATGTTTTGAATAATTTTAATACTTGTTAAAAATTTGTAGCTGTGTGGGGTATGTACTAAAGATTTTGAGTTAAGTTAAAAATTGAAAGTCATGTGACTTTAGGAGAGGAGGAAAGGAATAGAGAAACAGTTCAGCTGTTACCTGGAGACACCCTGGTGCCAGGAAAGGCACTCTGGGGACCACTACCTCAGCATACCAGCAGGGAGCGATCTCAGCCCTGGTAGTTGTACACCTACCTCCAAATAAAGTTCCTGGAACTTATAAAATAACCATTGTTTTAAACAAATGTAACCTTTCTGTTGCCTCTAATATTATTTTAATCTTTTAATTATTATGGAAATAATTTCTTCTCATATGTATTTCTGAATTCTCTGTTTACTTTACCACAGAAAGACTATTCTAATTTTCTACCAAGAAAAAGCAAGATTAAGGTAGCCAAAATTGACTGTGTTTTTGGAACCATTGAAGAAGAAGACCTTTGAAGAGAAAGTCTCACTTTTTAAAATGTCTTTTATGGCTCTCTTGACGGTGAAAGATCTTGGGGGTTGAAGTGGGCTTCCTACAATCAGTGGAAGAAGTTTGGCCCCTTCTCATTTTTGGACAGTAAGATGGATCATATTTATCAAGACTACTGAATTATAACCTCGTTTGAAAAAATATAAGAACCAGTTATAGTTTGATTTTCATGACTCATAAATGACAAGTGGCAAATCTGAATCTATTAAACTGGAGCTTCATCTTTTTCTCCCCTAAAACAGGTATTTACCTGGGTTCGTGGGTCTTTTGTATGTTCTGCTATTACATGATTGAAAGGCTTAGAATAAAACAATAAAGTGTGTTTGGAGTTCAGTTCTGAAGACATGACTCACCAGCTGAGGAAAATGCAGCTCTAAGAAATGGAATCATTGACAGAGAGTTCTGGACTTCACCTGCCCACCATAGCCCCGGAACAGGGAAGTGGAAGAATGCTGCCTTGTTTCTTAATATAGTTCTGAGCCTACCAGTATGTATGTGCTCAAAGTAACAGGCTGCCCAGTTCTGTTTCTCCACGGTTCTGACTATATTCTATCCTTCAAATACTGAATTCAGTTCGATAATCATCATGTATTTTGAATATTTTTCTTTTGGTAAACAATGGGCCCTGCCCTTGATGTTGAATACTTGATAAGTCTCTTAGCTTTAAAAACATCTGGTCTTCTCAAAATAATTCCTCAACCAATTTAGTTTATCATAATAATGGATATAACTATGTATAGCATTAAGGTTGCATTAGTGGATAGGGACAGAGGAATCCTTGAATGTACTTAGATAAAGTGTAATTTTCTAAAGTTATTTTTTAACTGGGTTAGTCTAACTAATTATATAATAAATGTGAAGTATATTCAGGTGAATATAGAATTTGCTGATGAAAATTCTGTGATCTTTTTGAAATGTAGAATCTATTAAAGCTTTATAACATTTATAAATCATTGCCTCTAGCCATAATTTCTAGTGCTATAAAATTTTATATTTGTATTTTTTAACTGCAGTAAGAAATTTTTGCAGGAGGTTATCATAAATATCCAAATCATGCATGGTGAGTGTATTAATCAATTAATATGCATTTTCAGGTTAAAATGGAAGTTTATTATTTAGCCAATTTAAGAATAGTCAAGGTTTATTTCTTTTATAGGTAACTCTCTACACTTGGAATGCAAAGAGAATTTATATTGGGGGTAAGAAGATAATACATTAGGTTCAACTGTATATAATTGACATTGACATCTGGTGGGTCAATAATGGTTGAATGTTGTTAACTTCATGTATCAACTTCATAAATAAGAGCAAGTAATCCCAGACCGCATGTCCTGCAGTGTGGACAAGTGTGTCAAAGGGAGTTGGGGGTGGGAGGGGGGTTGATCAGGAAGATTCTGGGGGGGAAAGGAACTTTGAAGAAAAATTAGAACCAAATGGAGGTAGCAATGGGGGCACACAGGTTAATGGTAAGGATGGACATTGGTGGGAAATTTCCTGCAGTGTTTGGGAGAAATGAGCAAACCTGTATAATCTCAGGTTTAAGGGAGGTGTTAGGAGATAAAGCAAAGAGGAAGAGAGATCTGTATATAAACATCCACGATGGCAGAACCCCGCGATATAAGAGCAGTTTGAGACTTGAGGTTCATAAATTGTATTTACTAGGTTTCCCCCCCCCAAGATACTGAGATCAATATGAAATGAAAAACAAAAGTCCTGACATGTGTATCACAGTATATGCAGGAAAATAAAGGAACTGGGATAGTAGAAAATAAAATTCATAACTTCCTAAAAAGACACATTCCTTAGTAGTTAGATGAGAGAAGGAGCCATTAGCCTTGTGGGATTTCTGGGCCTATCTATCTAGAAGGAGATCAAGGTTCTGAATCACTTCCAGATCAAAATATTTCAGTGTTGGCTAAAAAGTCTGAATTTCAACCGCCAGGTGGTCTCTCTGGCTGCAGGCCTGGAGAAGATGGCCAGTGAGCCCCCATCTTTGGGGATGCTTCTGGGGCAAGACCTTCCGACATCACTGCCTCCCAGCACGGAAGACACCAGCCAGCGCATGGCCTTTGTAAAGGTAGGCCAGGATAGAAATCCTCCAGTGACTCCTAAGGAGTCTGGCGTGGCTTCGGAAATTACCGGCCTATCCTTAGTCGTGTACCTGCCAAAATGGTCTCCAGCAACCAGATTTCTCCTGTTAGATCCACATTCAGCAACATCACTTCTCTCCACTTTAGACATGCATTCTATGCTCTGACTGCTGTTCATAATCCTAAAATAACTGGCATAAGCACGCTGCCCACAGACAAACACATTTGAGTTTGAAATTTTCACAAGAATAATATTGAGAAAAAGGGAAAGCGTCAGTTAAATTGTGGTTAGGTCCCAAGTCTCAGTCTAGGTTGTTATCTCGTAAACTTATAGCATGCACGTCTCCCCATGGGAAACTGGGAAGCAAATTTTATGTCAACATATAAGTTAGAAATGACCTTATATTAACACTCAAAATGAATCTGAGTGACGTGATCAAATAGGTCCCAAGACTTTGTGGGAAAATAGTGGCCACAACGATTCTAGAATGCAGAAGACTCAGCCACAGAGGTAACTTGACTTCCTCGCATGCTTTTCAGCCACCTCTCCACCAGGAAGGCTAAGGGAGGAGCCCTGTGGACTCAGGAGAGTAGGAGATGGAGTAGAAAGTACTTTCTTCCTTCATTAAGGTGGTGTCATTCCTGTCAGCGGTGATCCCAGAAGAAAAAGTCAAGAAAAAGTTAGGTACATTTTGCTGACTCTTGTCACCCCAAAAGATGTAATGAGTCAACTTAGAAAAAGTATGGCTAATCCCTTGTAAAATGTTTTTTAAGCCTTGAAATTGTATTTTCCTCCCACACTATTAAGGTATTATTGGACATCACTTATAAGTTGCTCTATACTTGCTATTTGTTGTGTTCTTATGAAGTCTACATTGATTGTGTAACAAGTTTCCAGATAAAAGAAATTAGAGCTATAGAAAAGCACTTAATATGTTGGTGGGCTTTGGTTTAGCCCCGCGCATGTGCCTTTCTGTAGGATGCCTTCAGCTGATCGTCTGGGCTTGGCTTGTGGAACATCTTGGCAGAGGTTAGAGATTTAGTTGATTTAAAGGCACTGACCCTCGTGATTTTGTACTGCTCCTGCACTGAATGTGGTTTCTGTCCCGGAAATGTGGGAACACAGACTTGGCCGTGCTTCCTAATGGGCTTTCCATCTGTCCACGAGAGCACGTATTTGATGGGTTCTGTGATGCAGAAGTTGTTTGGGGTGGTGGCAAGCGGAGAAGCAGGCTGAAACTGCTGAATGTGAATTGGCTTTGCCTTGAATATGCGTGTTTTTATTCTCTCTGGAAAATGGTCCCTGCAGAATTTCTGGGGATTTCCTTCCCATTGTAAAGGGTCTTGTGTGCAGAGGATGAGTTGATGTAAATCTGCATCTGAGTCCCAGTCCAGGAAAGTTCAGAATTTGATTTTCAACAGAACAAAAGTGATGAGTCAAACACAGGAGATGACAGTCATTAAACATCTGTGTTGCAAAAGTCAACCACTGGGAGACAAGTTCTATTCAAAAGTCAAGAAACTATAGATTACTCCCAGATTTTGCTTCACAATAGTCAGGGGAGCCTCAAGTTTTTCAGAGGTGTCAGTACAAGTCCACTCCATCTGCAGAGAGGGGAACGGGGCCCACTCCCAGCCCATGCACAGCTCCACGCCAGGGAAAATAATGGGAGGGTAGTTTATCAGAGTTTATTTTTAGGTACTGACCAGTAGATATCAAAGTGGTTAAGGCTAAGATTCTTACAGGTACCTGGATTTCCATCAGTGATGTATGTAAATACTAGTCTTTTTGTCATAGGTGGTTTCCCCCTTTTCCCTGCCTGATTTCCTCATTTCTCCTTCTATTTGTCCAAATTAAAACACAGATGGTTCACAATCAAGAGCTTAGTGAATTCACTGTAGGAAAGTCCTAAAGCCTTACTACCTGATTACAAATTACTTTATAGAGGATTTTATTTAATCCTGGATAATTAACAAAACAGAGACACACACAAAAGCAACTAAGCACTTGGTTGTAATGTATTTTGTGAGTGTAGAAAATGGACATGCAGATTACTTCTTTTCAGGTTTTTAAAATGTAGAAATCTTTTTTTCCTCATTCTGCTCACTTTAGAACAAAGACAGGCTAAGGGCAGTTTGCATTCTGTATCCACCCTTTTGTCAAATGTTTCCTTTCTTGTTGGTCAGAGTATAAATTCAAAAGGTGTATTAGTCCAGTTGTATTTGCATAAAATTGCTGTCAGCAGAATAGCCTGGGGCTTTACCCTGACTGTGTTATCACCTTTTTTGTGTAGGTGGAAATGAAGCCACATGATCAGTGTTTTGAGGGGATGAGAGCAGAATTGAAGCAAGTTTTGATAAAGTTCACTTCAGGGAGTATGTTTCTAGACCTAAAAGGAGATGTGGTTTGCTTCTGTGTGAATGATCACCAGGAGCCGGAGGCTACCATGTGAGAGGTAAAATTCCTCTAAGCCTAAAATTTCTGCTCAGTTTAAGCCCCTAGGGTGAGCTAAACTCCACTCTAGTGTTAAAGTAAATTATTTAACTACTTGGATTACTGGAATCTTCTAAGCTGCTCATTATCTGGACCACGCAGACATCCCTAGGCCTTTGGGGCGAGCATGAATCCTTCCTTAGCTTCTCCTTTGCCCAGAATTACATGGTCTGAATTACATGGTCTGTAAGGAACAGAAATGGCAAAAGGAATAGAAAGGGGACATAGGGCCAGAAAAGAATGGAGGAAAGGCAAGTTTTGCCAAGGTTGGGGACTTTTCTCAACTCCCCTGTTGTCTTTCCTTGCCCACTTCTGAGAAAATTTATAAATCAACTGACTTCCAGAGTTTCTGGTGCTTGTTTCACAGTATAAAATACATGATCAAATATGTGGGCATTATTATTTCTAATGAACTTTGGAAGGTTTTTATTGACTTTCTGGATCACGTGCAGCAGCGCTCTTCGGGAAATCGTCTCTTGGGCACTTTGGAATCCACATTCTCGTGTAATCCTGTGTCTCAAGTAAGATACTACTTTCAAATGCCTACTAGCTCCTGTCTTGTTATTCCAAGATGTGGTGATCTGGTCATTTCAGTCATAACTTCTTACCAAAGAGCCTGTGAAACCCAATTGCCCAGAAATTTTGGCATAAGATAGCTGGATGTGGCCTCCCCGGTGGCGCAGCGGTTAAGCGCTGCGCTGTGGAGCTGTTGGCAGCGGCGACCCGAGTTCGACGCCCGGCCGGGGAGAATCCCACATGGTGCGGCAGACCTCTCCTGCCTTGCCCGCTGCTCCCCTCAGCAGTGTATTTCTGATCTGCCTGTTCTGCTCCCCACTCTGTCTCTGGTGAACCCTCTTACCGCCCCACACCTCTGGCCTGTACCCCAGCTTGTATGTATAAATAAAAAACAAATCTTTAAAAAAAAAAAAAAGATAGCTGGATGTATGTGCAGTGATGCTATGGCATTGCCTACCCCTAGACTCAGTCTAAAAATGGAACTCAGAAGTGTAGCATGACATTTTTCTACAATTTTTCTTGAAATTCTTGTGAGTGTTTCAGTTTCACGGAGGATGAGAGGCATGATATTGGAGTGGAAGATGACTCCTCCAACTTGAATTCTAAGCTGTCTCTACTTAGCAGTGTGCATTTCAGCAAATGACCTAACTATATGGCCCTCAGTTTTCTTGTCTGTATAATAGTTGTAAGAGTCTAGAAGTATACTGGATTTTTTTTTTCAACCTGGATATCAACATATAATTATGTTTCCCAGAGTCCCCTCTCCTATTTGGTTCCACTTTAGAATTAGCCCAGAGGAGACCTTGCACGAGAGCTGTGAGACAGAGTCAGGAAGCAGCATTTCCTTCTAAAGGACTTTCCACAGTGAGAGACAGTGACAAGCAAATGCAAGTGCCTTGCAGTTTCCAGTCCGGCCCGCCCCTTCTACTGCACACCCAGCTCTTCTTGTTGCCTGCTCGTCCTGCAGACCAACAGAGCCCCAGTCCCTCCATCAGGGCCTTGGTGGCAGATTCATAGAAGCAGCAGCAGCAGCCTGCACAGATCTCATGATGAGCTCCCCATTAGCGGTGCCACTTCACTGGGACCCAAGTCCCATGTGGCCCCCAGAATAGCTCATCCTCCAACACCCCTCCCCAAGCCTTCACTTCTTGAACTCCTTCCACAATTTGTGAGGTGCAACACCTGTAATAAATTCATTATCCCATAACCCAGTCATTCTGCTTTCCTGACTGAACCCTGCATCTCACCAGTCACCTGTAAAGGTTTTTCAAAGCAAGCATGTGCTTAAGCCCTTGCATAGGTATTCCCTTACCAATGATCAAGTACTCAGTCTTTGGAAAGGGAAGGTTAATTGGGACTTAGCACTATATACATTCCTGTCACAGACATTATTTCTTCTAAAATATATGTGAAAATCTATGTGATTCTGGCATGTGTGGGCAGTGCAAAGAAAAACAACAAATGGGTATTGCAGTGATGAGCCAAGCTCTTTTCTTCTTCCCTGGGGCCCAGCTGTTATCTAAGTAACTGCAGAAATTCCAAGAGACCTAAAGACATTTACTTTGCAATTAACAGAGGGGGAGAGATCTCTTTCCGAAAGTTTTGCTTGAATGTTTAATTTATGATTGTATTGTTTGCTGGAGGAAAATATCATTTTCCTAGGCTTCCAACTTGTCCTTCAGTCTTGCAAATGCAAGTACACACGTATTTCTTTTTTCCTGGTAGTTTTAATGTATAAAACTGTTGGGGAACCGAAATGAATCTAACTCTGGTGTGTAGATAAATATGTGCTCCTGGTCTGCTATCCTGTCACTTGCTCCTTCAGTGGCTTTGCAGCAAGAACCCTCTGTGTTATTGAAAACACCTGATTCACATTAGCCTGGTCTGAGATGGGAGACCAGGGAAGCAACATATTCGGGAGCATGTCGCCCTCTGATGGTCATTCATCAGTACTACAAAAAACCAAAGGCACTTGGAGAACACGAATTCAAAAATAAGAAGGCCCTCTTACTTTATAGTTTTGGTATTTTTTAAACACCTCCCCATTCTGACCACATCTCTTCACTACCTAGTGACTCTAGAATGGTTATAGATCACTTTGTGTCTCTTCTGAGAAGTATTCAATTACATTGTTTATGAAAGACTGTAGCGCCAGCAAGGCACGGGGCAGGTTCCCTATGACTCAGGCAGATGGGTGAGGACGAGTCCTGGAGCCCCCGGTGGCTTTTTAGGCTTTGAATGATATTTCTACAGTGAGGCAACCAGGCACAGGGCAGGCAAGGGGAGCCGCGGGGGGCGGGGGGTGGGGGAGGTGGGGGGCAGCAGGCTGGCAGGCCTCCTAGTCCCCCACAAATCTTCACTTTCTCTGGGCTCTCTGGCATCCTCTTGTGGTCTCTGCCGCTGCCATGCTCCATTCTCTGCTCCTGCCGCTTCTTCATATATCCTCACCCCCTACCCCCCAACACCCGGCCGGCCCGCCCACACCCTACTCCAGGTGCCGCCATCAGGCACAAAAGCGTGCAGGACCACAGGTGTCCATCATTAAATCTAGAGGCAGTAGGGCGGAAAATCCTGATGGATCTTTCGTTTACCCTACCAGGACTTTCCTGCATTTTCAATGCTTGAGAGAAATATAGTCAATATTGTCAAAACCCTTCTTTTCTCTAAACAAAAGAAAAGCTAAAAGAAAATCAGACCCCAAGCGAATTATCTGGCATTCATTGTTTTACTCCTGTGTCTAACACAATGGTCTCAACCCTGGATGCACATCAGAATTCCCTGAGCAGCTTTAAAAAATATGAATCCTTGGGCCATACTTCCAAACAATTCTAACTTGGTCCTGACTGGGGTCTGAGTGTTGGTATTTTTAAGCCCCTGTAGTGATTATAATGTGCTTCTAGGGCTGAGAACCACTAAAAGCTAATATTCTTAAGCGCTTACTATGTGCCATTCATTGTGATAGTGCTAAGGATTCAGTAGAGAGATGACTCAGCCACGGTGACCTTCTGCCATCACCATTTCCAGGCTACACATATTGTCCCCACTGTCTGGAACACTTCCTTTGTTCATCAAATAATTGGCTGCTGCCCTTTGTCTCTCAGATTAAATATCACTCATTCAAAGACATCGCTGCCCATCCATCCAAAATAGGTCCCATTTTGTTTCTCTTCACAGCATCTCTCATCATTTCCTTCAAACACTTATCCTAGTTGTAATGAGAGGTCTTCCTCCCCAGTCGAATTCTCACAATCAGAATTCAGGACCAAACAGATTTTGCAAAAGAGAAAGAAGCATATCTACCTGGAAGGAATGGCGTTTGAATTTCAGGACCCTTGTGGTAGGCTGAATAACACCCCCTCGAAGATGTCCATGTCCTAATCCCTGGATTCTTTGCCTGTGTTAGCTTGCATGGTAAAAAGGACTTTACCATTGCATGGTAAATTAAGGATCCTGAGATAGAGAGATTATTCTGTGTAATCTGGGGATGCCCAATGTAATGCAATAAGGAGTTAAGAGGGTCTAAGAAGAGAGCATAGGTCAGAAAGCAAAAAAGATGCTACCTTGCTGGTTGTGAAGATGGAGGGAGGGCCCACATGCTTAGGAATTTGGGCAGCCTGTGGAAGCTGGAGAGAGCAAGGAAATAGATTCTTCCTAGGGCCTCCAGAAGGAATGCAGCCCTGCCTACATTTTTATTTTAGCCCAGTGAAGCATATTTTGGATTCTGAGCTCCTGAACTGTAAGAGAACAAATTTGTGTTCTTTTAAGTCATTACGTTTGTAGTAATTTATACAGTGACAACAAGAAACTAATGTAGTCTGCTCTTGTATAGGCCCCTTTGAAGACCCTGGAAGAGACTCTGGAGATATGTTTACATGGTCAAATGTTTCACAAAGCTTGGAAAATTAAAATATTTTAATTACAATTGATAAGACTGCTACCTCTTTCCACTCAGAGTTCCCAAGGCATTCTTCTTCTCTGGGTGAGTACTGTTGGAGTGGCTACAGATATTCTCTGGCTATGGTTAAGCACAAGTTCAGTTGGGGATACTCCGGTTTGCAATTAATGAGATATGTTCCTCTGGTTCACCGTCACTTCCACGCAGCACTTCTCCTGCTGGAGTGAGTGAGTGGCTTCCCTGAACTCTCCTCAGCCCGTGGTGCTGGAGCCCAGGTGACACCAAGGAGTCAGAACATGTGAAGCCTGCTGTGTGTTCCCTTAATCTCAGAGAAAAAAAAGCCGTCTGCAAACTCTACATTTTTTCAGGTCAAACAAAAGCAGTAATTCATGAAAGGATGAGATATATTTGAATAGAAGTAACAAATAGGCTCTCAGATTGTTAACCCAACTGGTGAAGGGGAGTGAATCCTAGAACACCCTGAGAAAACATTTAAATTCTTTGCTGATTTGACACAAGCATCCACTAAAATATTATAAAATCAATGTGCAGCCACAAGACCATCCATGACAATTGGTCAGTAAGTGTCATCAATGTGAAAAGTACTTAATATTTCTCATTAGTCACTACACAAGGAAGTTTGAGAATGTCCTGAAATCTTTTAATTCTTATATGAAAGAAATTTGAGATAGATTTTCTCAAATTCGACAAAAGTCTGAAAATTTATATGACATTACCAAAGCAAACTCTTAGGCTACTAGTCCTTGGCTGGATGGAAATGAGACACTCAGAATGTGACTGACTGTGTACCTAGTGCTAGAATTCAGAGCAGGGGGCGATCACTGTACTTCTAATCATGAACTTCTTCCCACCCACATTTATATCAATAGTTGTGGCTGTAATATGGTGGCAATTAGTTTGGAAATACTGAAAAGTGGGATGTAAATATTCAAATTCAAATTGATTTTGAAAAAATGAAAAATGTTAAGAGCAGTCAATCATTAGTCGCAGCATGTAGATTTTCTTAGTGCAGCAACGATTAATGGATGCCTACAGCTCTTACTAAAATTGCCCCTACCTTTGAAGTCTTCATTTAGCTGAGGGTGTTGGATGTTTATTTAGAAAAGAACATGAAAAGTGCAAGATACTCCCGGATTCAGTTGGGAGAAGCCTCTTTTGGACTGTCCGTCTTCTCCCATCTGCAGGTTTGCTGGTTTCCCTTTATTAAAAGCTGGCTCGCTCTGACATTTAGAGCCCGCCCGGGCGCAGGCAGGCAGCCGGCCTCTAGAGGGCGCTTGCCGGCCGCCGCGGCGTCAGGCCTCTCTGGCGCGGCTGCGGCTGCGCTCGTCTCTGTGGCCGGCCCCCGTCCTCCGCCCGCCGCCGCTGCGCTGCCGCCGTCGCGGTGAAGGTGCTGCCGCCGTCGCCGCTGCTCGGCCGAGTCACAGGTACTTGGACCGAAGCCCGCGGGCGGCCGCAGGGCGGAAGTCCCTGACACCTCCCCGGCCGGCCCTGCAGCACTGGAGAGCCCGGCCTGGCGGGGGGGCCTGAGGGGCGAGGCCGCCTGGGCCACGGCACCGTTCCGGCGGCCGGCGGGAGGGAGCCAGACGGGTCGTGGGGTCCGGGGTGGCTGCTTCGCGGGCTGTGCTGCTGGTGAAGGCGAGCAAAAGGCCCCCGAGCGATCGCGTCTGCTTTGCGGACCAAGGCTGCGCTGGTCAGCCTGGATCTGCCGGCAGCCGCGGCCCGGCGCGGGGCGGGGCGCGCTCGCGGTTAATGGAGAGGTGGGAGCCGGGCTCGCGCCCGCGTCCGTCCGCAGGCCGGGGCGGAACCTCGGCTTTGTCCTAGGCACAGGCTGTGCGTGGAGAGGTGGGGAACCCCAGGTCGGCGTAAACGGAAGCTTGGCGGTGGGAGTGAACTGCCCAGAATGGCACCTGGCCCCGGGGTTTTTGGTTAAAAGACAGCGTCTGCCTCTTCATTAATATGCAATGCCAAGTAGCAGATTGTTTACCTTCCCGATTTTCCGTCACAACGCTCTGCCTCAAAGACATTTATTTTAAACGTTCCCCCACAGTTCAGAATATAAGGATAAAAGATATACCACTGAATAGCAATACTTCTCATTCTTTAAAAAAATAACAGTGGTCCCAGAGAGCTCCTAGCTCAAAGAGATGTATTATTAGTAGTGTACGAATTATAGCTGTTTTCAGTGCTTACTATATGTCACACATTGTGCTGAGTATTCAGATACCTAGGAACCTTAATTTAATTCCTTGGAGCAGCCCTTTAATGTGCCATTTCCATTGTGCAGATAAGGAAACAGAGGCACAGAAAGTCTTTATTATCTTGTCCAAGGCCCGATAGCAGAGGATGAGCTGGAACTTGGGCCTCATCTACCTTTGTCCAGGATCCCTGCTTCTGTTACCACCCAAATATGTTCTGCAGGATTTTTTTCTTCAGTAGTTTGGTTTGTACCTTGCACTGATTTCTCTCAGGCTTCGTTTTCATGGCTATATTAGAGAGACCAATACCAACTCCTTTTTAATTAAAAGTTTGGTTAATGAGAAAAATATTTTTTCATTAAGGATTATAGTGATAATAAAATTAAACTTGTAGGCCCCTTATCACTGCAACACAGTTTTTAATTTGATCTAGAGATGAGTTTATGTGGTCATTAATGGGATATAATTTTTGTTTATCATTTCCAGAGAGCTTTTTTTGCCTTTGCATAATCATGATCATCGTAGTGTTGGAAGGAATATAATTTTTGATGGCAGTAAGTTAGTATTTTACAGGAAAGACATTAGAGAGAGAGATGGAAGTAAAGAATGAAGGAATTTTTGACATGTTGCTTACAGCAAATTGAGTTACTTACTATGGAAGATAAAGACTTTTCACAGTTCCTATTAGTGTTCGAAAGAAATCATATTTTCCATGTGGAAAGAGGCTGGATATTACAGTGTCGCAAATTTCTTAGCCTTATCAGGACTTTAAAAATTTACATATTCAGCATTCATGTAGTAAATGTATATTAAATACCTTCCATGGGTCAGGCACTGTTCTAAGTCAAGATACAAGAAAGAACAAAACAAATTTCTTGTCATCATGGAGCTCACATTCCACTGGAGGAAGACTGGGGTGGTCCTAATAAATAAAATAATTTTTAAAGATAAAATATATCCAGTAGAATGGTTATAGTTGCTAAGAAGGAAAATGCTGCAGTGACAGAGAAGGAGCAGGTGCAGTTTTAAAATAAGGAACAGTTTCATGCAGAAGACGTGAGAAGCAGTGTGAGACACATGCAGCTCTGGGGGAATAGGCTACCAACAGATGCAACTGCCAGTTGCAGTAGAGGGCCAGCAGGGAGGCCAGGGGTTTGAGCAGTAAGTGAAGGAGAGCAAACTGGTCCTGGTAAAGATATAGTTTTTTTCTCTGAGAGAGGAGGGAAGTGGCTGGAGGGTTTTAAACAGAGGAATGAGGGGATCTGGCTTAAGGCTTTTAAAGAATTACTCTGGCCTCTGTGTTCAGAATAACTTGTAGGGAAAGGATGAAAGCAGGGAGACCAGTTGGGAGGTTGGTTCAGGAAATGAGAAATGATGGGGATTTTCGGGTAATTAAGAGTAGCAAGAGGTCATATTCTGTGTATGGTTGACAGGATTTGCTGATGGATTGAGGTGAAGTTTGAGAGTAAAAGAGTGAAGCATGAGTCCAAGGTCTTTGACCTGAGCCTTTAAAAGAACTGAGTTGCTGTGCACTGAAATGGGAGAGATGAGGATGGAAAGATAAGGGGAGGAAGGTGGAGCAGGAAGCAAGATTTTCATGTTAGGCATAGCAGCTTGGAGGTGCGGGTTTAAGTGGGAGGTTCTGAGGCCTGACTCAAAATAGGAATTTGGGAGTCCTTAGCAAATAGTATTTAAAAACCCTGAGATTATAGGAGAACTGGTTAAAAGAAATGAGAAGTAAGCTCTAGAGCTTTCCATGTTTAGAGATTGGAGATATTAAAGAACTGCAAAGGAGGTTGAGGAGGCCTTGAAGGTAGAAGTCTGAAATATTGGAATCCAAGTGAAGAGAGTGTTTCATGAAAGAGAAGGTGATCAATTGTGTCTCCTGCTGTTTTGACAAATCAAGAAGGGGACTGTGAAATAAGCATTGGATTTAGCATGATGAGAGTCCTTGGTGACCTTGCAAGAGCACTTTTAGGAGGTTAGTGGGGAAAAAAACCTGATTGTAGTTTAAAGAGAACAGGAGGAGAGAGGAATTGGGAGTCTGCAAATGTGGACAGCTCTGTAGAGGAGGCTAGCTATTTTTCATCTATAAATTATTTGAAAGTATGTATTTCCATGGTAAATAATTTTATTTCTAACTGCAGTTACTTAGCAACTAAGCTTGGATTATTTCATCAGTGACTGGTGGAAATAAAATAACTATTTTCTTCCGCCTACTGATAACATAGTATATTATTAACTTTCAAAACTAGTAGACAAGGAAGCTTATTCTTTTTATGTAATATATTTTGGGACTCATAAAAGTGCTTAGGTAGAATGCACTCATTTGCTCTTATCTTTATTCTTAGGTTAAGAAATTAAGTTAGAAGTACTTCAAACTGCATTAAAAAAAAAGAAATCGAGAGAAATTGAAAATCTGTATTTATTTTGAAGAATGCTATCTTAGTAGTTTCAGGAACTAACATTGCTGGCGTACATCATTTCTGTTATAAGAGTTAACTCATAAGTAAAACTAGAACTATACTTGTCTATTATAAAATGATATGCTGATACTTCACTGAAAGTAAATGATATGCCTTAAGTAGGGCAGCATGGCTTAAAAATGTAGTAAACATAAAAAGACTGAGGATGGGGGTTTATGTACTTGTTTTCTGCCCCCAGCAAGTTGTTGCCCAAATGCTTATAAAAATAATCAGTGTCCAGTATGTACCAAATTTACACCATCTTGACTGTGGATATAAGCTCTGTCTGTGGCCTTGTCTTATGTCTTCCCATATATAGCCATATGTTGAATTGTAAAGATTTTTTTTTTTAAAGAATTTTTTATTTATTTATATATACAAGCTGGGGTACAGGCCAGAGGCGCGGGGCGAGAGGGTTCACCAAAGACAGGGCATGGAGCAGTACAGGCAGATCAGAGATACACTGCTGAGGAGACTAGCGGGCGAAGCAGGAGAGGTCTGCCGCACCATGTGGGACTCTCCCCCGCTGGGCGTCGAACCGGCATCGCCCGCGGCCAACGGCTCCACAGCGCAGCGCCCAACCGCTGCGCCACCGGGGAGGCCCCGAATTGTAAAGATTTAAGAGATTATTTTGAAATTTTGGAATTAGAACTACTGATCTTTTTAATCAATTCGTTTCACCGGAAATATGACAGGCCCTCAAGCTACATATAGAAATCATTTTTTCAGTTGAGGAAAGTATTTTAAGTTGGTGTTTTTTGTTCTTTTTTCTTCTCTGAAAAATTTTAATGGCTTGATTCTTCTCTAATTCTCATAATTACCTCACATCTCCTTTTAAAAGATATCCTTTTACTTTTTCCCTTTCTTTTACATAGCTCCTTAAATTAGGGCTTTCCATCACTGATTTGATTTTCTCCAATGTTTATTCCATCAGCTTACAATTTGGATTTTAAACCTGTTATGTTTTTATTTAACTTATAGTCTTTTCAAATACCAGTTACCTTCTAATACTGTTTTTTCCCCTGACCCTCAGTTCTTAATTTTTTGTATACTCATAAGAGCACAAGTTTTTTCCCTGGACTTTTTTCCCTATTTCTTATTGCAAATAATAATCAATGGTATGTTTTTCTCCATGTAGAACTAATGAAACTTCGTGCAGAATTTTTTTCATTGACTGGACGTTGACTTTATTTTGTTACTTATCCTTTAAAAGTGAAATAACTTTTGAGGTTGTCACTATGCTACTGAATTTGTCATACCAAATTAGTTTAATGCCATTCTACTAAAGACTTTTTCTAGATTGCTTACAGTGAAAATAGAGAATTAGATATTGTGTAGACAGTTCATAAAGGACTCTGTTGTGATATTTATAAAAGTAGTACCTATTTAAATCATTTTTGATATTACTAGAATTTATATTTTACTTTTATAATAAAATCCATATTTCCAAACCAGTAAGTAGACACAAGAATAATCAACTAAACATAAACTTAATTGTATGAAAATAAAATTAGTGACAAACTAACAGCTAATTTCTAAATTAAATCTTGTTCCTTTTTGTCCCAGCTTTTTAAAGGTATTATTGACAAATAAAAATTATATGTATTTAGGTAGTACAATATGACTTTTTAAACGTAAATAGTATGATGATTTAATGTCCTTTTATATTATAAAATTATTACCACAGGCATTAATTAGCATTCATCACCTCATATATTTAGATACCTTTGGGTGTATGATCAGAACGCTTAATACCTACTCTGCAAATTTCAGTTATGCAATTCAGTATTATTAACAATAATCACCATGCTGTGCATTAGATCCTCAGAACATATTTATCTTATAATTGAAAGTTTGGACCCTTTGACCAACTCCTCTTGTTTCCCTACCCTTCAGCTCCTGGCAACTGTAAATGAAATCGTCAGAATTTATTTTTCCCTTTCCAGATTATTTCACTTTGCATCATGTCCTCCAGATTTATCTGTGTCACAAATTGAAGGTTTTCTTTCTTTTTTTTGTGGCTGAATAATATTCCATCACATCTATAGTCACGTGCAACTTAGCAGTGCACCACCTTTACAAGGATGGTCCCAATAGGGTATACCATATAGCGCACATGTGTAGTAGTCGCTACCATTTAGGTTTGCATGAAATCATCTAATGATGTATTTCTCAGAACACTTCCCCCTTGTCAACAGTCATGATTGTATACGTAGAAGTGGTACCTGTTTCTGTTTTCACTGTTGTTCAGTTTTTCTAAAACTTGTTTGTTCACTAGAGTTTTAGCATTTCTTCCAAGGCAGTGTTTAGAAACCTTAACACTTTGTGTGCCGGCCATTTTCTGTGCCACCACATGACTGGTATAAGCATTCAGTAAAACACAGCTCCTGAACTACTGGATATTAAAAACACTGGAATATCTCTCATAAAACACCTTACACTTTCACCAAAACAATGTGTAAAGCTTCTAGACTGAGTATGATCAAAGACATAGCTCCTAATAATTCCAAATAATCCACCGTGGTGTGAAAAACCGGAGACTAGATGAACACGTATTAATACATGAGCGGGCCACAAAGTGTTAAGTAATTTAACTTCTGACTTGCCATTAATTATTAGAGAAACAGAACAATTCTAAGGCAAAAGCATGTTCAATAAACAGTAGATATACCCATGTGATTAAAAAGGTGAACCAAATTTTATCCCTAACTCTGTCATGTGACCATAAACATACAGAACTAACAAAATGGTGCTATTTGTGTGCATTCAATAAACTACAATGTTGCTGTGTCTTGGCAGCCCAATTTACATGAGGGTGTTGAAAATTCAACTCAATTCCGACACCATTACAGGCGGAGGGCTCAGTGACCCACGACCACCCCACTTCAGATGCCAGCTGCAAGCCCCAAGCAAGCCCATGCTCTGACCAGCCAGCTAAAGATCAGAGGTCCCCATGACACTCTTCTCAGACTTCAGGCACCAGATCATTAGCTGTGCTTCTGACCAACTGGCTGCATATCAAAGGTTCCCAGGACGTCCACCTCAGGTTTGATTGATTTACTGGAATCACAAAACTCAGGAAACCCATTTACTGACCATATGATCAATTTATTACAAAGGATGCTAAAGAATATGAATTAATAGCCAGATGGACAAGATGCATGAGGCAAGGCCTGAGGTAAAAGCACAGAGCTTCCATGCCCTCCCCATTCACACTCTTCTCCCCCAAATCGTCACTTGTTCCCTAATCCTGAAGTCCCTGCCTCTTGGTTTTTATGGAGGCTTCATTACATAAACATATTTCATTAACTTGACCTTTGGGGCAACTGATCTCAACCTCTAGCTCGTCTCCCCATCCTGGAGTGATGGGCGGGGTACAGGTTGGGACTGGAAGATGAAGCCCTCTATTCATGTTGACTTCCCTGGCAACCAACTCCCATCCTTAGCTTCTACTCAGAGTCACCTCATTACCCTTATAAAAGATCTTTATCACTCTTGGCGCTTAGGACATTCCAAGGGTTTTGGGGATGTTAGATAAAGAACGGGTATATATGAGAAATACATATTTTGGTTATCTAAATGAAACATATTTCCTCTAAATCATAATATCACACTATCCAATAATCAGTACTTTTAACAAATTTCTGAATACAATTAAAAGATACGTGCACACAGTTATGGATGGATGGCATCCAGTCAGTCAGAAATATGCAAGAACAAAAATGGTTTATTTCGCCACCTTTTTTACATGGGTCTTCACCAGATTAGATATGCTGATGTGTTTGAGTTTTAAAACTAACTATATGAAAACTAAACAAATAATTATTTTCTATCATTATGATATTTTTTTCTTTTAACCTAGGTTTAATTAAAAAAAAAAAATGCCCTGAGCGTAACATTGTTGAAACAATTTATCTAGACATTTTGACTTTGGTCAAATTTTTATTCCTAATAATAGTCGTTCTCCCCCCACTAATAGCCAATTGGTGCTACTTCATTTATTTAAATCTCCCTTTCCCACTTCCCCATTTTTGAGCTGTTTTTCCTGCTTGTTATGCTACTTTATTTTCCTAAAAGCAAAACAAAAACAAATATTTCCTATTAAAGTTTTCCCATAGTAGGTCTATTTTTATCTCACTTGTTTATTCAGAATATCCTTTCAACTTATTCTTCAAGTTATCTCCTTGGTTCCTGTTTGATATTTGTTCCATTTAAAAGTTACTTAGGCTGAATTCATCTCCTTGAGGAGTATTAGATAGCCTTGCACCCCACCCATCCTTTGACCTTTGTCTTTAGCTGCAATGTGTAACACAGGCAATATTTTTTTTTTCCTTCTTAGAAAGCAGTGACAGAAGCACATAGCAGTAGGTATCAAGTAGTAATGACTACTTTCAGTTCTGTGACACTTCAGTATTTGATTGTAAGTAATAATACCTAACTTAAACTGCCTTAATAAATGGGGACTTTATTGGTACCTGCACTTGTAAAGTGTCAAGTAGGTGTGAGTATGGTTTAATCAAGGCTTGAATGCTTTTCTGGCTGCATTATTCTGTGTGCTTCATATTACCCCCTCCCTGTCAAATATGTATATATGTCTCATAATCACTAAAGTAATTTTAGATGTCATGTTAACACACCAGTTATTAAGAAAAGAGAATGTATCTCTCTAGCATTCCAGGTCGTCTTATTGGACTGGTCACATGTCTACTTCTAAGTAAATCACTACAGCTAAGTAATCACTACAGCTAGGAGAATGTAGTATGTTAACATGGCTTAAAATAATGAGGACTGAATTCTTCAAAGCAAACAGTGATTAGTGATTAGTGTTGGGTACTAATTGGTCAAGAAAAAATAGGAATGGATTCTAGGTAGGCAACCAATCATGTCTACTACAGTGGCACTAGGTATCTGAGAGAATGAAAAACAGTTGATTTTAGATCAAAAGGACAGATTAAATTTATATTTTGGTACATGATTATAATTAATAAACTATAAAAGGAGAAAAACCAAAAAAGATGTCAAAACAGTAAATAAGTTAAACCATATTCAAGTACAAAGTGATGACAAAGTACAAAGTACAAAGCTATAGCTGCTCTGGAAGTGGACCCCAGCAGCCTAGAATTTGGCTCTTGAGAAATTAGGATTCAAAGTGCCCCATGGAAGACAAAGGACTGGAGGAAGGTTGTGTCTTAAAGTCTGGATTTTGGATAGAGATTCCCTAAGGATAAAAAGAGGCCAAGTAAAACTGCAGAAATTGGGCTTCCCTGGTGGCGCGGCTGTTAGGCGCTGCACTGTGGAGCTGTCAGCAGCGTTGACACGAGTTCGACGCCCAGCCGGGGAGGTTCCCACATGGCGCGGCAGACCTCTCCTGCTTCACTCGCTGCTCCCCTCAGCAGTGTGTTTCCGTGGATCTGCCTGTTCTGCTCCCCACTCGGTCTCTGGTGAACCCTCTCGCCGCCCTGTGCCTCTGGCCTGTACACCAGCTTGTATTCATAAATAAATAAGTCTTTAAAAAAAAACTGCAGAAATTTAATGACTTTAAAGGCTGAACCCAAGCTAGGAGGATATAAGAGACTGAACCAGACTCTGACTTGTGACTGGATCTCTAGTATCCCTGCCATCTCTGAGAGATAAGAACTCAAAACTTTACCTTTTGTAAGACCTGGTTCTGACTTGTGCTTCCTAGTGGCAAAGTGGAGGCAACTTTATAAAGGAATAAACATAGGAGGAGAAAGAATGGAGAGGAGAAAAACAGCTAAACCTTTCTCCCCCAAAAAACTTGCAACAAAAGTTCCAAGATGAGAGGATTCAGTGCTAAGGAAAACTCTCCCAACAACATTAGTGTTAGAAAATGAATTTAATCCTATTGAAAATAATTTTAAGAACCAGCCAACAAAGACTTTTAAGTATATTTATGACCAGAGAGAAAAAGTATTCACACTTATTAAAAATTAACAGTAAATTATGTAACAAAAAGTAAAAAGAGCAGATAGACATGAAGAACAAATTAGAACTTAGGATTTCTTTTTAAAAAAGGTGTGGTAAATTATTTAGGTTCTATCCAGCCAGAGAAGATAAATGAATTAGGAGATAGTGCTGAGAACTACACCTAGGATGTAACACAGGAAAAACAAACAAACAAAAAGGATAAATTTAGTTTCTAACGTACCTAATAAGGGTATGGCTGAGGAGCACTATTTGAAGGAGATAATAAATAAGACTTCTCCAGAATTCAAGAAAGACATGAGTACTCAGATTAGAAATACACTCTGGATTCCAAGCAGGATAAATAAGTCCTTCTGAACAGATCCCAGTGAAACTGCAGAACATTAAGAATAAAGTGAAAAAAATTAAACCAGTGGAAAAAAGACATTTATTACAGAAGAACAACAGTTAGACTGAAGCAGACCTCTCCTCGCAGTAATAGATGCCAGGAAACAGCGGTAGTTTCAAAGTGCAGAGGGAAAGTAATTGTCAGCTACAACCTATAATCATCTGAAATGTTATTTAAGGGTAAAGTAAAAATAAAACCATTTTCAAATTCACAAAGAGTTGGCTACTCCCAGGATCCTCACTAAAAAAATGGGTGAATTTCAGTCCAGAGGGGAGACATGGAATTTTTTTTAAAAAGTGTGATCCAATTGATAAAAGATAAGTTTAGTTAACCATTGTTTTTAAATGTTTAGGGGATTCAGAGGGAAAATGAGTTTTGTATTTGCTAAAAAGTAGCAATCAATTGTAATTCACAATATTAGGGAAAAAACTGTTGAGAAGAGGAGTTGGAAAGCCGTGTAGCCATTAACGATGAGGTCCTCAGTACCTGACTGCTCTTTCCCATGCTGGTTAGTAACTGAAATAACAGAAAAAGACCTTTCAGGGCTCACCTATTTGTATCCCTCCTAAAGGCTCAAGTTTATACTTGAAGTCCAGGCAGGCCACAAGATGGCATCATGAGGCCATGTAAGTACAATTTTAACTAGAAAAAACTTACTTTTAAAAAACCAGGTAAAAGTAATATATTTGCACGAAAGCCTTCTGATTGACATCCAGTGTTTAATGTCTTTATTATAAATTATAAACTGGAATTTTTTTCTTGCCTAATACCTGTCGATCTGTGCAGCAGGTAAGTTTTAAAAACAATAATTCTTAAGTGTTAGAAGTTATGACTTGAAGAACTCATTGGGAATTTTTGTTTTATATTTCTTTGAGGTTATTTTATATTTTAAAATAGCTGTATCCTTTTAAAAGGGTAAGAATTAGCAAGTGAGAAAATCCAGATTTAGGCTTTCCATTTATTTTGTATCATTTTCAGTTTTAGTATTTTCCTTTGACATTAGAAAATGTAAGCAGTAAGTTCTTGTAAAGTATCTCTCCAGGTATGCTATTTTTTCTTGCATTTTGCTGAAGTGTCTGGTTCTTTGCTCTCTGATCAAAGTTGCTATGTAGGAGTAAGTAGCCCACTTGAACCAGGAATGTAGCACTTTGTCTTACTTTTCCCAGTGACCTTTCAAAATGAAAAATCAATACATTATGTGTGGTTGGTGATATTGGATATAGAGCACCAGTTTAAAGTTATGCTATAACTATATGTTAAAATAAAACATGTTTTTCCTTCACTAGTTCTTAACTACCAGGAGTAACTGTCTTAAATTGTGAAAATTGACACAAGGTTAACATAAAAGAAAAACGTAGACTAAAAAGAATAGTAATTAGAACTTTCCATCATGTCAGTGACTTTTACAGGTTTCCACGATAGCCGCCTCATTGTTTCGTTACTTAGATTGAGACAAGCTCTATTTAGTGCTAGGACCTCTTGTTGAGATATAGGTAGGTACCTGGTCCCAAAGGATAAGTGACTCCATCCTTGTGTTGGGCAGTGCCACAGAGTATGGAGTTAGGGGCTTTAAGTGCTAGGCTATTCCAGCTCTGTAAGCCCTGAGCCCCAGAGTCCTGCTTTTAACAATCCCAGGGAGTCAGCCCCTGAACTAGTCAGTGGACACTGTCACTGATGGACACAGTCCATTAGAAGCCAGGCTGTGGTGAACAGCCACAAGGCTTTCTGGGAGTTGGCCAATCCCACTGTTGACAGTCCTATGGTTTTTTTCTCTGTCAGGAATCAGTTTATCTTTCCTGGAGGACTGTAACTCCCCCACTAGAGGTCACCCCACTGTTAGGAGTTGCTTAGTTACCCTGGAGATCAATGTTTTCAAGCTTCCTTCAGTACATTAGAGAACTGTTTCCCCAGAGCTGTGTCTGTCCTCAAGAGGATAGTAACTGTGTTTTTTGTTTTCATTTGGGGAAGGGGATGTTTAAATCATATAACTTGTAAGTACCTGAACTGGAGTTCCGACTCAGTTCAGCTCCAGATATTTCCTGGCTAGAGTAGCCAACCTCTTTTAACAGCCTTTGGCAGTAGCAGACTGCCTCCAGAGTATTGTATACTCACTCCTAGTAGTAACCCCTCTCAGGAGAGTCATATTTTATCTTGTCTCTCTCCCTTCTGCTTTCCCGCCTCTAAAAGCAGCCATCAGTATGCTTAGCTTTCACATCTATTCACAGAGAAACAGACTCAGCCTTCTGTGAATCTTAAAAGATACAGGCTCACTGTTCATACTTCTACATTAGTGCTTCTAGCTCCACTTGTCGATTGGTTCTTGTTACACATTCCCAGGACATTCACCCAAGCTCTTCCATGTGCTTCATCTTACAAGGTCGTTTATAAATAACCCTTCAGTCCCCTGACTGCCCGAGGAACCCAGACAGATGAGTCCATGGGAAAGAAGGACCCCTTCAGACACAGCTGTCTTCTAGTCAAAATCTTTAGGCCTTCATTCGATCTAGCACTTGCAATACTAACCATTTATCCCAGAGAAAGGAGGACTTGTATTCACATAAAAATACATACCTGAATGGTTTAGAAGCTTAATCCTAATGCCTCAAATTGGAGAAAACCAGATGTCCTTCAAAATGTGAACGATTAAACAAACTGTGGTACTTCCATACAGTGGAATATTACTTAGCTATAAAAAGGAACAGACTGTAGTCATGTGTTAGCAATGTTGTAATCAATTAAAGAGTGAGCATATATGATAGTGGTCCCAATAGGCTCTACCATAAGATTAGTTGTGTAGTAGGCTATAACATCTAAGTTTTTGTAATTACACTCTGAACATGACAAAATTATCCAGATGAAATTTCTCAGAATGTATCCTTGTCATTAAGTGACACATGACTGTATTGATAAAGACAATAACCTGGATGAATCTCCAGAGAATTGTGTTGAGTTAAAAAAAAAATCCCAAAATGTTACGTACTACATGGTCCCATTTTATAACATTCTTGAAATAACAGAATTCCAGAAAAGTAGTGTTTTCCAGGGGATTAAGAGGGATTAGGGCTGGGAGGAAGTAGGTGTAGACAATAGTTAATATGGGTCCTGATTTTTACTCACTTTTATAACTTCTTGAGAAAGCTCTTAAATAGATATTCAGTGATTAAGGTCTAATTGAGGTCTTGGGCATTTTCTTGGGCATTTTCTTGGCAGATTGCTAGTAATAGATCTTATGTATAGGTATAATATTACATTTGAGATCACATAAATAAGCCTGTGATTTGATTATGTGTATTTTCTTATGGGAAACTTGTCATATAAAAAGAAATGGTAAAAGCATTGTCTTTCTTTTTTTTTTTTAAAGGTTTATTTATTTATGTATACAAGAACTGGGGTGTAGGCCAGAGGTGTGGGGTGGTGAGAGGATTCACCAGAGACAGCGCGGGGAGCAGAACAGGCAGATCTACTGAAGTACACTGCGGAGGAGAGCAGCAGGCGAGGCAGGAGAGGTCTGCTGCGTCATGTGCGAAGCTCCCTGGCCGGGGATCATACTCATGCTGCAGTGGCTCTGGACAGCTTCATAGTACTGAGACTTAACCCATTGTGCCACCAGGGAGGCCCAAGCATTCTTTCTTGTGCAAATAAGGGAGCAATATGATTATTTAGGGAGAGGGGGGCATAATTATATAATCTATAATTCTATTTGAAGGTGAAAAGCAAAACTTGTCCTTTACATAATGCGAGCCCTATCCTCAGAAGAACCCCTTATACCATTTTAATATTGAAAATGAATGCCAGAGCATCTATTAGAGTAAGGTTTTGTCACAAAAAGTCAATTCTAGTAGTCAGGACAAGAAAGGAAAAGTACTTGGCTCTGTATGAACTGAGAATGTTTGTTCAAGGAAGTTAATTAAGTGACTCAGTGGCATGAAGTTTACCTAAATTGGCAATATAGAATTGTAGAAAACTAAGAAACAGTTGAGGGTAAAACATTACATTTGTTGATACTGTTTTGGGATTGGACCTCATACATAATTTGTCAGCCCTCTTCACTTCCACCTCGCATTGATAACCTTTAGGATGTAACTTGACTTACATGTTGCTAATGGCACGTAAGTTTTCCCTATAGCAGTTTATTTAAAGGGATTTGATAACAAATCACCAGTGAAAGGTTAACCTGAATTTCATCCTGAGCTATAAATTTGGGATTTACACGTTACATCCCACCACTTAGCATACTACCTGTCACATTCCAAACACACAGTGAATGCTTGTTTAATGAATCGATATTGATTCTCTGTGGTCTAAACTGCCTGTGCATAGGTTCAGCTTTTGTGGTCCCTTCATGAGAAGAATGCAGAGGGGCAGACAGGATACTATGAAAATGTCTCTCAGTGCACAGAGGGGCAACTTGAATGGGTCCCCCCAAAGCTAAGGTGAGACAGGACTTCATGAAGAGTAGGGTCAGGTGTGTGGAAAACTCTGCAGATAAATTTGAATTAGTTTTTCTTTCACATGGAAAATAAAGTAGGGGGTGACAGGAGATTTAAGTATCATATTCACATACATTGGAGATACTTATTTTTTAAAGTATCATGTTTAATTTAAATGTAAGCACTGATTACTTTTACATCCCCTTCTCTCCCATTGCAAATAGCATTTTATTTCTAAAAATGCTTTTATGGGCTAATCTGCGATCTAGCCACCATAATGTGAAGAATATGTATTCTGAATTTCAGTGACTTAGAGTGAATTTACAGAGCTTCCCTACTGATGGCACATAATTTGATCCTTTTTCTTTTATCTTTCTGACCATCTTTTCTTGTTTGTAGGCCACAGAATTGCTCCTTATTTAAGCACTTCTGTTCTTCCTTTCCATTACTTTAATACTTCACTTATTTTACTCACCTCATAAATTGATGACTTCTCCACAGATTTTCTGGACAATACCTACAGAGACCTCTTAGTCTGTATTTAATGGAACAGCAAGTCTTGTTTGACACCACACCTTAGTTATAACTGAATTTTCTATTTACTGTAGATTCGTGCCAGCACATTTCTAGACATTCTGTTGAGCCCTCTGAGGAATTCAGAGAAACTGCTGGATGATCACTGAAAGGAAGATCTAATCTCAGAGTTTAAGTGAGTATTTTCTCCTGTGGACTTCCTTACAACATGTGACCTGCTTTAGGGCAGATTCAGTTCTGTGATTAAGAAGAATGTTATCTATCCTTGGGTTTATTAGATTTGGGGGTAAGGTTAGTGATTTCTTAAGGACACAGTGAAATTTACAATATAAACCACATTTATTCTCACTTAAAAAGTAGACAAGAAAGACTTGTCTTTTTTATTGTGTCAACATTTAGAAGAATCCCAGTGTGCAAACCACAGAATTCTTACTGTGTTTGAATCAAAAACGTCCAATAGATTGTTTTTCATTATCTATTATAGAGTTTAGCCAAAACATATTACCTCCTGAAAAAGTACCCGATAAGTAAAATTTTGTGTTTTAAAAAGGTTTGTGACAGCTTTGTCTTTTTTAAAGATCCAATCCAGTAAATATTCCAGATGAAAATAGATAAGCCTCAAAAAAGAACTTGACTATTTTATTAAATAATTTCTTCTCATTGGTTTGATTTCTTTAAAAAAGGCATTTTACAGTGCCATACTCTGAAGTTTATTTTATCTTGATCTCTAATTCTCAGTCACAAGCAGATTGTTTAGAATTATCCTCAACAACTCCTCACCCTTTATACCCAATCGTTCACTGAGTTGTGCTAGTTCTATCTTCTGGATCCCTCTCCGGTATGCCTCTCTCTCTCTGCCCCCGCTCAGAGCAGGCTCTCATCACCTCTTGCCTGGATTGCTACAATGACTTAGTGATTGATTTCCCTATTGTCAGTCTTGATCCCCTCCAGTTAACCCTTCTAGATTGTCAACAAAGGCATCTTTCAAAAAAACTTTAATAAGACCATGCCATATCCTTGGCTTAAAAATCCTTCAGTGACTCCTCACTAAAATTCCAGTATAATAAATCTTACCAGAATGTTAGGAAGATTAAATAAAACTTATTAAAAATCCCTCGTGTATTATCTGGCTCAGAACAGTCCCTCAGCACATGGCAACAATTTCCCTTTGCACAGAGCGCCCGTGGGAGCAGCACAGCTCTAGAGAGAATGGTGGCTCTGCTGAGAAGCCAGGCCAAAGGAGCAGGGACACCAGCAATCTCACCCGAACCTGCAGCTTTCCTTTCCTGAACCCCCTTTCAGTTAGGCACAAGTGTAGCCTGGTCTAGCATCTGGTTCCGTCGGTGTTCCAACAAGAAAGGCTCTGCCTGATAAACTATAAGCCATGCCTATCCGTGACTAACCTTCTGTTACCTAAGAGTAAGTGGGCATCTCTGTAAACTCACTGGACACTCTGCCTTGCGTTTCTTGTTGTGGTTTGTGTTTTCTCTGCAATTTCTTAGTAAAGTCTCTTAAATGAAACTAGACATTTTCTCTCCCTCCCTCCCTCCCTCTCTCTTTCTCTCTCGCCCTTTTTCCCTCCCCCCCCCACCTTACCAGTGAGGCAGGGATGTGTCAGTGAAAGAGATGTGGGTAAACTGAATGGGTGAAGCTAGGTTACTCAAAGAGATGTAATATTAAAGTGGACACAGTGAGGACTGAAGCTTTGTCCCTCCTCTGTATTCCCAGACATCTGTTTTTCCTCATTCCTAGGACAAGATTTTGGTAAAGTCCGGTATTTAGATAACAATAAAACAGCAGAATAGGGTTATACAAGAAAAACATCTGAACTGATTTCATATATTGCAGTTGTGAATTCAGTTTTTTGCTTTCCTTAGTTTTTCCCCTTCTGTTAAAACTTGATGTTTGTGCTATAAACTCAATTTTCAGTGGGCTTTTACTGTGAATTAAGTTATTTTTAAATTTTTTTCATGCTGACTTAGTTTTTGAGTAGGTAATTCTGTATTGCCATATAGGATACTACAATTCAGTAAGAAGCATATATATAAAATAGAATTACTTTGGTTTAAATAAGCATCTCTACCAGCAGTAGCATTCACGTGTGTGTATAGGTAATTCTTTGAAATTAAGGCTCACATTATCTGTCTTCTGACAATGCAATAAACTTAAATATAAGCAGTTATATCTTGTTGAAGTTTTAAAACATCACTTAATCTTTTTGTGTGGTGAAAAGCAAAATAGATATTTGTAGTAATTTAATTGCAATTTTGATCCAGCCTATGTAGTAGTGCTTTTCTAAATGACTTCATTGTCTTGATCTAGTTTGACATCACTGAGTCTCATTCGTATCATATTTCGTTTCAGGCATATTCCCTTCACCTCAGAACAATGTCCTATGTTTTTGTAAATGATTCTTCTCAGACTAATGTCCCCTTGCTACAAGCCTGTATTGATGGAGACTTTAACTATTCCAAGAGGCTTTTGGAAAGTGGCTTTGACCCTAATATTCGTGACAGCAGGGGCAGAACAGGCCTTCACCTTGCAGCAGCCCGAGGGAATATAGACATCTGCCAATTGTTGCATAAATTTGGTGCTGATCTTCTGGCCACAGATTATCAAGGAAACACAGCTCTTCATCTCTGTGGCCATGTGGATACTATTCAATTCTTAGTTTCCAATGGACTCAAAATTGACATTTGGTAAGTAATCTGTGATTTTGAAGTTATTTTTTACCATTAGTTCCTCAACCAGAGGTCTGATCAAGGACTCTTGATTTTGTTTCCTCTTTGAACAATTGTAGTAACAAGTTCAGAAAGGCATCGAGGATGGTGTAATCTTGTTAGAAGTACAAGGGTATAAGGAACTGACTTCTAGATTTATGTTGAAGCAACATTAAAGTTTTTCTGTGGAAGCAGTTGCCAGGTTTGGCTACTAATTAATTGTGTGATCTAAGACAAGGGGAAAATAAGAAAAGAACTAACATTTGTTGAAAATTTGCTATGGGTTGGGTGCTGTGTTTGCTTTTGTGAGCTCATTTAATTCTCAGAATAAATAGCTCTTTAGGAGGTTTATCTTCATTTTATAGGTGAAATAGTTGAAAGAAAAGGGGTTAAATGACTTAATAAAGGTTACTCAGCTTTGTAAGCAACCATGCTGGAATTTGAACCTAATTCTGCATGATTCATATATAATGCATCATCTATAAATCTCTGGGGCTCAAAGTCCTTTCTGTACTAAACAATATGAAGAAGTTGTGTTTTCTCAGTTTGTTTTAGTGATGCTTTGTCTCTTGTGTGGAAAAAATGTCAGACCATCTTTAAAACTGATCCTGATCTTTAAATTGCAATTACAAATTGCCCTAACTTATTGGTGTTATCATGTGTTTTTTTCCCTCAAATAATTAGACATTTTCTACATATGCTCTTCCTCTAAAATGCAAATGTTAGATAAGAATGAATTAGGAACTAGACTTTTCAATTAATTTCTGGGAAGATGCCCTTTTTATTTTATTCTCATGAAACCACTCTTTTGCCTGTATAATATTTTCCCTTTTTCTCTAGAAGAAAAAAACAGGTGAATTCAAAATTCAAGTTCCTCCTCAATCTTTGATTCCACTCTGGGTTTTAATTTTGAGTTAATTGGATTCATCTCAACGGAGATCTACACAAATGTGTACTAACAATATAACACAACTGCTATGTTTGTCTTTTTATTTTTATGAATTTTTTTAGCAACCATCAAGGTGCTACACCATTAGTTCTGGCAAAGCGCAGGGGAGTGAATAAAGATGTCATCCGATTGCTGGAATCTTTGGAGGAACAAGAGGTAAAAGGATTTAACAGAGGAACCCACTCAAAACTGGAGACCATGCAAACAGCGGAGAGTGAGAGGTATTTAAGATATAATTTTTGAAGGGGCAAGTCATTTTAAGAATTTGGATCATTTATGACATTGTGAGTTTTGTGTTCATTTACTTTCAAGAGCTTTGATGCTTTCTTTTAACTTTATATGGCTCCAGATTACAATTGAGAAGCTGTTAACAGAGAAAGTACCATATGCCTGTGTGCACTGTTAGCCACTGTGCTAGGAAGCCTGCTATATTGGCAGTCCAAGGGAAGAGGTAGATAAAAACTGAACATGAGGGAAGGAAAGAAGAGTTTAGAATTTTAAGTAGGGGGGTCACAGAAAGATTGGAATTTCAGAAAAGGAACAGAAAGATAAGTAAGTCTGAAACTTAGATAATATTGAAAAGACTAGTGGTAGTTTCAAAGATAAGGTGGTATACTTCAGTTGCACCTGCAGAGTGATTTCTTTTTTTTGAAGATTTATTTATTTATTTATGCATACAAGCTCGGGTGCAGGCCAGAGGTGTGGGGGGGTGAGAGGATTCACCAGAGACAGAGTGGGGAGCAGAACAGGCAGAGCTACTGAAATACACTTATGAGGGGAGCAGCAGGCGAGATGGGAGAGATCTGCTATGTCATGTGGGAAGCTCCCTGGCCGGGTATCGAACTTGTGCTTCACTGGCTCTGGATAGCTTCATAGTGCTTCAACTTAACCCGTTGCGCCACCAGGGAGGCCCAACTTTAAATTTCTTCACCATGAAAAATGTCCATGAATGTGGTTTTGCTTGATGTTTTTTGGACCTTATTTGGTATGTTTATGTTAATAGCTATTTCCTTAGCACCTCTTTAGCAGAAATACATTATTTTTAACTTTACTTTGCCTCAGCTGTGATTACTTATTAACTAAGAAATGATTAGCCACTTGAGCAACTCAGTATGCAGTATTTACCTCTGCTTCTTCTGTGTACCTGCCATTTCAACGGGTATTTGAGAATTTGTATTCAGCATGAGAAATTATATTATTTAAAGCATTGTATAAAGCCAGTTCTTCAAAAATTGGATTAATACTTGTTCTACCTGGTTGTCCTATCTTTTGCCTGCCTCTTAGTATCAAGAAAGAACTGCAGTGGTTCAGTCTTAAAAAATTTTAAGGCAACATCATTAGTCATTAGGGAAATGCATATTGAAATCACAGTGAGCTGGGACTTCATACCCTCTATGGTGGCTATAATAAAAAAGATAGACAATAACAAATGTTGGTGAGGGTGTGGAGAACTTGAAACACTCATATATTGCTGATAGGAACGCAAAATAGTAGAGTTGCTTTGGCATACAGTCTGGCAGTTCTTCAAAGGGTTGCATACTGTTACCACATGACACAACAATTTCACTTCTAGCTATTATATACCAAAGAAAACTGAAAACATGTCCACGCATAAACTTGTTCACAGATATTCATAGCAGCATTATTCCTAATAGCCAAAAAGTGGAAACCACCCAAAAGTCCATCAGCTGATGAATAGATAAACAATGTCATCTATCTGTCCAGTGGAATATTCCTATTTCCCCACTCCTCCATGTATCCTAAACTTAATTTAGTTCCTTTTTACTTTGTTGGTATGTGATGGCAAAAACGGTGTAGGTAACATGTATAAACAAAATATTGCATGTGCACACGTGCACACCATCAGCTAGCATCAGCATTTCCTGGACAGTGGAAACATTCATTGAATACAGTCATTAGAAAATCCCTGTTGGCAGATCTTCATGAGTTTCTAGAGGATACTCAACTGAAATTCTCTTATATCTAACATCTTTGAGTCAATAAATTTCGTATAAGTTTTCTTGAATTTCTGTGTTGTTGTAGACTCCCATGAAAATGTCTTGTGTTATTCAGAGAATAAACATCTTTTAATATAAAAAAAGAAAGTTTGGATGTCAAGCATCCTGGCCTTTAGGAAACTAGCCTCCTATGATTAGAGAAGTTCTCTAATACTAATAAAGGCTGGAAGACCTGTAATTAACAGTGTCAAAAAGTGAATTAAAATTGTAAGTTAAAAAAACTGCCCATCTTGCATGGTGAACCACACTCTAAGAAATTGTTGTATTGCTGTGTCCACTGTTCTGTGCCCAATGGTTGGATGGATATGAAGAAAAGGGAGTTAGATACTTGATGATATGATTATGGCTGCTGTGCCTGTAGTCATGATGTAACTTGACTTATGATACCTGTTGTTGGGTCCACATTTTGTGACATAATCTGAGTGTGATGAATTTTAAATTCATCACAATGTGGCTTTCTAAATACTAACGTCAGATACATTGTTCTCTTTTTGTAGCATTCATATTTCTTGTTGATAAGGTTCTAAAAACCAGAATCAATGTTTTTATGGCTTTTGTGCTAGACTTAGAGATTAGGCAGGAGAGAAATAAACTGCCTCTATATTATTGTGCAAGATAAAACCAGTAGGAGGAAACTGTTTAGAATTCATGACTAGAGGGTTACAGTTAAAAGAAGGTATTCCTTCATTGTTCAGATTATTGAGCTAAATTAATAAAAATCTCCCTTTAAATATCCTTTTAAGGTATATACACTACCTAATTTTTTAAATTTGCCCTTTTTGCTTATTTCTACTACCATGAATTCTCAAACAGAATCTCCATATTGAAGTCTTCTAAATTTAAAATAGCCAAAATGTGTTTGGTTTAGCATCTGATGAAAAAACTCATTGGACAGACTTAAAGGCTTCTGCCTGGGATCCTTTTACTAGAAAAGGATTTTTTTAAAAAGATTGGTTTATTTATGCATACAAGAGCTAGGGTCCAGGCCAGAGGTGGGGGTGGTGAGATAATTTAGCAGAAACAGTGGGGAGCAGAACAGGTAGACTGAAGTATACTGCTGAGCCATGTGGGAAGCTCCCTGGCTGCGGATAGCTTCATAGTGTTGAGACTTAACGCCTTGTGCCGCCAGGGAGGCCCTAGAAAAGGATTTTTAATTTTGACTTTGCTAGATACTAAACCAAAAACCATGATTATTGTGGTTTAGCAGTTGACACTTTAAGGTAGATTGTCAGATTGTATATGTATCTTCTAAGTGTTATGTGGTAAGGTTGGTCTTTTCTAAAAGTGATTCCTGTTGTTTAATGTTTTTGAAATAGGTGAAATGTGTTTCGTGTTTTTTCTTTTCTCTTTGCTTCTCTCACAGTGCCATGGAAAGCCATTCTCTACTCAATCCCAACCTGCAGCAAGGGGAAGGAGTCCTGTCCAGCTTCCGAACCACATGGCAGGAATTTGTAGAGGATCTGGGTTTCTGGAGGGTGTTGCTCTTGATCTTTGTTATTGCTTTGCTGTCTCTTGGCATTGCTTACTATGTGAGTGGGGTGCTACCCTTTGTAGAAAACCAGCCAGAACTGGTGCACTAAAGGAGCTCAGGAGAGGCACATGCTGGTATCCTGGCTTCTGATATTTGTTCCCAGTATCTCAAAATTTTTCTCTTAGTGCAAGGCAGTGAGGGCTGTACAATATTTCTTTTTGCATTTTTATGTATTGTAGTCCTTTTAGAAAAACATGTTCGTTTGAACTAACTACATACTATAGTCAAGTAAACATCATCCTAAAGCTACCTCTGACTCAACCTGACTTCTACACTTAGGAAAGTCTACATTTTGATAAAACATGGATATGAAAAAGAAGGAAAGATAAAGAAAGAGACTAGGAAGTCCTTGCTATAGAAACCTTACCCTTACATAGGACCAACTATAGTGTTCAAAAAGGTTTTCTTATTAGTTTTGGTTGGTGGTTTTTTGTTTGTTTGTTTGTTTTCATTTTGCAAGAGCCGCTTTTATCTTTTTATTTGCAATATCTGGTAATGGGGGAGAGAATGAAACATTCAGCTTAAAACTTGAAGTGCTTTTTTCAGATTCTGTATAGTAAATCAGTATTGTTGGAATCTGTTTGGTTTGTTTCAATAGTTTTAAGTCTAGTCACAAACCAAATAGAACTTTTGAAGATGAACTGTATTTTTTTCAAAAATAATTGATTTGATCTTATATTTATTTGTTTTTAGGATAATTTTGGTTTTTTTTGTAAACTGCTTTGGTTGTTAATATCTGTGGAAAATGAATGAGTTCATTTTGTTCACTATTCAATTTCTCTAGTGTAGTCATCAAAAATACAATCAGAAACTTTTTCTACTCAGTAGTTAGCAAGGAAAATAATTCTGATATTTAATTGTCATTGTAATTGTGTAGTGCTATTATTGTGGCAAAAAATTCAGTTCTATAAGCTAGCTGTGTTGTTACAGTTGTACCATAGCTCATAATTATATCATTTTATGTGCAGTTCTGTTTAGAAGCCATGTTAGAACTGTCCTGCCACCGCCATCTGTGTCAGAGATTCTCTGATGGCAAGAGGGGATGGAGTATCTCTGAACTAACAGCACTGAACACCATTATGCTGTGTGTCATAAACGCTTCATGAATGATAATATTAGGAATTTGAAATCTGGCCCCCAAAATATATTGTAACTGTCAGCAGTGTGTTTGAAGATCTCTTTTGTTAATGATTCTGTTATGTATAAGTCATAATCTTGAATAATTAAAAAAGAATATAAAGATTTGATAATTATTCATTCGGTATAGTCAGAAAGTCGTAGTGAAAACAACTAACATACTAACATTTTTATTTTATAGAGCAAAGTCATCTAAGCTACTGCTGATTGAGTTATTGCTCGAATTAGAGATTATACTTTAGAATAGAATTGGTATTTCTGTCATCCTTTTTGCTTCTTGATATTTTCTCTTATATTTATCTATCTAGGATGTTGACTTTATCCTCTCAAAAATTTCTGATTTACTGGCTGCTTCAGGATTAGCTCACAGAGCCTTGCTTTTAGCTTAGATACAAACAAAATAAATTACATTGGATGGAAAAATAGCAAAAAATGGTGGACTTTAAAATGAAGAATACTAGAACTCAAAATCAAAGTATATTCAGAATAAAAGCTTTGGAGTTAACTTACATTTGTTTGTAAATCTAAACAAATAGGCAAAATTGGTTAGCATATGTGAATATATCGCATTTTTTAAAGGTTCATGTCTTAAGCGCTGATTTCTTTGTATTTCTCTACATTCAGCATTCAGCAGTACTACCAATAAATGTCTTTATAATCTCTTAATCGTAATCTGTATTTGTAGTGTTTTTTTTCTTTTAATTTAAGGTTTTTTTTTTTAAATGGGTTGCAGTTTGCTGTTTAAAAAACAAAGAACTTTTCAAACCTGATGTGATAAGTGTATCAAATTTCATGCGTTGTAAATGCTCTGAAACTAATTTGGGTGAATTGTGGATTTCAGAGTAATAAGAACTGCCAAGATTAAGCATTCCCACTTGTACAAGTCATTACACACCTCATCTCATCCTTACCCATCCCCCCAACACACACACACACACACATACACACACACACCACTTCCACAGTTTGTAAGATGAGTAAACTGATACAGGAAAGGTTAAGGTACTTGTTGAGGGTCACCTATATTTTTCTTTCCAGATTAAGTAGCTTTTTACCTATCACATGTTTAACAAGCTGCATGTGGGAACTGTGGCAGTCATTCTTCCACAGTATGCCTGTCCCCGATGGAAGAAATACGGTCTTTGAGTGTGTAATCCTCTACCTTGGCGCACGTGGGCTCTCTGCAGGCATAGCATGCCTCACATTTACCTCAAGTTTAAAAAATAGCATAGGTGCTTTTTACCCCTGGATATGGACATCCAGGGACAATATTCATATTAACTAGGCTTCAGTCTTTGACTTGTGAAATTGTTTATCTATCAAAGTACTTTCTGCTGCAAGAAACCAAAATCCAAATTCAGAGTAACTTAAACCATAGGAAATTTATTGATTTATGTAACTGGGATCCAGACATAGGGTAGACCCCCAAATCCAAATTTAGTTCGGTTCTCTTATGCCTGTGGTTCTGCCCTCCTGTTGGTTTCATCCTCTAGCTGATTCTGAGATGAAGCCATGATTTTCAAGCCTCACCGCCGTTTGTAATGCTGTAGTGGAGAAGACAGACCATTTTCCCTGCGGTTCTCTCCTAGGAGACTTTCCTTTGAAGCCCCATCAGACTCCCTCCCAGTTTCTTGGCATTACATACCCTGTTCTCAGAACAGCTAATGCTGTGTGCTGGTTGACTGGGTCCAGCAGAGGTGTGGATGCTCAAATTAATATGATTAACTTGGTAGAAGGATTATGATCAGTTTGGACCAGTGGCTGTAGAGGTGACTGGAGGTACTGCTGGCAGTCAGTGTGCAGGGGCCATCAGTGTTTATGTTCTACAGCACACGGGACAGTTTAGCACAGCAGATTGTTTCACATCCCACATCATACTTGAATTTTCTGCCAAACATTCATATGGGTTAAAAAATTAAAAAAAACCTTTCAGTTATCTGAGCTTAAAGTCCAACTTCATTTTACATCTAAGTTAAAGTATTTTAATAGAGTTCTAATTAATATACCCTGAGTTTTCCAAGAGATAATTGAGGGAAGATTCTACCTTTTTTTTTTAAGATTTTTTTTTTTATGCATACAAGAACTGGGGTGTAGGCCAGAGGTGGTGAGAGGATTCACCAGAGACAGAGTGGGGAGCAGAACAGGCAGATCTACTGAAGTACACTGCTGAGGGGAGCAGTGGGCAAGGCAGGAGAGGTCTGCTGCGCCATGTGGGAAGCTCCCTGGCCAGTTATGCAGATAGCTTCATAGTGCTGAGACTTAACCCCTTGCACCACCAGGGAGGCCCAAGAGTCTACCTTTTTTTTTGTTCCAAACTTGAGCAAGAATTGTACCAATTTGAACAACTCTTGTTATGGGCAGTAGTGTTGCTGATGATAATTGAGACACTAGCATAATTATATATCTATAGGTACTGGTGACTTCTAGTGTGTTTGTGCCTGAGCATTTAAATATTGAAATATATATTTTATCATCAGTTTCCCTTTATTTTGCCTTTATATGATGTACATGAAATAATTTTGCTAATTTCAGCAATTGTTACTCTCTTTTATCTGGGACCTAAACCATGCTTATTTAGTCATCTTGGTGTACCTTTTCCAAATAACTGTCTTGGAAGGTATACCAAGAAGTAGCATTTTTCAACATTAAACCCTGGGGGGGAAAGGCCAGGATCCAGTTAAGCCACCTTTTAAAATTGTCAGGCTAAAACAGTACCAGTTGTACTAGGTAAAGTTGAATTTTGGAAGGAAGCCCATTCCTCTGTCCTATGAAGAAGATCCAAAACAGACTTCTGGCCTTGCTGTGGATCCCATCTGACTTGTCTCAGCTGCAGATAGGCCAAGATTCTGTCCATCTTTGGACTTTTTTTCACGTCACAAGTGGACAGCTCCACAGCCCAAGACATGGGTCTGCATTCACCAGGCCACACTAATTAGATGTCAAGGACTGCAACCTGAAGTTTTTTGTTGCCTTATTCATTAAAAACTGATAACAATATTTAGAGAGTATTGTTTAGAAGACGTTTTGGATCAATACCTCCAAACTTTCTGCATGATGAAAATTTTGTATCTGCTGACCAATGCGCTAGCCATTTGCCACTTGTGATAATTTAAATCGATTTAAATTAGACATTAAATTTAGACTTTCAGCTAGCTGTTCAATTAACACAATTATCAGAGCCTAAAACCCAAGTCCATTTTACATTTCAAAATAAACCTAACCAAGTTTCTACTGCTCAGTAGCCACACGAGTCTACAGAGTTGGACGACACAGATACAGAACATTTCCATTCTTGCAGAACATTTTTGGAAAGTACTGCCCTAAAATCTACCTCAGACTCAAGTCGGGTAAGTGTTGAGCTGTACTGGTCTGTATTATCCCAGTGTCCACCCTAATTGCTTTTATTGAATTCTTTGCTATTAAGTGATCACATTACACACTGCTCATTAACTCTTAATCTTCACAAGTTGCTGGCGTCAAGATACACAAAGTAAGACTTTCTTGCCCCGTTTTCTGCATATGTCAACGGTTAACCAATACATTGCCCTGCTTATTAAGCTGGTCCTGTCATGAGCCCAGGGTGTGCTTCTCTGTGACCCAGTCTCCATTTGTTTCTGAATAGGAGAATCACCACAGCCCTATCACATCCTCTAAATAAACATTTTAAGTGAGCAATCTTCTTGAAAAACATATGCTTTGTTTCATAAAGCACCTTCCACCATGGAAATGCTTTGAGAAAACTGAACAGAGTTCCCTAGTTGGCCCGCTGGCACCACATTTGCACTGGTGACTACAGTACTTTTGTTTATTAGAACAACTATTTCTTCAGACCCACAGTCTGCTGCATTCTTTTAATTCATGGTAGGAAATTGATGGTTGCTGGAACATTTTAAATGTAAACCCTGGAGTAATAAAATGCCCAGCTTGATAGTGCTTAGTGAGGCCATTTACTGCCTGTGTGTCAGCGATGTCTTGTGGGTATTAATTGAACACTTCAACATGTTTTCAGTGCGTCCTTTCTGACATCTTTGGAAGCAGTTCTAAAAAGGCATTCTGTGAAAATAGGAGACTAACACTCAAGATAAAATCATCATTGCATCTGCTTAGGAATCACTTATTTAGGGGTGTTGAATGAATTTTTCTCTCCCCTTACCTTCCTAAATACATTTGTTTTTAATCTGGGTTATTTTTTTCATGTCCAAATTAGTTTAAGAAACAAGTTAGTATTAAGCTCTGACCTAGAATAATTCCAACTTCAAATATGCAGTAGTAAATCCACTGAGATTTTAAAATAAATGGATACATTTTCCATTTGCTAGAATCATTACAAATTAATGTGTGTATGCTATTTTATGAATAAGTATTTCAGCAAATTTCAAGTGTTTATGTCTTTCTTTTCCACAGTACCACTTTATGTGATTTTAAAGTTGTTGTGATAGGTGCTGTTAGCTCTACAGATGATTATGTGTTTTTGTATGTGATCATAAGCCAAATTAAAAATTCCTTTTTGGAGACACAAAAATAATTACTAGGCTAATTCTCTTGCATCATCAGGCTGTATGTTACATGTAGCTAGAAGTATGGCATTGCGAGTGTATTATTTCTTCCTGAAATTGGGCTATGAGAAGGTTATTTTCTTCACTATAAAAATTAATATTCTCTCTTTGGGAATTGATTTCTAAATTTGAAGACTCTGGGTCAGAGTTGACTGGACGGTTTCAGTGAAATTTCAGCCCCTAAGAAACAAAAATAGGTTTTGAAATAGTTTCTAGGTCACTGGCACAGAAAGCTGGCAAAAAGCAATAACTTACTTTGGATAGTCCTAGTTAGTACAATTCCATCAGCACAGGCTGTTCTCTTAGACTGTGATTCACGTTTAGGAGAAAATAACAGGGATTTCCAAATTCTTACTTTGTAATTGTGGGCTTAGATGATTCTCCTTTGTTTTAGTAGATCCCCTGACTTGAGGAAGAGGAGATGTAGGTCATCAGATATCTGTTCTATTTTTCACCTCACTGAACTGTCTATAGTCGTTTGTTGAAGTTCCAGACAGTGTAGTTATACTGGGAAACGTCAACTTGGAGTTGACAGATCCCAGCTCTACCTAAGATAGACTGACCTTGGTCAAATAATTGAAGCTTTCTGAGCTCGTCTTCATCTGTGAAACAGGAATAATACCTGCCTTACAAACCTCTAATGCACAGAACTATCCTACTTGAGTTCTGTGTATGTGCTAGACCCCACGTTGGTTGATACTGCTGTGAGACCCCACAAGAAAAGCAAAGGTAAAAAGTTAAGTATGTTTCCTATGGTCATGGACTAGACCAAACCAGGAGTCTGGGACTAATTCCAGTGATAGGCCAGAGTCGCTGGAACTAGGCGCTTCTGCTCCCTCAGCTGAGGCATCTGTGCGCCCTACGCCGGGCTCTGTGTAGGGACTCCACATGCGTCCTTGTCAGAAAGCAAGTAATGTGACTTACTGACTGAACTCGAGCCTTTTGTTAACGTGCAAATGATCTACACATTATCACACAGTTTCTTACTTGCCAAGGAGATATTTTATTATAATTCTGGTTCATAATTTTTCATGGAGCCTTCCAGTTTCTATTATCTCATTAGCTCTGGCAACAGATCCCTGATAAAGGAGTTGCTCACCATCAATAGAGCCCAAAGACCTCTCCAGGGACAAGAAGAAGGAAAATGCCCGGACTATACCCTCTGAATTACCCAACCTTAGGTTTTCATTGAGGAGGTAAGTGTACCTTTGCAACCAAATTTCCAAGTTCCTGATGGATACCCGTGCGACTCAAGATGATTTCCGTGGAGTTCCATGAGAAAAAGATCTTGGTACTGGTAGCCACATTTATTGAATCCTTTCATAAGGGATTTCTCTAACAGAAATCTTCCTCTTCAAGATAACAGAGTAAATGAGAATGATGAAAGCTTATGTTCTTTCCAGTTGAATCTTTTTTTTCTGTTTAGGAAGCATGAAACGTTTCTCATGATTTTTTTTTTTATGCTGTCAGATTCCCCAGAGCCGGGGTGACATCATCTTGCCTAATTACAAAGAACGTTTTGACTGAGCTTAGAAACCCCTATACTTCTCAAGGTCTTCAAAAATTATGTGTGGGCCACATGCAATATGGGACTGCACTAGATCCTCAGTCAACAAACCTCATCGTTGTCTGGTCACCGTTCCGGAATCCCTTCGTTTTGCAAAGTGGTAGACCTAGTCCCCACACAAGGGAGCTCTGCCCTTTTTCTTACTTCCCCTTTGACAAATCCTGTTGCCTTTCAAAGCTTGCCATGCCCTAGCCTTGAACTATAGCTAGAAAAAAGAGAGAGACTTGGTAGGCAGGCAATTACCTTGCTCTCTGGCCTGGACTCAGAGAATGCTATAAATAGAAGGGACCTGGGGCTTCCAACCCCCCAAAATTGAAATTCTCTTTGTACAGACTAAACATCTGACCCTGCTTAGAAAAACTACTAAAGCAAAGTTTTATTCTTGTTAGAAACTATATATATGCCAATCCCAGAGGTATGTGACAGAGCCCCTTCTGCTGATTGAAATTCTTTATGGTCTTGAATGCAGTCCTAAAACTCGAGGAGCGGTCTAGGCCGCCTTCAGTTCACTGGGTAACAGCTGCTCAAATCACATTCCCATCTGTGGAATAGATGTAGACACCGACTTGTTTCAAATTCCAGTGATTTGACCATTTTAAAATCTGTAGATAGGATTTTTCTCTATCGTTTAATTTGGGTAAAGTAATTGTAACCCAGGTTCAGCGCAGTGCTTCTGAGTTGCAGGAATGGATAGAAAGGTCTGAGATGAGATGCCCCGACCTCAGGGAAAAACACACACTCCACTTGGCCTCCCTACCTCACCATGTGTCAGATCCATCTGAAAATAAAGCAACAAAGCACCCCTGCACCCCTATCACTTGACGAAGCCGCAGGAAGTGGTGGCTAAACATTGGGGCCTCCCCACCAGACCTGGCTTTGGATCCCAAGCCTACCATTATAGTGGAGTAGCCTTTGGCAGGTTACCTACTACCTGTCCCAAAGCTTCCAGTTCAGCATCTTTAAGTGGGAACAGTAACACTGAAACTTAATGAGTAAAACTGAGGCTTAAATGAGACAATGTACGGAATATGCTCAGTGCCGGGCCTGGTTCACAGTAACTCAGTTATTAGTACAATGATAAGATTGCTGTCCCTTTAGGCCATGCACTACCTAAAACTGATCTTTGTGAGCTGTGACCCAGCCCCCGTGAGTGTGTATGGTAACACCCTGTCTGTACACCCAAGGGGCATGATCCTGTATCTTTGAATCATAAACGGTGTTGTAAAACAATGTCATCTTAATTTAAAACAAAAAAAGAAGACAAAACTGCAGCATTTATCTGCAGAAAGACAAGACAATGTCTGTTCTCCAGTAATCGGTCAGCCCTCGGGCGCTGCCCGACTGTGTTCCCGGATGGCTAGTTGACTTCTGGTCTTCTTTGAGCTTTCAGTAAATAATCCCTTAGTTATGAGCTCAAGAGGGCATTTGAGGAACTCTTAACATCCGCTTGAAGGGTATGATCCATACCTCTAAATCATATGCAATGTTGTAAATCAATGTTAACTCAATAAAATACATGAAAAGAATAAATTACTTGCGCTTGCCTGGGAGGAGGGGGGAATGTGTCCATCTGAGTGTTGAGAGAGAACCTTGTGCTTTCCCCAGTCATATATTTATTCTTTTATTTGGTCCCAGTGCATGCCTATGAGGTGGCAGAATGGATTTTTTTACTCTCCTCCACCACCCTTTTAGAGAGAAGGAAATTAAAGCTTGGCATCTCTGCAGGGCAAAGCAGAATTCAGGCCACCCAATCTCCAGATCGGGGCTCCCTGCACCTGGTGCAGCAGCAGCCAAGAGAGAAGATGCCAGTGACGTGCCAGGTGGCATGATGTCCCCACCATTATGTGGGTCAGGAGTGGCATCCCCAAAGCACTGCAGTTACAGGAAGCAGAGACCGTCCCCGCCCTGTCCTTCTAATCCAGCCTGCCCTGAAGGCCGAGGCTCACCTGCGGCCTCCTCACCTCCCACTTCCTCAGGCTGAGCTCAGAGGCCCATCCCCTCCTGTGGCAGGGCACAAAGCACATCACATCCATTTCTTCTTGAACAAAAGGCTGTGATGGTGTCTGAAATGACAACTCCCCAGCGGGTGATGTCATGCTGTTTTGTTTGTCTCCATGGACTGTGGGATCCAATTTCAGTTGTGAAGAAAATGGTCTGGGGAAAAATGTTACTTCATTCGGAAAATTCCAAGAAGCCATAAATACAGTTTGCAGCTGATGAAAGCACAGCCATGGCTGACAATGGCTTTGGGATGGAAGGAGAACCCTCCGTAGGGGCTGAGCCCTTCACCCCCGCCCATCAGCACTCGGCCTGCTTCTCTGGGCAGATGGGTGTGGGTGGTTCTGCTGAGGAGACTCCCCGTAGCCCAGCGTCCAGTGGACTGGGGAAGTGTTTCCCCTCGTTCTCCCCCTAAATTACTGCCTGTCCAGTTCATCCCCAGGGCATCAGGCACTATTGCCTCCACTTCCCTCTTATAAATGGTTGACTTGTGTTTCACACTTGCTGTTAAAGCACATTAAAAATAATGTTTTTTTTCATTTCTTATTCACTTTCTTGTCTTGCAATCTCTTGTGAATCCTTTTTGCTTTTTGTTTTCTTTTCTCCTCCTCCACCCCCTGCTGTCAGCACGGTTTGGTTCGAGGGGAAATGAGGAGGGGGGTTGAAGTTCTGTTTTGCTTTTCATGAAAAACTGAAGCATATAATTCTCTGTCCTGATCCTCAGCCCTAAGTCAGGAAGAATAACTGCTGCCAGGAAAGACCAGAGAGCTCAGATCCAGGAGCAACGTTTCGAGAGAGGGTGCATCCCCGCCTTTCCTGTTCCATCTCCCTCCTCCCTCCCCTTAATAATACAGAACCGAGATCACAGAACTTTGGAAGGTAGGAGACAATCTCCCTAATCCAACCCATCCTTCCACCGTGGTCCCTCAGTCATGGAGCCCTTACCCCCTCTTTCTGCCTTCCGTGTTCCCCCGACATTTATTGGGGCCTTTCACAACTCCACAGTGTGTCCAGGCTCTGGGAGCTTGTCTGATCTGAGATCCACTCACCGTCTGTTTTTACAATGGGAGGAGAGAGCACAGGGACTATGGCGATGGGTCACAGGTGCCATGGCGTGGGAACTACTGGGATGACACCTGAGGGGAGAAATCAAAAACTGTCCAAAAATAACAATGATGTAAGAAAATAAATATATTTAATTAAAAAGACTAATAAATAAAAAGATCAGTTTCCAAAATCAAAGAGCCCCTCAAGTTTAGTTCTGAGAACGTGGAGCCTGTTGGTCTTCAGGCTGCTCCAGCCTGCCAGCCTGGGGGCCGGGCAGGTCTGCAGTCCAAGCGGGGACCTCTGCCCTCATATTGCCCCAGGGCCCCATCCCTCCATGTCTGAGGAGCCCAGAGGAGACACTAGTGTTCTTTGGGAGGCTTTCAGCCCCTCGGGCAAAGTGTCATCAGATGATAGCAGAATAAAAACAAAGCCAAAGCTTTTTTAAAAGTCCCCATTAACCCAATTAATCAAATCCTGAAAGGGCCTTTGCCTAAATGGAATTTGAGTACTAAGTATTACTTGAAATAAAGGAATCATCAGTTCACATTTAGGAAGTGTGAATGTTCAAGCTCATGGGATCTGATTTTAAGATGTAAGTAGTTTTTTCTCAAAAATCAGTGTTATCCCAATAGAAATGTAATGCAAGTCATTTAGGTGATTTTAAATCTTCTAGAAGCCACATTTTAAGAAACAATAACAGGCAAACTTAATGTTAACAGCATATTTTATTTAACCCACCATATCCAAAACAGTACCATGAAATCGATTGTTATAAATTATTAGTGAGATATTTTATATTCTTATTCGTACTAGGCCTTTGACGTTTTAGCCTTCTGACACCCCAGTTTGGACTGACCACAGTTGTAAGTGCTCAGTAGTCTTGTATGACTAGTGGCTACACTGCTGGACAATGCAATTACACACAAATGTCAGTTAGCCTGGAAGGTTTTCAGTGAGATGTGACCATTGAACAAGGGCAATGACTCTGAGAACTCAGCTGCCACCCAACGAGCCAAAAGCCTAGGTCATCTGAGATCACAGAGCACAACAAAAACCAATTCCGGAGTCCAAAGCCTCTCCCAGTTTTCTCAGTCCTGATGTGGGATGGATCCACACAGATTCACCCTTTCTCTGTAGGCTCATTGATTCATTAAAAAATACTTACTAGGCAACTTTTATGAGCCAGGCACCGTTCCAGGACTTGGGATACAGCAATGAACAAAACAGCTAGGTTCCTGGCCTTGAATGAGTAGACAGATAATAAAAAGCAAACAAAACAAATAGGCAGATTGAACAGTGTATTTGAAAGTGATGGGTGCTATGGAAACAAAGGGAAAAATAGTGCATGGAGACATTAGTGCTGGGGGTGGGGCCAGGTTAGTATTAAATTCATGGTCAGAGTGGGCCTCTGGGAGAAAGCGAGATGTAAGCAAATCTGAGCACCAAGAGAAGGAGGAGAGGAAGTTGGCCGATAGGGCATCAGGACAGAACACAGAGCTGAGGTCCTCAAGGCAGGCAGGAATATGTACCATGTGAGAAGCAGCAAAGAGGGGTGAGTGTCTGGAGAGGGGAGGGTGTAAGAGATGCGGTCACAGAGAACATATGCTGGGGGCTGGGTCATGACTACCTTGCCGGCCATTGCAAGCACATTGGCTTTTATTCTAGGCCAAATAAAGAATGACCACAGAATTCTGGGCATGATCTGAATTAAATTTTACAGGTCCCTCTGGTTGCCATGTTGAGAATGGAGTGTAGGAGGGCAAGAGAAGGAGCAGGGGACCAGATAAGCGTCTAGTCCAATAATCCAGGTGAAGGATGATGGTGGTTAGATCAGGACAGTAGCAGGACCATGGATATATTTTCAAGGTGGGGCCATCGGGGTGAAAGAAAAGGTAGCCAAGGACGCCTCCTATGCTCTTGATTTCAGCAAATAGGAAGATGGACGAGCCATCTACAGAGATGGGAGAAGCTGCAGGTAGGCAGGTTTATGGGGAGAGTGGGAGCTGTGTTTTGAGCATGTTGAGTTAAGATGTCTATTCAACAGCCAGAGGGAAATGTCAACTCAGCAGTTGGAATTATAAAGTCTGATATTAGGGTGAGAAGTATGGATTAGAGATACAAATTTGGAAGGTCTCAGCACATGAATGGGATTTCAGCTTATATGAGGTGTTAAGGTTCAACTGAGGTTACAGGTTTTAGAGAAAACCCTCCAGAAGTGATGTGCCCTTCTCATCGGATCATCTCAGGGGTACATGAGAACAAGGAAGCTCATTCCAGGTGATGCTACCTTCATCACAGGGCTAAGGTCAGGTCCAGCCGATTTCTTCCCTGCAAGTTAATATTTTTACCTTTTCAAACTCTACCCTTTGGAGCCAGTCACTAAGTGCAGTCCACCTTCAAGCAAAGGGGATTGCAGCTGCACCTCCTGGATGGGGGAGTATCTCCATGTGCTATTTTCATTTGTCTGTAGGGAGATTTTCCCCTTCTCCTTTATTTACTTGTTGAATCGTTTATAGAGAAAGTTTTCTTGCTAAAAGATGGGAAGAGTAACAGTGTAGTTGCATGCTGGAGGAAATTACTCAATAGAGAGAAAAATATTGTGTCTTTAATTTCTTCAGCAAATGTTGAAAATTTTTTTCACAGTTAGATTTTTCTCACAGAACTTTGCTTTTCCCCCATAACTCAGATTCCTTAGGCCCTATGGGGGCCAGAGCACCTGTTGAGGTCAGGGCAAAGTTTTCACAGATGGCCCCACCCTGGCTAACCACCAGGCACTGGGTCTGGCTGCTTCAAGAACCCCTTGGTGGTTGTAGAGGGGTCACCTCAGGAGCAACAATGTGGGATGGGGAATTCCAGGGCTGGGGAAGAGCCTGTTTTCCTTTGGCTAGGACAGAGCCAGGCATCTGTCATGAGGAGCCCTCTGGAGGGAACTGTGGGGGCTGCTGGGACTGGGGTTGGGGGTGGGGCGGGGAGAATTCTCCAGGAAGGAAGTGGTAGATGGGCCTTTGGCTCCAACTCAGAGTCCAGAACAGTGGGCTCTGTGTTTCTGCTGTCCCCTCATTGGGAGAATGGAGCTCCAAGGACAATGCTGAAGCTGCTCTAAGTCCTGTCTGGGAACTCAGGAAGAGGCCAGTCTGAGTCCCCAGGGCAGAGGAATGAGATACGAATGACCTTGGAGGACCAGGTCAGAAGTTCAGTGATGAAGAGACAGCCCAGGAGAGAAGCCAGGACGGTCCCTGTGTTGGCCGCTGTCAGCCAGCTTACCACCCCTGCTCCCACCCTCACCCGCCTCCCCCATTCCTACACACAGAAACCTCTTTCTTATCTAGCTTCCAACGGGGAACTCCAGGCCCACGCCTGGGCCCCACAGGGTATGGGGGTGGTGGAGAGAGTGGTTGTGACAAAGGTGACATGTCCTGGGTGGCAGGAATGATCCCCAGGCATGAATTTTGCAGAGGCTAGCAGTATGGTGTCTAGCAGATAATATGTTTGCAGATGAATCAGTCCACACCCTGCCGTGACACCAGAAGAACTGTCACCGTTGAAAGGAAGATGGTAAATTCCCTCTCATTCAGAGAATACCTCTCTTCTCAACCAGCTGCCCACGGGTTTCTCATCAAGATAGCAATTCATGGCACAGGGAAGGGAACTTACCGTGTGGAAACTCCCATTTCCTCCTGAGAACAGTGCGTACAGTGTTAACCTTAGTGAGTAAATACCCTCACCCCTGCCCCCAGGCCCACCAAGCCACCCTAGGTCACATCCAAACTCCAGTGACCCAAGCCTGAAAAATGCCCCCAGGCAAATAAAGGTGTGAGTCTCACAGTACTAAAACCCGATTGGTTGGTTGGTTTATTGATTAATTGGAACTGTTGTAATGTTTTTCCTGTCTTTCATCTGTTCCTTCTGACAACAGTACTTCAGTTTTCCTTTGGGATAGCAACTCCTCTCTTCAGTCAGGTGTTTCTTAGGGGCCTGGGTACAGGACCTAATTTGGCACATCACAGGGGTCCATCTCAGGCCACCCGGTTGGGTGTGTAACCCAGGCTGGGTCAGTCAGTCAAATTGGCAGGCACTTGACTGAGTCTAGGGCGGAACCTGCCTGAGAACAGAGCTGATGCCTGGGAAAGGGAAGCTGAATGATGGACAGCCCTGAAAGCATCCTCGGAGGGGCTGGGTTAGCTGTTCTTTCCCTGACAGAATCTAGAAAATTCCTTCGTCCCTCTCTCCCTTCCTCTTTTCTTTCCTCCCTCCCTCCCTCCCTCCCTCCTCCTTCCTTCCTTCCCTCATTCCTTCTTTCCCCATCCCTTCCTTCTCTTCCTACCTTCTCCCCCTCTTCTTCCATCTCCTGTTCTCTCTCCCTCTCTCCTATTTATCTAGGTTCAGTCTAGTTTGAATTTGTTTTTTGTCTCTTGCATTAAAATTGTTCCAATACCCTGCTGGCACTGGGACCTCACTGCCCATCCCTTGCCCAAACTGTTTGAGACAGGCCTAGGCATCACAAGGCTACTCAACCATTGCAACCCACAGCCCCTTTGGCCCCTAAAATGTAAAATAAGAACAAGTTTTAAAAATTGAGCATATGTATTTGTCTATTATAAAAATAATGTAAAAATTTATTTATTTAAAAGATTAATTTTTATTTATGCATGCATGCAAGAACTGGGGTATATGCCAGAGGTGCCGGGGGCAGGGGGTGGGGGGGGTGGTTAGAGGATTCACCAGAGACAAAGTGGGGAGAGAACAGGCATATATCTACTGAAATACACTGCTGAGGGGAGCAGCCGACGGGACCAGAGAGGTCTGCTACGCCAAGTACGTCAGATCCCTGACCGGGGATCGAATTCATGCTACAGGGGCTGGTGATAGCTTGACAGCACTGAGACTAACCTCTGCACCACCAGGGAAGTGCTAAAAATTTATTTTTTAAATTAGAGGAGGGAAATTACTCATAATCCACTTGCTATGAGAATTTCATTTGTTTCCTGACAAATATTTCTCCCGGACATATTTACATAGTTAGAGCTCTGAGGCCCACAAGGTGTACAGTGCTATCATCATCATCATCACGGGTGTTACCATCAGCGTTTCTTTCTGTGGGCTTTCAATTTTCTATTTTCATTGACTTCCCTTTGTGAAAGTAAAGTTGTTGTGAGACTGGAGAGTAAGTAAATCACCTAGGATGATGTAAACCCTCTTGTTTAGGTGAGAAGAGTTACTGTAACTAATGGTTCTTTTATTGTTTCCCAGAACGTGGTTTCCATCACTGGAGTTTTCCACAGATGCCTAGATCTTCCCCCTAGAGATTCTGACTCAGTCCACCTCAAGTGGGTTCTAAGAATTTGTATTTCTAAGCAGATGCCAGCTGATACCAGCTATAGGTCTCAATGTATAGGGCCTCATCCGGGGGCTAAAATGCTTTTGCTACATGGGATGTTAATAGACATATTCAAGTTTGAGAAGCCCAGATACAGGAAAGTTCCAGCTTCCGGTGTAATGCTTATTTACCAACATGCACCTGTGGTTTTTCAGAAGTCTACATTTTTCTTGGAAGCCAAGTTTCTGATGGGGCTATGACCTACAGGTTTATGCACAGACCTCTGGGAACCCCCAGTTTCATATAACCTAACTCGGGAGGGCATCAGCGAGGGGTTTCTCTTACAACCTTCATTCTATCAGTGAACAGGTAAGGAAGGGGCAGGCTGTGAGGATGAACCTTCAGTTCAGTTTCATATCTTTTGGGCTCTGGGGACTGTGTTGGGGATGCAATGATGAATAAAATATGATTCCTGTACTTTAGAAGCTGATGGCCAATGGGAAGATGGACACAAAAGAAAGAAATACTCCTGAACCTGAGAAAGAGGAGGCTATCAGCTCCCTTAAGAAGCTTTTGGACAAGGGTAGGGATCAAGAGAGTGAGGGGGCCAAATGGACTGTCGTGGAGGACTATGGGTACCTCAGTGGTAGGTATGGTGTGGTCTGAAGAGGTGTGAACCTATACTTCTGAATCATAGACAGTGTTATAAACCAATGTGACCTCCATACAAAAGAATTTTTTAAAAAAGCAGCAGCAGCAGCAGCTTTTAGGAAGTCCCAACCAGTTTCTTGCATTTATACAAATTAGTTGTCCCTAGTTTCAAGAGAATTGGGAAGTACAGTCTTAGCTGGGTGTGCTACTGTGCTCTCCCCAAATCCAGTATTTTCGGTGAAACAGAGGGGCATTGGGTAGAGTAGGCTATTGGTAGCCTCTATCAGACAGGGAAGCTGGGGCTCAGGAATGTGGAAATTTTAGGCCCTAGAGTATGGTGAGATTTTATCTTCTCTTCCTGCAATCAGTGTTAGCCAGAACCTTCATGGAGAAAGAAGATTAGCCCCTCTTCCTGGAGGGCAAGAAATTCCAGTAAGGTAGAATTTGCTTCTCAAGTCTTCCGTACTACTGGCTGGGAGATCAGGAGTGATCTAAGTATACAAGTCAGAACTGCCCCCATGGCCAAAGGGAGGGAGAGCTGTCAGAACAAGAAAAGAGATGTCTCTGAAAAGAGTTGCCTGCTCTACTGGAAAATTTTAATCTATCCCGAAGGAGGTTGTGCAATGAGAAGAGGACTACTTAAAATAAGACAGCCAGAGCTAATAAGAAGGAAGCATGCCTTCCTTTCTAGTCCATAAACCCTCACAATAGCCCGAATCCCTGGTGAACAGCTCACCAGCCTGTTCATACTGAGGCCCAATTCACGATGACTCACCGCCACACACAGGACCACCAGCTCAAGCAGAATTTCGCTTCCTCCCGAGGATCTCTTGGTCATCTTCCAGAAGTCCTCACAGGGGCCCCTCACTTATGCCCTTTGGTTGTGTGCCAGTTGCCAGGCTGATTGTCGCATTCGGCACAAAAAGACTGAGCCACTCGAGACAGCAGGTCTGTGCAAGACATGAGTGACCCATGTGCCACAGCAGAGACATGTCACTGATGGGACAGGTCTGACAGTTCGTGATAAGAGGCATGATAAACACACAAAATTATAAATTGTGGACACGATGTGATAAAACAATCCAACAGTGACCCACAGGAGTGGGGTGTTCCTTAAAAATACCCCAGCACCCAGGTATGTTCCCGCATCAGCGTACAACCGCTGTTCTTTCTGCCAGAAACACATTTCTCCCTGTGACTCACTCCCTCATTTCCTTCAGGTCTTTGTTCAGATGTCACCTTGTCAGTGACGCCTTCCTGATGCCCACCCTCGTGCCCTGCACTCCTTGGCTCCTGCCTGCGCTCTGTGTTCTTAGTTTTACCGTCTCGTGTCTTATATATTGACTTATTAACTGTCCTCCCTCCCTCCACCAAGATTTTACTCAGTAAGCTCTGTCTGTTTGTCACTGTCATATCCTAAAAAAAGGGATGTGACGGGACTTCAGTGAGAGTGCACTGGATGAGAGAGCAAGTAAGTGCATGAGCAGCAGGCAGGGAAGCGCCCTGGGGCTGTGGGGGCAGACTTGGAAGCTGATGGAGCAACCGCTAATGTGGTTCGTGTTATGCGTGTTTGTTTATTAAGGTGACACTGGTTTACAGCACTGTGTAAGATTCAAGGTATAGGGTCATGCAGCCTCAGACAACCAATGTTTCATCCTTACTCCCCTGGCTGCTTTGGCAGAGTGGCTTGGGGGAGGGGACGGGTAGTAGCCGAGGCGAAGAAAACAGGGTCTGGGTAGCAGGGCTGGACCTGGCAATGGAGGGAGGTAGGAGGCAGATGAAGAGACATTTTGGAGGTCAACTTTGAATTGTGCTGAATGGGGATGGAGAGGGGAGTCGAACCTGACCCTAGAATTTTCTCCTTCACATCAGAGAGAGCAGACGGGAGGAAGAACAGCTGAAGGGGAGTCAAGAGTTTCTCTTGAGATGTGTTTCCTCTCCTTTAAGCAGCTGTAGCCGGTCAGCACTGATGCAGGCCAGTGCCACCCAGGAAGGCCTGTGGCCAGGTGAGCTTGGGCCCGAAGACCCGAAGGGGCGGCCCGTCCGTGAGAAGCCCGTAATCTGGGCTTCTATGCAGAGGGCTGTGCCCACCCCCGGCTCCGGGACACACTTTGTCCAAGCCCCTCCGGCGTTCCCTCCAGCCCCACGGTCAGGGCCTCCCCGCTAGACGTGAAGCATGGAGGGGAGCAGACGTGGCAGGTCCCACACTGTCCCACTCCTGCTCCCATCTGTGGAAGCCCCGCCCCAGTCCAGCCTACCAGTCTCAATTGACTAAAAAGACCGTTGCATAGGCCAGTGTCCCCAGGGGGAGATGCAAATAACGAGCAACCAGCAACACGCACAATGAGAAGGACACCCGGGACACCCGGCCGCCAGCTCAGGCCCGGTCCAGATAGCTATCGGCCCCTCTAGGCAACCCTCATCCAAAACCCGCCATTCCCAACAGATGGCGCAGTGCTAAGGGAGCCCGGGGACCTGCCAGAGCTCCACACTCGCCCCTGGGCCCTGAGCCCGCGGGTGGCAGATACTTCCAGGGCGTGCCCAGTGGCCTTCTGCAAGGAAGGAATCCCAGTTGCACAAAGACCAAAAAAGGCCTCTGTCGAGTCTCACGTGCCACAGTCCAGCCTCCTCACGGTTTGCACTTCTCCCTCCTTCTACTTTCTTCCCTACCTCTGTCTTTGTGTTCCCCACAATATGCTCCCAGCCCACCTCACCTCTCCTCCCCACTCCTCCTCCTCCACAAAGTCTCTTCTGACTCTGGGCTTTTGGGAGACATCCTTATTTCAGCATTCGGGGCTGTGTTTCACCTTCTGGCATTTTCATCGCTGCAGGCTGGGGAGTCTGTGTTACATCGTTCCTACCTCGTCGGGGAGGCAGTCGCAGGCTGCTGCCGGGTTTGTGCATTCCGGTCCCATCTGCCACTGTGTGGCCCTGAGCAGGGACTTATCCTCTCTGAGCCTCAACAGTGCACGAGGATCCTTGTGCCTGCTTGAAAGGTCCTGGGAAGGTTGAATGAAACCCTGTTTATAGGAGAGGTGCACAGAGCGGGCTCCGCGGATGTCAGCTTTTACTCCAGAGTGAGCTGTCTCCACAAGGCCAGATGGGCTCTGACCATGCTTAGGCGCACAGTACGTTCTCGGTGCTAGAGGGGCTGAATCTCTGTCTTTGCTTGCCTCGTCTAGGTTATGCGTTAAGGCATTTGTTACCATTTTTCTATGAACTTGTCTCAAATCTGCAAAACTGGAGAAGCACAAGGCTGACTTCTCATTTCCTCAAAGCCTGAGACAACAGGGCAAGTTCACGGATAAGTCTAGGGCCTTATCCAAGAATGGGCCTTTTTCACTGGGCAGAGAGAAACTCTCACAAAAATTTTCACAATTCATGTCACTTTTTCCTCATAGACATGCTTAAAGCAAAACTGTTCTCAGGGCAGCCCTCTGCCTTAAAGGCAGGTCCTAGGAATGTGCTTAAAGAGCCTTTGGGCCCAGGGGCCCGTTGCAGCGGCTGCGGCTCTCTCCAGAGCCGTGTCTGCAGAGTCCATGGTCACAGCGGCGCCTCCCTCAGTGACCCTGTCCCGGGCTCCAGACTTGAGAACTTCAATTTATGCACATAGGCCTCCTGTCATCCCCATGATGTCCCTGCCCCACGCCGGGGAAACTGAAGCAAGGTTAAGTGACTTGCTCAAGGTCACACAGCTGGTTAGTAGCAGAACCCAGATGTCCATCCTGTTGGACTATGCCAGCCACAGCCCCTCCTGTGATAAAGAGGGGAGTGCTGACCTGAAGATTTAGCTCTCAGAATCTGAATTCTGAAATCAAAACGAATCTGAATCTGAAATTCAGAATCTGAATCTGAAAACCCAGTGCTGAGCTGGTGATGGGCTTCCCTGCTAGAATCTCAGCTTCATCGTTTTCTAAATGGGGGGAGGCAAGGTGACCCACCCACTGCCCACGTGAGGGCTGGGGTAAGGGCAGGAGGATACTAAAGGGTGAAAGAAACTTTTAAAAATATATAGCTAACCAGATTCTTTTGTACAGCAATTTATATCCATTTCCCCTAAATCAGGCCCTCTGAATATGAGAAAACCATTCAACCTTTTGAAGGGTGCTATTTAACTCATTACAGAGAGCAGTTCTTTTGAATCTATGAGAATTTTCTGGAAGTCACATGTCATTTTCACTTTCACCTATTAAAACCGAAGCTCACATTCAGCTTTTTAAAAAGCTCCCCGTGCAGAGGTGGCCACCTGCCAGCAGCACCGGCTGCCTTAGGTCTCGCCCTCTGGAAGCACAGGCCAGCTGAGCAGGCTGCAGTTTGGGGTTCGAACTTGAACTTATTTTGAAAGCAGGTCTGCACAAAGGTCACCATGAACCACACAGAAAATGTAAAACATCTGTTGTTACCTCCACACAGAGTGGGCTTGGGATACCGCACATTCTGGGAGCCAAGTAAGGGAAGAACTGAGCCATAGGAAATGCAGTTCTTGGACTGGAAAGGGGTCTCGGGCTGGACTAGAGCCCTCAAACATCTGCTTCCCTCATAGGGACCCCTCACTCCCAGCTCTGCCTGGCATGAACCAAGGAGCCCTGGGCCAGGCTCCAGAGCAAGGACTTACCTGGAAGGGACATCTGCTAAACTCTTCGAACCAAATGCAAAAGCAGCTTTTAATGACCATAAATTCCAATAGCAGTTCCCCCCACCTCTATCATGGTAGTGGAGTCATTTTTCAGTTTACTGGGTACAGAGGAAACTCACTGCACCAGGCCAAGCAAAGGGTGTGTGTGTGTGTGTGTGTGTGTGTGTGTGTGTGTACAGGTCTGCATTTCTCAGGAATGAAGATATTTGCATTACACAGATATATTTGCAGATACCAGACAAACAGGAAGTTTCAGAACCTTTGCCATTTCCTTTCACTGTGAATCAGCAGCCTCTTTCTTCTCACAGAAATGATGAAAATCACAGGGCTCAGCACTGGAACGTGAAGTTCTAAATGCCTCCAAAGTCACCTAATTGAGTGGAAGGTTTCCCTGTCCACCCACCCCTACCCACACTCCCTGGGCCATCCCTCCCTGCCCACCCAACTTCCAGGGCTTCAGGGGAAGTCTGAACACCGGCCCTGAACACATTAGTGAAACAGTGTCCAGCCACACAACATTAGTTACACAAATGCTTGGAATGAGGCTGGGCCAGGTGGCTTGAGGGACCCCCTGGCCCCCAGTTCCTAGTCCCAGGTTTGTGTCACAGATGGTGCCGTGGAGTTCAAACCTGATAGGGACGAGGCACCAGAAAACTTGGCTTCAGACCCGTGCTCCAGCTGTAGTGACCGGGACGAGGCAGTCCTCCCTGAGCCCTGGTTTCCGTCAGTTAAATTGGGCTGATAAAGGTCCCTGCAGGGTTGGGGCTAAAAACTCATGTGTGGTATGAGGGAGTGTGTGTGTGTGTGTGAGGGGAGAGGAGTAAGGAAGATATAAAGCATCAAATAAAAGCACAGATTTGGGAGTCAGATGCTTGAGGTCAAATCTCATCTCAACCGTACACTGGCTGTGAGACTTTGGGGAAATGACCTAACTTTACCATTTTAATTTGTCCATCTGTAAAATGGAGATAAGGATAGATTCCTGACAGTCTATTGGGGGTTAAGTGAGGTGATCACTTAGTGCTGAGCACTGTGTGACCCACAGGAAACTCTCACCGTGCGGACTGATTTTCCTCCTCTTCCTCCTGCCTCACCAGTACTCAAGGTCCTTGAAGTAGGGTCACTGCTCGTCTTCACCAGTGCCCAGCGCTTGGCTTGGCCCAAAATCAGGTTTGATAAACCAGAATAACTGAACAGGAGTTCCTGGTTCACAGTGGGTGCTAAGGAAATACAGCTAATATAAAATCAATGCATACGAAAGCCACCGGCCAAACCGTGGCCCCTCTGCTTTTGATTACCTAAAGGGGCCGCAGTCTATAAAAATGATGACAAATGTCATGGACTTAAGACGGCAATTGGAGCTGGCATGTCCCTCAAGTTCTCTCAGTCTCACTTTCCTGCTGTGGATACATGCACATAATAGCAATGACGTACCCGGGCTGAGTCGTTTCGGGGTTAAATGGGCTAATGCCTGCAAAACGCTTAACACCATGCTCTGGACGTAGTGAGCATGTCAAGGGATAGGTCACGTAGACCCCAACTTCATGAATGCAAAAGAGGATTAAATATGGGACTGGCATCCCTTTGCCCCATTTCTCTTGGTTTCCCGCCCCTAGAGAGGGGTAGAGATATCCCTTTCTATCCTTAGGTCTGTGGTCTTTTCTTGTCAGAGGATGGATGCTTCTGAAGTCTGCCTCCCCCGCCCTCTTACAGGAACCCTGCGGCGTTCAGGGAGCCACACCAGCCTTACCCCATAGCTACCTGGGGGTGCAGGGGCTCAGGAGGCTGGCCCAGGTAGTTGCTGTGGGGATGGCTACCAGTTCTGTCCTCCTGTCATCTGTTTCATCCTTGTGCCCGCTGCCCACTTCTGCTTCTCCCAGAGTAAGTCTAGGATGCAATGGGCACAAGGGCTACCACCAAAGCTTGTATCCAGGTTTTGGCTCAGACAAACTGTCTGATCTGAAGCAAGTCTCCTGCCCTCTGCTGTAAAATGGGGACCAAAGCCAACATCCAGGGCTGATGTTGAAAACATTTAATAACATCATTGGCACTAACCTAGTAAATGGATGGCAGCCAGTGCCAGGGCATAGCTGCTAAATATCAGCTATGCTAATTCTCACTGCAGAGGTTGTGTCGTGCCTGGCACATTGTAAACACCCAAACAAAACTACTTTCATTATTTTTATATTTAGCTTATGTGACAACACTCCTAGGACAGTCCCAGTGGAAAGACATTCAGAGATGTGGTGGCCTGGTCTTTGTCCTCTCCCAGGTTGACTGAGGCCCTATTACCTCTTGTTGCTCACCAGACAGTCCCCAGAGTGCTGGGGTTGCGGTAGGACCTTGATCTTACCTGCCAAGCATGAATCATATGCACTCCCACATCACCTGTGGTAAAGAGCTCATTTCCCTATGAACATTGTTTGCAAATCTTCTTCATAGCAACATAAAGGCAAATGCCTAATGGAACAGTCACTGAGCATATATTTACACTACACGCCAAGCCAATGTGTGGCTGACACATCACGCATGGGGGCCTTTTGCATCACCTGGAAGGAGTAATCCAGAGATGTTGACTGTGCATGTGCTGCTAGACAGGTTCTGTGTCAGGCATTTTCTCTCCCATTGCCACTCGTGGGACTAGTTCTTTAAAACGGGTTCTCAGGACACTCAAAGCCTGGAGGGTTCCCTCCGCAGTACCGGGAGCACAGGCTCAGGCGTCCCCTGTTCTGCTTCCTATGCCCCAGTGATGCAAAGACAGGAATTATTAAGGCAGCGGGCCCAGTGCCCAAAGACCTCAGGTCATCCAGCTGCTGCCCTGGAGGACTCAGATCCCCTGGATGGGCTTTGACAGCCTGCTCGTTCCCCACTGTGATCATTAAAAGCAGCCATTTCTCTCCTGCAGACCCCGAAGCCATCTATGTACTAGGCTGGGTAGGTAGGACATTCTCTCCTCCTCAAACAGGGCCCAGCAGGGACTCAGCCACGGGTTCGGACAACCATGACTGTTCTTCGCTGCACAGTAACTATGAACAGTGTAACACGACGCTGTCATCATAGAGCTATTGTTTCTTGTCTGTAAACTATGCTTCTATCTCTAGCAGGTATTTTGCATACGGTCTCTTTTCAGATACGATTTACCAAAACCCCGAGAAAGGAATTAGAATAACAGTAAGTTGGTAATATTTATTAAACTTTTTAATTGTGCCAGGTGTATTCAATGCTTTATAGTTAACATTTATTTTTTCCTTCCAAAAGTCCCATGAAGTCAGTACTATTATTACCCCATTTCACAGACGAGTAAGGGGTGACCTGGGACTCCAACCCAGATCCGCTGTCCCCCTGCACGTGTGCGCCTCCCAGTGCACCTTCTGCCTCCTTTCTCAGTGCTGCTTCTCACTCATTTGTGTGAGGCGACAAATGCCAGGGGCACCCCCATCCAGAGTGGGCCGCTGAATCAGCCAGGACGCAGAATGCAAACCCACCTGCCTTTCTCGGCAGGTCAGAATTCTGGGGCTGGCTCCCCGCAACTCTCAGTAACTGTGCCACGAGCACAAAGGAAATGACCAGGAGGATTTCTGCAGCTTGATTAGTAGCTCTGCGACATCCACTCAAACTATGAGATTTATATTCTTTTTAAAAAAGATTTATTTTATTCATGCATACAAGCTGGGGTGCAGGCCAGAGGTGTGGGGGGAGAGAGGATTCACTAGCAACAGAGTGGGGAGCGGAACAGGCAGATCTACTGAAATACACTGCTGAGGGGAGCAGTGGATGAGACAGGAGAGGTCCGCTTCGCCACGTGGGAAGCTCCCTGGTCGGGGATCGAACTCGTGCTGCAGTAGCTCTGGATAGCTTCATAGCTGCGACTTACCCCATTGCACCATCAGGGAGGCCCCTCAGCCTATGAGATTTAAACATTGGGGGCTGAGGACTTGATGAACAAGCTACATGCACTATGTTTTAAATGAACAGGCTTTATTTTTCCAGAGCAGGCTTTAGGTTTGCATGCAACTCAACAGAAAGTGGATTTCCCATGTAGTTCTTCTCTCCTGGTCTCAGTTTCCCTTATTATTAACATCTTGCATTAGGTATAGTATGTTTGTGACAATTGATGAATCAATATTGATACATTATTATTAATTAAAGTTCATAGTTGACATTAAGGTCACTCATGGTGGTGTGCATTCTACGGGTTTGGGACAAATGGATAATACATGTATCCACTATTACAGAATCATGCAGAATAGTTTCGCTGCCCTAAAAATCCCCTGTAGTGCATACCACCTGCTCTCAGATCTACCAAGCTGGGATTTCATGCAAAATGTCTGGTCATACCCTCTCTAGGTATAGGGTAAGCGAAAGAATGGTCAGGGTTTTCCCCCCTACTGCCATTAGATTTAATGATGGACACCTACGGTCCTGCATGTGTGCCTGATGGCAGCACCCGGAGTAGGATGGGGACATGTGAGAGTGGGCACACATGGGCCGGGAGAGACAACACATAAGGGTGGCGTCACAGAAGCGGGAGAAGCAGCAGCCGCAGCAGCAGAGAGAACAGAATGTGGCAGCAGAAGACTGTTCGGGGTGCAGTAGAGAGCCCGGAGAGCGTGAAGATTTGCCAGAGGCCCCCTTCTCCCCGCCGGCCGGCCTTGTCTGGTTGCCCTGTATCTGGTTGCCTCACTGCAGAAAGAGCATTAAAAGCCTAAAAAGCCACCAAGGGCTCCAGGGCTCCTCCTCGACCCACCTGCCTGAGTCATAGGGAACTGCCCTGTCCCTTGCTGGCGCTGCACGAGGGCAGGGAAGAAACTGGCTTTCAAAATAAGTTAATATTCAGTTCTTGCTGAATGTACACAGAATGTACACAGAAATCTCATTTGGGTCAATAAATTGTTTAGAATATCAATAGAATTTGAAAGAAAAACTTTGGAATAATTCTGTAATACAATTGAATTCACCATATACACTCTATTGGGCTGCTGCATTTTAATCTACTTTTCTTTTTCTCTAATGTTGTTTTTTTTATTGAATTGCTGCTTCTCAACATGTATACCTCTACTCTGGAAAATCACACTCACATTTTATTAGCTTAACAGGGCACAGACAGGCCTTATTAATCTTCGTAATGCTTAAGTAAATATTTGGCGAACAATATTTTGGTTTTTCCCTCCAGTTTGAAAATGTCTTTCCACTGAGTCAGTCTTTACATATCAGTACCCACCAGCATCACAGGGATGTCACAAACATACTGATTTAACAGGCATTTAAATGTACTGGTCACTGGCTCTTAGGGGAGAAAATTGAGGTCAATTGTTCAAACACTGGGTGGTGTTCCGGGGATTCCAAGCCCCCCATGTCTCATATCACAAGGCCCCAATGAGCCTGCTGTTGCTGCGTGAAGGCCCTGCCGCACTGTCTCAGGGGCCTCCTCTGGGTCAGCTGCTCCTGCCCCTTCTTCCCCCTCCCCCAGGGTCTCTGTACCGCCCAGCTCCCACAGATTGCAGAGGAGCCCCCAGGCCTAGGCCACTGGCACTTCACTCCCCCACACCCTCATAGTTCCTTCTGGGTTTTCGTTCTTACCAAGCTCCTCAAAGGGACACTGATGTGGTTGGCTGATTTGTTTGATTAACCTCTGGTTCTCACCACTCAAGAAACAAACCCAAATTTCCAGAGAGCATGCTGAAGGACCTGTCACGCCAATGTCTCTCCTCCTACTGTCCCAGGTATGACCCAGGAAGCGCCCTGCTCACTGAGGTCTTCCTCCTACCTCACGAGAGGAACAGCCCACCCCACACTCCTTTGTTTAGGGGTCCTGCTTCTGGTGTCCAGGTCTTGGTCATCAGTTCCAGCATCCTCCACACCTTTTTTCCACAAGGCCCAGAAGTGAGCTCTCATGAAAAGTGATTTCTGTGGCCTGCTCTAGGTAAGTGAGTAAATCAGGCTCCCCCCCCATTAGTGTCTATGACCAGCACCTGCGGTCTTGCACGCAGCCTGTGATTGTGGACACCTGGGCCTAGAGAGCACGGGGCATGCACATGTGTAAGTGGGGACACCTGTGTCGAGGGGCTAGGGGCATAAGGGCAGCGCCATTCTAAGGGCAGATGACACAGCCGGAGAAACACTGAGAAACCTGGTCTGTCCCCTGGTTCGGCACTGAAGGCTTGTAAGTCTGCCAAAGGCTCCAAAAATATCTCTTGGTCGCGCAAACTGACGATGAAACTACCCAGCCTGGGATGGCTGCAAAACACCCTTCTTCCCTTTCCAGGATTCTTTTTTTTTTTTAAAGATTTATTTATTTATACATGGAAGCTGGGGTACAGGCCAGAGGCGGGGGACAGCGAGAGGGTTCACCAGAGACAGAGTGGGGAGCAGACCAGGCAGATCAGAGATACACTGCTGAGGGGAGCAGTGGGCGAGGCAGGAGAGGTCTGCTGCGCCATGTGGGACTCTCCCCGGCTGGGTGTTGAACCCGCCTCGCACGGTGCTGACAGCTCCACAGTGCAGCGCTCAACCGCCGCGCCCCCTTTCCGGAATTCTTGTGGTGGCAGACCAGCATGATCGCCATGCTTTCGTCAGGATGTGGAGGGGGTGGGGGAGAACCATTGTAACAACTAGACCCCCAAATGTATTGACTCAAATATAGCAGAATTGTACGTTTGGATCACAGAACACCCTCCTGCGGATGTTCTTGGCCAGCAGGTAGCTCCGTGCTGCACCCGATTAGTAGCCAGGCTCCTTCCGGCTGTGGTTCCATCAGCCCCTGGGGCTTGACTCAGAGAAGGTGGAACAAGAAAACCGGCAGGGAGTGGGGAGCAAGCTGCTGTCTCAAAGCTCCTCACACTCCACTGGCTGCAAGTCAGTCTTAGAGCCACCCCCACCTGCAAGAGGGGCTGGGAAGTATTGCCAGGCTCTAATCCAGCAAGAAGGGGAGAATGGCTTTGGTGGAAAGTCCATAGCCCCTGTTATAGGCCCTCGTTCTCTTCTTCCTGATCCACTTCCCTTACCTTTCTGCTTTTACCCCATTTGTCACCCTTGCAATGTGACATATGGAGAATTTTATAACTCAGAAACTAATGCAATCAAGAGATAGCCAATCACTGCTTCTAAGGAGCAGATAACAACATCTGCTCAGCAAGGACCAATCACAACCAGCTTAGCAACACCTGCCATAACCCAGCACGGGTCTGGACTAGCATGTTTTTGTGATTTTGTTTGTTGTAAAATTTATTCTGTGCTATTATTCATTATCCCTGGGCCTCACTGATGTATTCCAGCTCCATGGGAGATAAAAACCAAACATTAGCAAACATCTTTGCTGAACACAAATGCATTTCGGAGCTTTAAGTTCAATATCAGTCTTGTGATACTAATCTTTGGCTAGGTCCTTAGAGTCCCATTCAGACATATTTACCTTAATGATACCATTAGTGGAAAACAGCATCTGACTTGGAGTTACATTTCTGGACACAGGGTCCTGTAGCCCCCACCCCACTATCAGCTAAGGCTGTTTCCTCCCATCTGTCAAGGAACAAGAAAAGTCAAGTTAATTTAGGGGAGCACTGGATACTTATTGGATGCCCCATACACAAGTGTGCACTTTTGACTTGGAGATGAGGGAGGGTAGAGGGAGGAGAGCAGCACAGCGGTTCCTGAGAATTTAGTCAACTAGAGGTAGCTATTTGCTTTATGGTGAGACACTCCCCATTTTTCATCACTCCAAGTTCCCTTTTCTCTTTCTAAGTGTTCTAATTGTGAGTGCATCCTCACCGGAGTCTGCCTCTTTCTGTTAATTTACCTGCTGACCTCGTTAGTGCTAACACCCACCCCTCACTGTTTGGGGGCTTAAAATCTTATCAGAATTCTCGGGTGAATTCCCCCCATTACCAGGTTCCGTGCTCTCTACCTCGACAGTCCCCATTTTTATCTCTGCTCCAAATACCCCACCACGGCCCGTGCCCCAGGCTAGTCCTCAGGGCCAGCGGCTGGACTGCCTCCTGCTTGCCAACACGGGTGGCTTGGGACACTTCTAGGTGCTCTCCTCCTCCTCCTCCTTGCCCGACCTCTGACCTCAGTCAGCAGTGGGGTTAGTTCTAGTTTAAGACCGCCTTTTACTTCCTCCTCTCTCTCCCCAGCCAGGGCTCCTGTGTACAGCAGGTGCTGGAGTTCCTACTGGTAATGAGGATCGTTCCCGCCTTTAAACCTTCCTTCTTGCTGTCATCCCAGTCTGAAATCTCCATCTGTCCCTTTCCGTCTTGATTTATCCTGAACTTGTTCAAGGCCCAACTCCTCCACGGAGCCTCGTCTAATGAGTCCAAGTGAACTTCTGGAACTCTCCCTCCTTTAGGACTATTAGGTCAGGGGAGCTATTATCAGTGTAGGGTAAATGAAAGAGGCATCAGGATTTTCTGCCCTACCACCATTAGATTTAATGATGGACACCTGCAGTCTTGCACGTGTGCCTGGTGGCAATGCCTGGAGTGTGGCATGCGTGTGCGTGAGTGGGCACACCTGGGCCTGGAGAGCGTATATAAGAGAGTGTCATAGGCTAGAAGTGGCAAAGAAGAAGTAGCAGTGGCAGAAGAAGTGGCAGGAGCGGCAGAAGCAGGAACCCAGAGAAAGTGAAGATTCAAGGGGGGCTGGGAGGACTGCCAGCCCCGCCTTCCCCGCCCTCCCCCTTGCCTGCCCTATACCCGGTTGCCTCGCTACAAAAGATCATTAAAAGCCTGAAAAGCCCTCAAGGGCTCCAGCCTTCCTCCTTTACCGTCTGCCTGAATCATAAAGAACCTGCCTGGAGTCTTCCTGTGCTACAATCAGCCCCAGCAAATAGATCCCCAGCAGACTCCTCTAATGGGGCAAAAACTCCAGTGTGGAGCTACTGAAACTGGGCTAAAAGTCAATAAACTACTTTCCTGTTAGTTACAAATGGGTGGGGGCACACTTTGTCCATGCAGTGATGGGGAGGGCAGAAATAGTAGGTGAATCCATCCCCTAGTGACTGGTCAAAAGGAGACATCACTGGGGCCTCCCTGGTGGCGCAGCGGTTGAGCGCTGCGCTGTAGAGCTGTCGGCGGCAGCAGCGATGCGAGTTCGCCCGGCCGATGCGAGTTCGCCCGGCCGGGGAGAATCCCTCATGGTGCGGCAGACCTCTCCTGCCTCGCCCGCTGCTCCCCTCAGCAGTGTATCTCTGATCTGCCTGTTCTGCTCCCCACTCTGTCTCTGGTGAACCCTCTCGCCGCCCCACGCCTCTGGCCTGTACCCCAGCTTGTATGTATAAATAAATCTTTTAAAAAAAAGAGAGACATCACTTCTTCTGCTTTGCAGATATGGTGTGGTATTGGGGTGGCAGGGGGTGGGGGGACTTGGAATTCTTAGATGGCTTTAGAGGTGAAAGTGACTCAGATGTGATTCTTGGACAACCTGCAGCCTCAGTGGCACTTGTTACAGTGCAGATTCTTGGTCTCTTCCCCCAGGACCTAGTGGGTCAGAACCTCTGAAGATGGGGCCACAATCTGCCACTCTATCAGACACCCTTAGTGGCTTGGCTACGGTCAAGTATTTGGCACAGAAGGCTGTCCCTTTGACCCTTTCATCCCAAGGGTCCTGTGGCATCACCTAAGGGGTCCTTGGGCCTCTGGCCACAGCAGCAGAGACCTGCTAGACCCACTTCACAACTCTAGGCGAAAATTCACCCCAGTGTGGCCACCTTTCCTGTGCCAATTCACTTATATGTACATTGAACTGAAGTGGTACCCTGGAGGGTGAAGCCTTGTCTTCTCTCTTTTTTTTTCTAAGATTTCTTTATTTATGCATACAAGCTGGGGTGCAGGCCAGAGGTGTGGGATGGTGAGAGTTCATCAGAGACAGAGTGGGGATCAGAACAGGCAGATCGACGGAATACACTGCCGAGGGGAGCAGCGGGCGAGGCAGGAGAGGTCTGCTGCGCCATGTGGGATTCTCCCCGGCAGGCATCGATCTTGCAGCGCAGCTGCCAATAGCTCCACAGTGCTGCTCTTAACCTGTTGTGCCACCGGGGAGGCCCCATCTTCTCTATTTCTTTGGGGCCACCTCTGGCTGACTGAGAGCGGGCACTCACTGATAGTGGTGACAGTAGGTCACAGAGCCAGACCAAATCTACAAAAAGACGGGAGAAGAGACAGCAGCCATAGTTAAAGCTAGCCTCTCTGCTCCTTGGGCTGATTCCAAAGAAAGAAGCAATTTTGCCTATGCTCACAATCCATGGATTTCCAGGTGGGCAGAGACCTTTGTTATAAGTGGGGGAGCAGACATCACTACAGGTGTGTCTTCTAAGGAAGAGCCAGTACTGACAGGTGGATGAAGTCAACCTCAAGTGACCTGACAATGACATGGCTGGAGGGAATTCCTGGGCACAGTTTTGATTTTTGTTCTCTGGAATCAGTCAAATTGAAAGCCCTTGCTGTGCTTCCTGGTCTTCTCAGCTTAAAAGGAATAGACAGAGCCTTGAGATATGAGGAAAGGAGCCCATCAATAGTGATGGGGGAGAGCGGAACACGACTGAGAAAAAATATAAACCTTTTATGAGTAGCCCAAGGTATCCCCTAGGTTTGCTCTGAGGTTGAAATAACCTCAATTTAAATAACATGTGAAGGTGTCGGAGGAGTTCCTGGTTTATGGGAAATAATAGGTAAATCAGTGTTGCTGGTTTCACAATATGAACACATTTGCAAATTTTATAAGTACTGGGCATTATTTTACTCATCATCTCAGTAAATTTGTTGGTGTGTAAACAGGGGGCAAGATTAATTCCACCATTTTATAGGTACATAGACTGAAGATGCCAAAACTGTAAACAAAAGCCAGAAATTGTGATGCCCAGGAATCTTGTTCGTTGCTCATTTACTCAGTTGTCATCTTCCTCTCACTACCCATCACTTTTACTCCTCCAGTGAAATGAGCTTGTCTTTAAAAAGTTTATCACAAGTTCCATTGACTGGACTGGGAGAACCCAGACATCTTGTTCAATAAGGACATCCTGTTATGAAGCTTTCTCTGTCTTCTGTTTATGTTTGAAGGGCTACGACATTCTCATTGCCTGAGACAGAAGGCTCATTCTCTCAAATGCTTTTCTCCCTGGCCGCAAACCCTAGCCTTGAATTCATATTCTGAACCAGTGACGTCTTCTAAGCAGTTTAGTATTAACAAGGTTTAAACTTTAAACCTTGGCTGACACAGCTGAAGGTGGCAAGGAGCAGAGTTGCTCAGGCCTGGACATCAGGAAGGTTCGGCCACCTGCCCTGCTCAGATGTTCCCTCTCCACTCCCCCAGACCACAAATCAGCTTTTAAAAAATCACGTTAGTGGGTTCTCCTAAAAATGCCTGCCTCTGATGAGGCTGTGAGAGAAGCTGATTTTGAAAAGGGCTTGTTTTCTTCAGGCTTTTAGGGATGTTGTGAAAGCTGCATAGGATTTAAAAAAAAACAAAACACATTTAAATTTAAATGTTTTTAGGCAGACAAGGCAATCTTCAGGGAGGTTCAGGTCCCAGCACACGGTGGTGATTTCACTAACTCCTGTGGCTCTTAGGTTTGTAGCCCTGTAGCAAGTTTTGGGGCACCTTGGAGAGTGCGAGAAATTGTGGATTTTGGCTCAACCACTGGCACCTGAGTAAGGGTTCAGGGACCAGGAAACATCAGCAGAGGTAGTCCTAACCTAGTCCAGTAGTTCCTACACTATTTACATTCCTTCTTATAGTTACACAGGATATAGTTGCACACCTAATTGTGTATTTCAATAACTCAGGGTTGTCAGAGAGTCATTTATGACTTTATGAGTCACTACCATAAAGAGCAAATATGGATACTCCTGTACCAATCCGGAACAACTCAACATTTCATTCAATCAAATGGTCCGGGTGCGTAGAACTTCGGAACTGAGCATGGAAACCCAAGGGGAGCCGTGAGAGAGCGGATTGAGGATTGAATGTTGCCTCTTGCCTTGGCCACAGCTCCCCTGCCTCTAGACTCACGTCATTTCTCCCCTGCTGGATTGGAACTTGCCAGCAGGATCTTTCTCAGTAACCCTTTGAATGTGTCTCTTTCTTGCTCAAAATGCTTTTAATGACTCCCAGTGACCCTCAGAAGAAACTCTGATTTGGTGACTTGTCTTCTACTTGACTGTCAGTACCTCTCCAGCCTGCATGCCGACTCCCCACACACAGTCTCCATTGCCTCAGCTATGGAGTCATGGATCTGTGTGCTCAGCCTCTGCTGTGCTGCTTCCTGTTTGGGCCACTCCCTGTCCTCAAACCCCACCCCCATCGTATTAGCTTCCTATTGCTGCTATCACAAACTTAGTACCTTTAGTAACTTAAAACAGTTTATTCTCTTAGCCTTCTGGAAGTCAGAAGTCAGAAATTAGTTTCATTAGGTTAAAATGAAGGTGTTGGCCAGGAAGCTTCCTTCCGGAGGCTCCGATGAGAGAATCCATTCACTGGTCTTTTTCAGCTTCAAGGCGCCTCCTGTACCCCATGGATGGTGGCCCTCCTCCGTCTTCAAAGCACGTCACCCCAGTCTCTATTCCATGATCAACTTTCTTTCTCCTCTGCTGACATCTAATCTTGCTCTGCCTCCCTGCTAGAAAAACACTTGTGATTACATTTAGGGCCATCCAGGATTACTTCACATCTCAAGATCCTTGTTTGAATCACAGTTATGAAGCCTCATTTACCATCTAAAGGAACACTCAGAGGATCTAGTGATTAGATGAGAACATCTTCGAGGTGCCACCAACCTAGCAAGCCCCCATCTGCCCTCCAGGTTCTGCACTGGCTTTAGTTTCCTTTGGAGAGGTCTCCCTGGTCTCCAAGGCTATGTTTTTAGGGACCAGACTCTCTTGCAGCATGTAGCATGCCCACGTGTAACTGCTTTCTTCATCTCCCTTCTCTCAAATACTGTGCTTGAAGGCTGGGACTCGTCTCTTCCTTCCTCTCAGTATGATCTAGCCCATGACATATGCTCAATACAAGCAGGAAAGATGCTCTGGCTGATAGCTCCAGGTGAATAGCCCTGACAAAGGGGGTGGGCACAGATGTCCCCTGGCCAAGGTGATAAAGGGGTCTGAAGGAAGCGGGGCGGAAACTGTACCCATTGGACAGGCTGCTTTATGCCCCAAGAGTATAACTTAGGTCTGGACTCTTGGACTCTGGCTTTGCATAAGGGGTACACTCTATCCCAGGCACCTCAGGTCACCTCCTCTGCTCAGAGCAGGTTTCCTGTGCTCTGACCCGAGGGACATGACCGTGGGTACAAGTACTTGGAGTCCAACTTCACTGTACCTGTGGTGGTCTGTGCCAGGCCGGTTTAGACACTGATTAACTTTTCAGGGAAACACAATCACTAGGCAAATTTCACCCCCTACCAGGGAAGACATAAACACAAGCAAACATTAACCTAAACACATGGGTACAACCCACCCTCAGTTGCCCTTGGCCTGTGCCTGCTTCCTCCTAGGCTGACGTAGCTGCTGTTGAAAACAAAATAGACAGCAGCTTGCTTTCCATTTATGCACTAGATACAAGAATGTGCCCCCTGGAATGTGGGTGGGGGGTGATATTCTTGAGCAAGGTTTAGGTAGCAACAAGGACCACAAACACACATACCCTCCAAGATTGTATTGTAGCACAGGCAGCTTGTTGGTTTTTTTCACAAGACTAACCTAGTTTTAATTATTTATGCCCCAACTTATAAGCCACTAAAAATGCCCTGCAGAATATGAGTGCAAAGGGAAAGAAGCAAGGTAACCTGACACCTTGCTACAGCAGACATTCTGACCTTAGGTCTTGCAGGTGGCATGCCTGGGCTGTTTACTGATGCAGTCCATTGCTGTGTGGTTGAGGTCGAGTGGGTGGGAGCTGCTTCTGTGCGCTTCTTTTGGTTGGGGGTGGAGACAGGGCCTGGGAGTCTGGTCAAAGCTCAAGATGCATACCCCTTTTGAGACTACAAATGCTAGGATAGTTTAGGACTAAGCATCCCCTCCATGGAGTCCTCTTCTGCCACTTCCATCCTTAGGTGTCTGAGTGCTGGGGGCAGAACATTCTGGAACTGATATCCTATTATCTTGTTAATATCCTAGTATCCTATTATTATCCTATTAATGAAGCACTAGAAGCTTCATTTTAGGATGACCCCTTTGCTGACAGTCCCTTTCTTGGACTTCTTGACACGCACTACACATTCAGCACAAATTCTTTCTCCAATTTTTTTCAAAAAGCTCTCACCCACCCTCCTCTTTCCTCCTTCTCTTCCTCTGCTCTGCATCTTTAAACTGTTCCTTCACTCTTGTACTTCTTCCACTTGGTGTTCCGTGCTTGCCAGCATTCTTGTCAAGGGAAAAAGACGATCTCTAGAGAGAGGCCCCGGAATGAATACAAAGTGCACATTTGGTTCTGCATGTCACAACGTGTGTCACTTACAAAACTTGGATTGTCTTATCTCTGTCTGAAACCCTGATTTCACAGGCAGTTTAGGGTCATGATTAAGACCATGGATTTTGGGATCAGATAAACCTGAGTTAGTGCTAGTCCACCTTACTATTCCTTTGTTTCCCCACTTGTAAAATGGGATAACAGTGATACATAACTGCACGGCTGTTATGAGAGCTGTAGTAGAGATGGCGCAAGTAAGGCTTAACAATTCTTTGTGTATGTGGAGCAAGTGACCCACAAACAGTAGCTATTGCTATTATTGTCTATAAGGAGAGGTATGGATACTATAAGATACTATAAGAGCAATGAACGTAGAAACATTGGTTAGAGAATATTGGTGAAACAACTATTATATAATCTCTAATATTCAGGGTGTATATGCCAGGTACTTATGGCAGGTGGAAAACTTTTCTAAGAACACATGGGAGGCAAGGTCCTCTTTGGGGTGGAATTCTGAAAACCCACTTCCAAATACCTCCTGGATTTCTAAGTGAATGAGGAGAAACATATCTTGGTCCTGCATTATTTTTGTTCAAAGTCTGGTCCAAAGAAAAGTATTTCAACAGAAACTGTTACAAGTGGATTTAACATCAGAGGAAGAATGCTGAGCCACCCACTGAGGAGGGGCTAGGACATCCAGTTTCATATTATAGATCTGAGGAAAAAAGGAAATGATTCAGGGATAACTTTAACTCACTGAGCCAGCAACCTGGTGGGGTCAAAAGCTTCTTCCCACAGGTATCATGCCAGAACCTTCCAAGAAGGAACCATGCGGGGCTGAAGTAACCACAAACATATCCAGCTGGTTTTGTGGTGGGTGATGTTTGTTTAACATTACGTCCAGATGTCTAGATTGCAAGACACATATGTTGGCATCAGAAAATGTTTATAAAATTCTTAGATGAGCTCCATATTGGGTTAGGTATTGGGATAAATCAAACTGAAATCAAATTGCGCCCCACCCTTGTAAGGAAGGGCTGGAACCAGTCCCAGGTTTCACAGAAGTGGACAAGAAAACCAAAAGAAGGGAATCACATGAGCATGGAAGACTTGCCTAACTTTCTCAGCTGCTCTCCAATTCCAGGAAAATGCTACGTTGTGGACATGGCAAAGTAATCAGGGGCTTTGTTAAGCTCTGGTTTCCTAGGTGAGCCCAGGACAGTGAGAAGCCCCCTCCCTGGGCACATTTGGCTCATTTCCATTGCCAGGGATTTAGTGAGATACTCGGCTTAGCAACCTCCCTGGGAGGGTGGGAAGTGAGAGCTCCACCCTTGAGAAACAAAGGCTCAACTGTGCCGTGTTACTTTTTCTTGGTCTTTCTACTAAATATAAGCATTAATATCCTCTGTGTGGCAATGGCTTTCTGTTTTGGCAAGGAAGTGGAAATGCTTTTAATGTATGTATTTTTTTCACCCTGGTGTTGGCAACAACCTCAGTTTGTATTTTTAGCTTTGCCTTTGGATAGAAGGATAGGTCACAATTAGACCAGGCCAATAACCCCAGAAAAGCATCAGCTCAGGCCAACTTGCTTTTCACTTCTGGGGCATGTTCTCTATCACCATCCTAAGGAGGGAGATGTCCACAAACGTCACCCTTGTGGGGGGCGGGGGGGAAAGGAGACTAAGACTTTTACTAAGATCCTCCATCACTTAACCTAATCTCAACAATGTCCATTTCACACAAAGGTTTCTATCTGAGCCTGAGAACAATGACAAAAATTTCCTCCATGAACATACTAAAGTGTTTGAAGCATCCAAAAGTCATTTATTCATGATTTTCTATAAAAAAGCTCCGTGACTGAGAAGCTATCTGTTATCTTTGAAACGGTCTATAACTTTCATCTCTTCTGTGATGGTCAAGGGGTGAAGGACTTAGGAAATAGAGGCGAGAATTCCCTCATTGCTGGCATGCCCACTCTACTTCCCACTAATATTTAAACTATTCCGGCAAACTTACTTCAGGAAACTGAACATTAGTCTGAAAGAGCTGGAGTTATTGGTAATAAATTTTTTCCTCCTGGCAAATTAAAACTTGCAGCCAAATCTTTAGCATCAAAGTTACTTGGCAATCCAATCCAGAACAATTTTTCCATCAAAGAAATTCCAAAAGTCCATCCAGTATATTTGAGTCAAGTGAGAAAACAGAACATTTGATCTAAAAGATCGAAAATTGAGTCTTTGCATTCTGTTGAATGAAAGCACAGAGAACTTTCTAGAGACCCTTGGTCCTAAAAGGTTACCTTTGTGTTGAATGTGCATGCTGGAGTATAGGACTAGAGAATGACATCCTAGAAAGAGGGGTTGTCAGCTGGATTGTATAAGTTCCCATAGAGTCTCCCACTGGGCCTTGAATAGATTGGAGTAAGACTCAGAACCACTAGATATTTGAGGATGACAGTAATCTTGGAGAATTTGCTCCCACACATAGAAACCCTGGTCTACCAGAAGCAGCACACTCAGTGGCTAGGGATACTTTCTCCATCTGTCAAATGGAGATTATTATATGATTTACATCCTTCTAGATCCTACAAAGATAGATGAGGTGATGTATGCAAATGCTTTAGCATGGTGTCAGCCACAGACTAAAAATATTTTGAACTTGAGACTCTCCACAGGCCCCTGAAGGACATATACAGAGTGTGACTCACTGGTGGGCTTGTGTTTAATTCACAGTGGTTTGAAAGACCAGTTCAAGCAGGCATCTGACTAAAGATGTCAATATGCGTGGTTGTCCAAGAAGTGACTAGAGGAAGGGACTGCCTGGAATAAAAGTATTTCAAGTGCCCAGTTTTAATTAATGGATAGTACCAAAAACATCACAAAGAGGTAACCATCCTCTCCATTATTCACATCGGCCCTCCCCCACCATGCCCACAGACTTCTTCTGGAACAGATGGGTAGAAATACATCTTTTTGTGAAGCTCTTATGACACACCAAATTTCCAAAGTCATATTGTTTGCTCCTACCAAAGTATATCTTTGGCCATTACCTAGCAGAAAATTTGCTGTATAAATAAATTTAGTCATTTGTTCATAAATTATTCATAGTGATTTGTTGAGCACCCTACCATATATACTAGGAACAGTTCTAGTTACTGGGATTACAGTGTCAGAACATATTCTGTGCTCATGGAGTTTACAGTCTATAAATACTTTCATTGGAGACAAGCAGAAATTACCTAACTGGACATTTCTCTGGATTCTACCACATGTTAGTGGTGAATTATCTAAGCAAAAGAGCTCAAAGACTCTGTGAATGGATGAGGGTCAACCATTAGGAGCCTGAGTGGAAACACCCAAGGTAGGCTGACAGCAGCCATCCTGGAGGAGCACTTGACCTCTCTCTCTAGGAGCAAGACCTTACACCTCTCATCAAAGGATGACTCTAAAACCAGGCTGAGGGCTTCTCGTGTGGTCACACAGAGGTCACAGACCACTTTGCCACCAGTCCATTTCCTGTGGCCTGGCTGTTGACTGGCAATGTGGGTGCATAGGTCCAAAGGGAAAGTATGAGAGACCTGGGCCTTATAAGCAGGAAAGAAATTTGTAGAGGGCCAAGATTTAAGAAGGGAAATCTTTAATTCTCCTTATATATCCAATTCATACTCCAATGTCTCCTTCATTAAAATCCTGGAGAACATGTCTCCAGTACTAGTTTGGGTACTCCTTATACTCTAACCCCCTCAGCTTTCTGCTTTACAGAAGCTCCTAAGTGAACACTGCCGGAGGCCTAGGGGCAGTGTTTGTACACTAGGACAGCAGTTCCTGAACAGAATCAAATTGACCAATGCCAGGAGGTATTCATGAGCCCACATCTTTTGGATTGACCTACATTCCCATTTTGCAAAATGTGGAAATAAATTTGTCAAAGCACTTCACATAAAGAATGGAAGGTGGAGCAAAAGCTGTGGGACAGAGGTAGAAGGAATACCGAAACCTACGAAAGAAAATTGTTGTAAGTTATTAGAGGAAGTGTGAAGAGAGAAAAGGAGAGGAAAGAGCAGCGATGGTGCTGACTGGTTGTAGTCAGAGTGCAGTCAGTGTTATGCTGAAGCAGACTCACGATCATGGTAGTGCTAATATTTACTGTGTTGGTTGAGTGCCAGGTACTTCACAGAGAATGTTCCACTTATTCCTCACAACAGCTCTGCCAGGTAGTGTCTTTCTGTTGCAGAGAGAGACTTTAAAGCTCAGAAAGGTTAAACCATTTGCTCGAGACCTCACATATTAGTCAGTGGTGGAGCTGAGAATTAAACCTGGGCAGTCTGACTCAGAGCCCATGCTTTATCTTCTACCCAGCCCTTATTGTCTCTTCACAAAGAGGAACTCCATTTGGTAGGGGAGAGACACACACTCACAGACTTGAGCACATAGGCATGTGGGCAGGACTAGTGCTTTCTGTACAAAGTAAGATAGGAGCTGGGGGAAATCCCACTTATCATAAGAAACTATGCTTTAGGAAATGCTGAACAGGCACTATGGTAGTCAGCATAGGCCAACTGTTGCCATAAATCACCCCAGTGTAATCATAGCAGAACTCCTAAGTTTGTTTCCTAGTCCTAAAAATGCCAAACACAGTCTTGGTCAGGCAGCTCTCCTGGCCTTCTCCTCCACACGGTGACTTGGAAACCCAGGATCCAGCCCCTTAGAAATACAAGATAAGAAGAGGGCAAAGGAAGTCAAGCTGGCTAGTGAACCAACTCAGCCAGAAAGTGTCACATCACTCAGCTCATATTTCACTGCCAGAACTTATCACTCAGAGTCGGTTGGAGGGCTCAAAATGTACTCACTGTCTGGTCAACTACTTCTCAACAGAAAGTCTGGAAGGACCAGGACCGTGACTCTTCAGGTGCCAACCAGCCATTTATATCACAAGCACACTAGAGAGAGTGGAGAGTGATCTACTAGCCTGGAAAATGCTGGTGAACAGCACCTGTGTTGTATGGGCTGCATTGGGGGATGTTCCAGGGACTTAGAGTCTGTTTCAAGAGGACGAACCGGGAGGTGAGACCATTCCCCAGGCATCTGTGAACTGCTGAAACTTGGCCCTGGCATGTGGTCCAGTGTCACTGAATCTCCCAAAGGCAGTCTTGCCAGAGAACTGGTCTCTAAGAGCAAGACCATCCTTCCTATGGGTTTAGCTAGAATCGGTTATGCCTGGTCACATGACTTACTGAGGTTTTTAAATAAGCTGCTGTAGATGGGCTGTTCTGGAAGTCCAGGAAAGAAATATTGAATCCCAGGATCTAAATCTGCAGACTAAAGACATTTACAGAAAGAAGTTGAATAAAGCGGCTGTGAGAAGGGAAACGGGCCAGAAAAAAGGGTGGGCAGATTCTAAGCAAAACCCACCATCAGGCTGTTCTCAGAATCATATTTCAAATTCCAAGTTTTTATGTCCTTTTCCCCAAAATTGTCATTAATTATGGATTGTGTGTCTCTTGCAAGTTGGTTAATATTATTAGCTTTGGGAAGCCATTCCTGCTTCTTTTCCATATAGGACTGTTTATTTAGTCAGCTGGTTCTCATTTCTGAGTGCAGATACAGGGCCCAACTAAAGAATAATGGGCTAAATGTCTCAAATGAGACTTGAAGAAATAAATAACTTTGATATTTATTTCTCAGAAATGGATGAATACAATATTGAGTCCACTGGGGCTGAACTTGCCCTTCTTTCCAGAAAATGCCCCTAGTTGGAAATAAGAGTGAATCTGAAAACTTCTGAGTAACAGATTTCCTACAATACCAGCACTCTCTCTGTACCTCTGACACTTTGTACTTGGAAAATGGTCTATAACTACTCTTCAAAATACCCCTCAGAGGAAAGCTGAAAAATTTCCCTTAGTTTCCAGATGAGGAAACAGACTCTCAAAAGACAGGCATCCCTCCCAAAGGAGAGCACAGAGCTTGGAGATCCTGAGTCCCAAAAGCTCATCAGTGCCTCTCAGTCCCACCTCCTACAGCCACTTTTCCTACCAAGCAGCCGAAAGGATGTTGGGTGAACTCACACGGACCTGGTGCGGGTGCTATGAGTACTTTTAGAACAACTGTAGGATTTGCCACTTAAAATCAGTGCTCAGCGCCTTGGTCAGAGTTGTCAATAAACACAGTCACACAAAAGCCTCCGCAAGCAACATTTGTCCTTCCACTTGAAGCCCTCCTTTGCCATCCAGTCTCAGGCCACCTGCTTGCTCTCTGCTCCACCTCCTGCTCCACTCTGGCACCACTGGCATCGCTCTCCCGTTTCCGGCCCAGCATCCTCATTTGTCTTCCTGGGGCCTCTTTCCCACCACACAGCCTTCCCCAGGCTACCCGTGCCCCTCTCTGTACAAGCATAGCCAGATGGAGTGAATGGGACTCAGGCAGAGGGCACTTGGGACCCCAATTCTTGGGCACGGTAGTGTCCTATGAGGGCCAGGGAGCCAGACTGTGCTTGGCAACTCCAGTTGTTCAGTTGGATGTGCGAGTCTGGCCTGGAAGCTCGCAGCCTTGGGCTGAGGCAGTGCGACTCTGAACCAGAGTTGGTGTCAGAGGCGGCTGTGCAGCAGACGTGACTCTGTTGTCATGGGGAGGGTCACTGGGCACACGCAGTCAGAAATCCTGCCTTCCCACCTGACTCAGATAATTGCCAGCTGTGTGACTTTGGACCGACAGCTTAACTTCTCTGAACCTCCACTTCCTCATCTACAAAATGGAGACTATAACAATACTAGCAAATGCTTACTTAACCTTAATGTAGCCCAGATGTTGTTCTCAGCACTTCATACACACGAATCATTTAATCCTTACACCAGCAGGCGGGAATAGGTGCTATCATTAGGTTCCTTGTATATTGTGACAGACATGGAAGTACAGAGTTTTCCAACTTCCCCAAGATCTCATGTCACTATTACGACTGAGCTAGTATTTGAACGCAGGTAAACTGATCCCATTATCTCATAGGGTTGCTGGAGGGAAATGTTTCTAAAGCTCCTAGCTCAGTGTCTAGCACAGAGAAAACAATAAAGATTTAGCAATAAAAGAGGTTGGGTGTGATGGGTAGGCAGGGATGGGGATCAAGTCAAGACTGATAAAGGGAAGAGGCTGAGGGGCACATGGAGAAAGCCAGGCTGGGCAGAAGGAGGAGAAGTAGGTGGCTGTATGGACAGAAGGGCAGTGTTTGAATTAGGTCCCAGGTCTCAGTTTAGCTGTCACTTCTACTAGGAAGCCTTCGCTGATCTTGCATGACTGGATTGTCTCTTCCCCAAGCCCTCCCCTGTGCAACCTTCGGCAGGGAGACCAGGCTTTCCAGGGCACAATCTGCCAGCTACACTGTAGTCACTGAAACTTGCTTAGCAATAGCTTTGGCTTGCTCACCTGTGTGTCCCCAGGGCCTGGCAGCCAGCCCACCACCAAACAGGTCTCAATAGCTCTTCCTGGACCGATGGATGAATGAACAGGCACAGAGTGTCCTTAGGCAAACAGACTGATGACAGTACTGCCTTGTGCCCAAGGGTTCAGCAGTGAGTCCCCCTGTGACGCTGACCCCACCCTTATTCTCCTCCAGGTGTGAATGTGGTGGGGTGATAGGTGTGAGGTGTCTGTGGGGCATGCGGCTGGGCCTGCAGCCAGGAACTGACAGCCACAAAGATCTCAGCTACCTCTAGACCGGAAGGATGCCAGCAGACCTGCCTCCGCCTGTGGGGTAATCTGCCACCTCCTACCCAGAACCCAGCAGTCCCTGAGACCACAGCTCATCAGAGCAGCCGGGAAGTCATCCTTTTCAAGCAGTTTCTTCAGTTTAGGTGTCTCAAGCACTTCCTAGGGAAGTTTGCAAGTGTGTAGAGCGGATACTACAGAAACACCCAGCAACTTTTGAAAAATGAAATTATTTTTGTTGAGGTCATGTTGGTTTACAGCACTGTATATATTTTAGAGGTAGAGGTTCACAGCTCTTTGAATGTATGTTATCACACCACACCTACCACTAGAGCGCCCATAATCCTCCATCACGGTTCACTGGGGTCTGCCCACCCCCCCCCGCCCCCCCGTGGCTCCTGATGCCTGCCCACCTCTTCTGGTAGCCTCAGCTCTGCAATCAGATTATAAGGGTTTGGCTTTGTCTGTTCCTTTGCTTTGTTTCTTTATATTCCACATTATGAATGAAATCATCCCTGCTTGTCTTTTTCCTTCTGATTTGTTTTAAGGAAGTCCAAGTTGCTGCAAATGGCAAGATCTCATCTTTTATTTTTAAAATATAATTGAGTAGTATTCCATGTGTCTCTAAACAACACCTTCCTAATCCACTCATCTGTCTTGGGGCACTTAGGTTGTTTCCATAACTTGGCTACTATAAATAGTGCTGCAATGAACATAGAAATGTATAACATAGCCCTTCAAATTAGTGTTTTAGCATTTTTTGCTAGATGCCTAGCAGGGATTGCTAGATCATATGGATTGCTAGATCAATATTTTTAATATTATGAGGACCTACTATACTATTTCCCATAGGGGCCGGACCTGTCTACATCCCACCAATAGTGGACAAGTGTTCCTTTTTCTCTGCATCCTCACCAATAGTTATTGTTTCTGGCCTTTTTGATATGGGCCATTCTCACAGGTGTGAGGTGGTATGCCATTGCGGTGTTGGTGTTGATTTGCATTTTCCTGGTGATAAGGGATGATAAGCATTTTTCATGTGCCCCTCGGCCATCTGCATGTCTGCTTTGACCTATTTAGCCTGCTTTGGTCTGTTTAGCCCATTTTTTTCCACAGACTTTTAAGGTAGCAGGTTTTCTTACCAAGACCTATCCCACCAAAACAGGCTCTGGCGTTACCCACCCCAGCACCACCAACCTGGCCACCCTGGATCCTTTTGCTCATTCACACAAGCTCTTCCTGCTCCTTCGAAGCCTGGGGGTTGGAGGGAGCAGCTCTCTCAGGGGAGTCACCATGGGAACCTCTAGGGGAATTCCAAGCCCCACAGATTGCCTGCAGTCTGAACTTGGCTGCTTTCACTGTTGCTAAGAATGCTGGCACTCCGATTGGGAGGTTCAACACAAGATGCTTTAGTTTTCTTTCCCCAGCACACCCTGGCCAACCCCCAATACTCAGAAATGCATTCTTGTGTGAGCTGGAAACAAGCAGGACAAATGGTTTTGGCACAAAAAAGGTATAATCACCTAGCAGGCCCAAGGTCAATGTTTGACTTTACCTGGTAGCATTCATCCGGCCCAGCCACTGCACAATGCAAAGATGCCCCGGGCCGTTCAGCACAGGACACAGTTTTGAGAGGTAGCCTCTCCCAGTGGGGAAAATTCTGGGCTTCGGACTTGTACCTCCTGCCTGTACTCTTTGTGCCTCCTTTTCTGGATGCTGGATATGCAGGAAACACGGGTCAAAGCAGTCTTTGTGCCAGAGAGTTTCAGGTGACTCTTGTTGGCAGAGAGAAGGGGATTCCTGCTAATCTATTCTTTGGAAAATGCAGTACACAGAGTATTCTGGGCAGCCCTCAGATGTCCGGCAATAAAAGTTCTCCATAAGTGTTGTGTAAGATGTAAGAAAAATATGCAGCCAGACACTGACTAAGCTGACTGTGCAGACTGGGTGAAGTGTTGCACCTTCCCTAATGCTTTGATGAGAGCAGGTCAGGCCAAGCTGCTGCCTCTGAGGTGTGATCCAAGATGGGCATCGTGTGTGACATGTGAAGACTGAGAGTCCATTCTAGTTTTGCTCCAAGATGTCAGCTAGCCGCTGAACTGAGTAAGTGGAGGTAATTCTGTCTGCTCTACCTCTCAGGGTTGTCACGAAGCTCAAACTAAGTGATGGGGTGTACGTGACTGTGCCAGCTCTTAAACTATGATTTCTTGGCTCTAAATCCCCCTCTACTCCGAGATCCTGGGCTGAGACTGCAAACCATGATTCTCCTTTGCCAGCTGCGCCCTGTACACTGCAGGGGAGTGGGGAGTAGTTGCAGATCAGAGTGAGGCAAGGCCCCTGGGGTGCAAAACTGAAGGATGCACTTACTCTCAGGTGCAGACCCTGCATCTCCATGGCCCAACTGAAATGCCCACAGAGATTCAGACTAAATGCCATTTCTTTACGACCCGCAATTTACAAATGTGTTCCTTGGTCTCACTAATAGAAAGATGACCTCCTGAACCTTCCAAGGTATTTCTTCAATGATTTAGGTTCCTTCTTCCCCCTCCCGCTAAGGACGATAGACAGGTGGCTTTTATTCAGTGAGGGAATGTTGTGGGCTTCAGTGCTGCTGCAAACATTTCTGAGGGTGGTGGGAATGGGGGAGTCTTTGTTCCTATCTCTGAAGGCTTAACGAAATCAGGACAAGATGATTTGAGTGGACTGGATTCCATTGCTTTCATTAGTCTCCACAAGTCCACACCCAGCCTGTACTGGCCTGATAGGGGAGAGAAAAGACAGTGAAGGACACATGTGTAGCTGGCAAGGATGGGTTTGGAGAAAAGAATGAAAGAGAGCAAATTGCTGAGGAAAAGGAGAAGCAGAGGGAAAAGAGTCACCTGGAGCTCAGAAGTGTTGTCCACCAAAAGTAATCAGCTACTCGTGTGGGCCCTTATTCTCCCCAACTCAGTGAAACCCTGATTCCATCTGGTTTAAGGGAAACAAAATCTATAAGTGTTTAATGATTTTGTTCCCCTAATAACACTAAATGAACAAACAACATCTTTAGCTCTGCTTGGGGGAAAAAAATCATTCTAATGGAGAGATGTTTAAATATGAAACTCTCTCTGATTCACCTCTGTCTCCCTTACCCCAGACCTACTGCTCTAACCAGTATTGACATAACAAATGCCAAATCATTAAACTGTTGATATTATGCTCTGGGGCATTTTGGTTACAATGGCCACATGATCTTTGTGTCTGTATTCCATGAAGGCCTTACTCAGGCTAGCCAAATCCCACAGACAGCAGCTTAGGGCCAGAGAACAGAGCACACTGTTGATTTTTTTATTCCATGCAAGAAAATGATAGGAACAGACCAAACAGTAACTTTTAGAAAGGTTCCTTATCTTGCACTGTTTATTGTGTCATTTAGAAATAAATTCTCCCTCTTCCCCCAGTAATCCTGCATTAGTTTGCTGGGGCTACTATAACAAAGTGCCACAGGCTATGTGGTTTAAACAATAGAAATTTAATTTTTACAACTCTGGAGGCTAAAAGTCAAAGATTAAGGTGTCAGCAGGGCTGGTTTCTACTGAGGTCTCTTTCTTTGCTCGTAGGTAGCTGCTTTCTCCCAATCTCATTACCTTTTTACTGTGTCTGTGTCCTAATTGCCTCTTCTCATAAGAACACCAGTCATATCAGAGCAGGGCCCAGCCATAAGACCTCATTTTACTATTATTACTTCTTTAAAGACTGTATCTCCAAGTTTACTGGTGTTGGGGAGGGGGAGGGTTGGACTTCAACACGTGGATTGGAGGGGAACACAATTCAGCCCATGACAAGTATTAGTAATGATAAAGGCAATAATAACTAACATTTCCTAAGGCTACTAACTTTAGAATTGTACCAAATGTTCAACTTGAATTTAATCCTTAAAAACAGTCTCATATGGAAGGCACCATCATTCTTTTCATATTGCAAATGAGTGATGAAGGCATTAGGAAGTTAAGTGACTTGCTCCAGGTTATAAAACTGACATTATGTATGTAGCATAGGATCAGAAGTAAGAAGTATAATATAATATGAACCCAGGTCTCTCCAACTCCAAAAAGGACCAAGTTTCAGAGGATCGTGCAAATATTTCCCTTTCCAGAAAATGATTTATTAACTGTTAGCACATATTCATTGAAGATGAAATATCATAAGGTGAAATGTCCTTGGAAGAGAAGTAATTCCTTGAGTATTTCAAATGTTAAAGGAAAAATACAGTTTTTCTGCCCAGTTGTGTCTGTGTAAGCATCTTCTCTTTTTCCTAATAAACCTGGCCTTTTAAAATGTAAAAAAGAAAATGAATACAGACATGCTATTTTGGGTTGACAATTTTCATGATTGAGAAACATTTTGAAAATACGAAGCTGAAGAAAAAGAAAAGTAATAAATAATTAAACTTTATTTGTTGATGTTCTTGGCATTGCATTAAAATATAAATGATGATTATCCATTCTGGAGAAAACCCAGATATCAAGAATACACTTTGTACTATGAAATTTGAATCTTACATTAAGGCAGAAACAAAAACTTCACTGGGTAGATAAGAATCATCTGTGCTTGCTTTTCCTCTATTTTAAATATAAGTACAAATTATACTTTTTAAAACCATAAATAATGCAAAGCAGGGCCATTGTCAATAGCAATTTTATCACAGAGTTACAGAGGTTCACTATTTTACATAGAAAAATCGTATTCTATGCCCAGCTTCACCAGGTAGGGGTATGATGCAGTTGAACTCTGTTTTCAGGGGTACCGAGTACACTGTCCCCTCCTTACCTTCCCACATGGAGAGCACTAACCCAAGCACATTCTCATCCCCAGACCCCTCCTCTCTTACTTTAACTTCTTCCTCTACACACTATGATTCCCAACCCCTCATATTTTTTTCCAGCATAAATTGGGGTTATCTTATTATCTCCTCCTTGCCACACTGTAAGCTCTAAGAAGATAGGTGGCAAATATTTTGTTAATTTTTCTCTTTTTTAGCTACAAAGTCTAGTATAGTAGTCATCCCATAACTATTTGTTAAATTAATAAAGTATAAATTTGTCTTTTTTTTTTTTTGGTGGTATCATGTAGTCCCTCCAATCTTTTGTTGGTAGAGTATATTTTAAAAAATGCATTAACTTAATTGATCCGTGATCACTGTACAGATTTAGTCATTTTACTGAATAATGAACAGGTTTGTCATAATATGACTCAACTTATACTAGATGTTTTTAATAATCTGGGGTAACTAACTCTCTATAGTATCTTTAAAAATACTCAAGGAACTAATATATTTTTTAACTTTTCCAGGAAGAGAGTTTGGGGGACCACTGAACAATTCATCTTACATCTTGGTAAGATGTGACTCAGATATTAGAAGCAATATGACAGTGAGAGGAAGACTATTTTCTGGGAACCCCTTCTCCCCCCCACCCAAGTAATTACTTCTAGTCTAACCCATTCTGAAACTCTGCAGAACGGTGTAGACCTGCTGCCAAACCGCCCTGGTGAAGGGACCGTGACTCTGCCTCAACAAAGCTGTACTCCAGCCCAAGTAAACAATTCTGCTACTTTAAGCAGGCAGAGGGCTGTCAACATAGTGTTTTCACTGGCTTATGAAAACCTACCATTTCCAACCTTGGAGGGTACACAGTGCTCTCTTGCTATGAGGAATCTGCTACTTAAAATAAGAGGAGACATACTTAAAAGCTAGGAGGCCACAAACCAGATGACTCTCAGGGCCAAATGTTGGGTAACAAACAGGATCACTATTTTGTGCTTGAGTAGTTGTTTTCCTGAGACACCTAAGTGAAGAATATTTTTTTTTAAAGATTTATTTATTTATTTTATTTATACATACAAGTTGGGGTACAGGCCAGAGGCGTGGGGCAGCGAGAGGGTTCACCAGAGACAGAGCGGGAGCAGAACAGGCAGATCAGAAATACACTGCTGAGGGGAGCAGCGGGCGAGGCAGGAGAGGTCTGCCACACCATGTGGGATTCTCCCCCGCCGAGCAGCCGAGCAGCCGAGCATTGAACTCGCGTCGCCGCTGCCGACAGCTCCACAGCGAAGGGCTTAACCGCTGCGCCACCGGGGAGGCCCTAAGTGAAGAATATTTAACACACATTTGCATATGTGTCTCCCACATTGCAATTCTGTTTGCCAGTAACGTTGGCCTATTGGGTTATTTGTGTAAAACAGAACTGTTTGCATTGACTTATAACTTGGATGCTCTACTCAAAATGCCTGCTTTTAACTTAGTCTTCCCTAGGACTTGAAATCCTAACCCTATCACAGAACCTTCAGTGGGAAAGACAGAAATGAAGGGGGTATATTCTGACCCCTTTCATGCCCTCTACTCTCTGCCATTAACCCAAAAGGTAGATCTTAGTTGTAGCACTCACTGAGACAGTAAATTGTTAGATTATTGGAATTCCCTTACATTAATTTTGACTAATTCTCCAAGAAATCAGGAAGCTCTCATTTTCTATATTCTATCCTGTCTCACACACACACACACACTCTTCACAAGTATTCTTTGCCTTTGATTCTGTACTCTTTAATTCATTTTCATAAAATAAGAGAATATTTGATGCTGATCAGATTATGTTAGGATACACTGGGTATTCTGAGGTGCACTAGTAAACACCTGGCAGAATGCTATGTGGTGGTTTTTAAATATATCCACAAATTCTTTGACATGCTTCCCTTCAAACAGTAAAACATAATTCTTTTCCTCTTGAGTGTGGGCCAGACTTAGTGACTTGCTTCAAAGGAATAGAATATAATATGGTAGAAATAATACTATATGACTTGGATTTTACATCATAAAATGATAACTTCTACTGGTCATTTTTTCATTGCTTTCTTTGGCAGAAACCAACTGCCATGTTCTAAGGACACTTAAGCAGCCCTCTGGAGAGGTCCAGGAAGAAAAGGGCTAAACTTCACACCTATAGACAGCATCAACTACCTTACTATGTGAATGAGCCATCTCGGAAGTGGCCAAGTCTAGTCTATTGGGCCTTCATGATTACAATCTCAACAGACATCTTGGCAGTAACCTTATAAGAGATCTTGAACCAAATCCACCCAATCAAATTGCTTCCATATTCTAGACACATAGAAATTAGGAGATATGGTAAATATTTTTTGTTTTAAAACACTAAGTTTTACAGTAACTTGTTACATAGCAACAGACACACATTGACACTTCTCCCTCCTGTGCCCTTGACCAAGACGCCAATTGCTCATGGAAGTCTTGTGCCCTGAACCTGGACATAACTTTGTGAGCCTGCACATTTTACATTAGGCAGCTCCCACTCTAAGAGATGAAACCCACTTGCTAGTGCATATCTAGTGGACCAACTAGAATTGTTGAACATTTGGGCAAACAATTTAGAAAGTACCTTTTTATTATTAATTGTAAATGAAGACTAATGTCATCAAAATTTCCATTACCATGTAGTTGCCATTTGTACAGTATTTATGACTATGCACGGGCACTAGAGAGACTGCTTTTTAGTTAGACTCTGGTCGTTTTCCCACGACCCTTTCAACTTTACAAATAATAGGTTTCACCTACCAGTACAGGATTTTGTCAGATTGGATTTTGTAATATATATATATTATTTTTTACCACAATTTTTTAATGAAACTTTTTAAAGTATAGTTGAGGTACTGGTAGAGGATCTTTTTTTCTCCCTGAGCACATTCCCTTAGAGCATTGCCTTGTCAATATTTTTAAAAAGGCAACTTGTTGACAGTACAATTGTTGAGGCCAAAAGGAAAACACAGTAGAGAAAACAAGGCAGGTCCACTTGCTTACCCACAGCCAACGGGCCTGGCCTCACTCCCTCTGGAAACCCCACCCCTACGTGGCCCAGCACGAGTCTGTGCTTCAGGTGACTATGAAGTAACACTCTGAGGTCTCCAACAAATTTTTCCTAAGTAGGACTGACATCCCTAGAGAAATGTCCCAGTTGTGCCTTGGTAATGCCTTCAGGGACCAGGTAGAATCTGTTTTCCTCCTCTCCTTCTTGCCCTACAATAAAGTACCCTGTGGACGATCGCACCAAGACATCTCTGATGCCGGTGCCCAGTTCTCTAGACACCTCCTGGGCCTGGGGGCTGGGAGATAGTGGGAGACCTGGGAGGCAATGGGAATCCCCTTTATTCCTCTTGCGAACATTAGGATAAACAATTACAAGCTTCATTAACACTCTCCAAGTCTAGCAAAGATTTAAGAAATGCATTTTTAGTCTTGTCACTCCCTGCCCCAGAGTTCAGGAAGAAGCCCATGGGTGAGGGAAGGTGGGACAGGGCCCTCAGTAGAAGGGAGAGGGTCAGCCCGTGTGACGCATGCAGGGCTGTGCTTGGAAACACTGGCTTCTCCAGCTTTGACCTACTGTCCTTGATCAAACTTGGGCACTTCAATTGTCTTCTGTTAGCACAAATCCCCTCCCAGGAGGAGTCTCACACCCTTGTGAGACTCAGGAGACTGGGTCTCACAAGAGCCGAAGGAGACTGACCCCCCAGTTCCTAAGACTTTCGTGGACATGCCTGCACCCTAGGGGGCCTCCTGATAGTACTCATGATGAGGTTCAGTGTTGACTTGCTGTGTGCCAGGGAAAGCATGCTAATCCTTTTACTTTAAAATCATCATCATCATTTTCATCATCATCATCATCATCTGCTGTTTATGATACCTACATGGCTTAGAAAACTTGTATAAGGGCACAAAATGGAGTAGAAAAGGACACAAGGGACCACGGAGATGGATCACGGGTGAATTGGTGGTGGGTTACCCAAGGGGAATACAAAATGTAAAAGACATAAATAACAATAAAAATAAACATTAAAAAAAAAGAAAACTTGTGAGATACCAAAAATTATGCATAAGATAGATAAAACTTGCCTTCAGATTTGAGGCTCATTATTTCACTCTGTTCTCACAACAATCCAGTGGGAAAGATCTAACTGTTTCTACCATGCAGGCATGGAAACCTAGTCTCAAAGAGAGGTCAGGGACCTTGCCTGCCGTCCTACCTAGGAGACGGATTTGCATGGGGAGAGTCAGAGCTCCTTCTCGCGGGCTGCACTGACTCCCCAGCTGAGACTCAGTGCAGAGCTTCCCCCACGCTCAGTCTTCTCTAAGAATATTCTACACCCAGTCCTTGTTGAACTCATGAACCTGCTAGGAAGGAAGGAAGGAGACCCACAACTGTTGCCAGCCGCAGAAAAGGCTGCTCACACTGTAGACCTTGGGCAAGAGGATTTCCTAATTTTTCTTTCAGTTGCAAACTGCAATTGACTCTAATGTTAGCTAACACCCCCATAATATCACAGAACTGCGTTTCTTTTTTTTGTGGTGAGAATATTTAATTTCTCTATTATCTTAGTAACTTGAAAGAATACAATAGACTATTGCTAATGATGACTTCCTAGTCTTGACTGTGAGGCACGACTAGAACAAGGACCATTGGAGAGAACATGTAACAGGACTAAAGAAACACTTGTACTAACGCAATCTTGGGACACTGGGTTGCACAAACACCTAGATGTCCCTTGCACAACAAACAGTCCTTGACTTCTATGTTTTGGTGTTTGAACAGCAATTATAACCAGATTGCTAACATTAGGGACAAACTGCAGTGAAGATCCCATACACATAGCCCGAAGCCCTGACGGTTATAGGGAGGGGTCACCAGGTCTATAGTTCAGGTAGGAATTATTATTTAGCTTTTCCTGACTTCTTCACTGGTTCTTGATTTTCCATTTTGATGCCTGTCTCACCAAAGGCACTTAGGTTTTTACCAAGGTTCTACCACACAACAAGGGCTTGGCACGTGACTCTGAATCACAGGCACAAAGGTTTGCCAGGAAGTCCCCGAGTTATCTTTGTGGTAAATTCCTTCCCCAACTCATTTTAAATCTTCTTCTCCAGGTGCCGCTTACTAAGTTCGTGAACATCCGGGCAACGCAGGGCACTAGTTCTTGGGAGCTGCTGAGACATCCTGGCATGCACCGTGTCTGATGAGGGTCTTCAAATGTTCTGTATGTTGCACCTTTCTCCACAATCCTCTGACTCACCTGCAAGCATTAGAGGAGATGTTTTTCCACTTGAAAGTCACCCCCAAAGTTGACTTGTCATTCCCTACTCCACAATGTCATCATGAGAGAATCACCCAGCCCTCGCAGCTTCAGGTTGAGCACGCGCCCAGCCCACTGTTTCCGTGGCGCTGCGGCGTCTCTGACTAAGCCCCCTACCCCCCCACCCCGGGAGTGATTCATGTGTATGCTCAGCGCGTCCCTGCCACCTCTGCCACCGGAATTCTCCCCCCAAAACCTACCACTGTCAAAGTCTCGGCATCCCATCCCTCATCCCGCTCCCTCTTCCCCAACCTGCCCAGGATTGCTGGGAGCCACACTGATGGAGACAGCCTCCCGGGCCTCTCAGCAAGTTACGAATGCCAAAAACAGTAGGGGAAGTTGTTAGAACAAGGGTTTTGGACCCAGACAGGCTGTGGATGAAGTTTGAGCTCCTTCATGTGTTAGTCATAGGGCCTTAGATACATTCATTTCTTTCTCTAACCCTTGTTTTCTTCATGTGTAAAATGGGAAAATAGCAGTATTAACCTTTTATGGAGATTGGGCGGATTAAATAGCAGGAGCATATGAAGCATGCAGTACCTAGAAAGTGTTTCTAAAAAGTAGTTATTATTATCCCTATCTCAGGACATGCCACACTCTTCCTGCCTGGGAGACTTGGTGCTGGTGCATCCTTCTGTCCAGAATACTCTTCTATTTACTATGCCCTTCTTCCCTTTGCCTAACCAACGTTTCATCTAGTAGGACTCAGCTTAGATGTCACTTCCCAAGAAAGTCTAGCTAAGCTTCCCTCAATCAGACCTAGTCGGGTTCCTCCTTAATGCTGTCAAATGCTGTACCTCTCTGGAGCTCTATCCAAGTTACAATCACATTATTATTAATTTAATCACTCTATGTGTTTATTCTACTCCCTCCCATAAACTCTGAGTTCCATGAGGATAGGAACTGTATCTTCACCATCTAGGAAATAACTTGGCACTGAGTGTGAATGAATAAGAGAAGGAAAGACAGAATGTGAGAGGAGGGGAAGGGAGGGAAGGGAAAAAAGGAGGAAGGGGAGGAGGGAGGGAGAGAGGGAAAGGAGGAAAGGAGGAAGGAAGGGAGTGAGGAAGGAGAAAGGAAGGAACATTGATTCTTGGGTACATGTGAACCATCCAAATCATGTAGCTCCCAACCACATTGGCTCAGCTCGCAAGCCTGGGCTTCTGTATCAACCTGCCTATACAGCTTGAGATCTGTTTCCGGATTTCAGCCAGTCTTGTGGAGACTAACAACATATCAAGATCTTCCAGACCCTTCCTTGGAGGATTAGATGTTGCATCCAAACCCACCTGGCAGCACCAAGGGTCCTGCAAACATGAGCTAAACTCCTGGAATCATATTCCCATCTATATGTATTTCCTCCCATCTGGATCTTCACAGGGTGTCCTACCCCCTGGCTGGCCACCCAGACATCGTGGCTGCTTGAACCTCAGCTAAGTTCCTGTGCCTGATGATATTACATGCAGCTCCAGGTCCTAGCCAGTGAAGCCCCAGGTCTCTCCTCCCCTGCTGGGTGACTGAAGTCCCAGCAGGCCCCAGGCTTCTGGCTCTGGACTCCAAGTAACCATTAGTACTTTTGGGACAGGTTAGGAGCTTAACTCAGTTTAATATCCTGAGATCATTTCTCACTAATTTCCCATGGAATATCAATGAAACAAGATAGTTCCATGATTTTAAAAAATAACTCCTTTGAAAAAATATATTTATTTTATGAAGGTTCTTACATGCTTAGTGTCTACCTCCACAACCATGTTCAAGTAATCCAGGTAACACCACCTCACCCCATAGTCCCCCATTCCTTCTCAACATAGCTTAGTCTTACTGCACCTATGCTAATCCCTGTGTATGATTTTGTTTCTCTGGGAATACGCATGCCCAGATCCAATGAACCCACCTCAATAACTGTCCTTGGAACCTTAGTCCTCAGTGAGTGGAGAGCTGCTTGTTTTCCCACCAAATCATAGGCCTCCCTAGAGCTAGAATGGGGGAAGTTAGAAGAGGCCATCGGTCTGGATCAACCCTACAGTTGTGAGACTGATGTAGTTACATGCTTGGGAAAACCACCTCATCGCCAGGTGGCCCTCCTGCCTGTCTCCCACCATGCTGCGCCCTCCACTTCGGCTCTCACTGGTTCTCCTGAATGGGATACTTCTCCCCTCCCCTCCACCTGGCTGGACTCCATCCATCTGGTAGGCCCATCTTGGAAGCTTCCTGAGATTTCTGCAGATGGTACCCACTCCCCTTCCAAACTCTTAGGACACCTACCACACAGCACTGTCTCTGCTTGCTCATTACAAGCTCTTTCCAGGGCAGTGACCAAGTCTGCTGCGTTTCCCAGGGTTACGCTACTACTGATTCTCATAAATCCTCTTTTTATGGACTCAGAACTGAAGTTTTGGTCGCCCCTCACCCACTCTCTACCACCTGTTCTCTAGCTCTCTAACCTCACAGGAAATGGGGAGAAGGAAATGGGACCAGGCCAGAATGCTCCAGTATCACACATGTCAACAAAATATGTGGTTATTTATATCCACCAAGGGTTTCTGTTTTTGAAGGGGAAACCATGTGCTTTCTAGAAAGCAAGGACATCTTACTAGCTCAGCGAGCTCAGTGATTGGTTTGTGGAGAGTGATGGGTGTGGAAACAGAAAGGCTAAGAGAAAGCCAATTTATTCCTTACAGGAAGATACCTAAGTGAAAGGAATCTTCCATAGCTGAAGAGGAGGCGGTTAGGAGAGTCTATGTGAGAAGTTCTGGAAGAGAATAAAGGAAGACAGAGAAGATGGAGCAGCCGTCTATAGGGGGGGTGGGGACAGGGAGGAGGGAAAGCAAGACATTTTTAAAGGAAATTTTAGAGAAGTTTCTGTTGTGTGACATATTATATTACCTCCTCTTTTCCAGGAGAAACCTTTAGGGAAAAAAATCCACATTGCTCTTTGAAGTTTTCAGAATCAGACACATGGAGTTTTAATTTTATTTTTTCAATAAGGCTACGATTATGCAGCTCTCAGGGTTGAGGTGGGGTGATCGCACAGACCCAGGGGAGCCCAGCTTGGGGATAAATGGGCAACCTGTTCTATTTTTCTTCCATTTTTTTTTCTTGATGGTGTCAGAGTCATTCTTTATTGGTGTGAAGACCAAATAAGAAAAATATAACTTGTGAAGATGAAAAAAATTTGCCTTGAATCCCACCAGTTTAATAGTACTCTCCTTTATTGTTTCAAATCCCAAAGGAATCTTTGAGAAAGTCATTCTTAACCTAGGAGCCACAGAGATTTCTGAGACAAAGGAGGGACCCCATCTTTGATAACCCACATTGAACCCGTGGATAGTGCTTGCTTGTGGCTCAGTTAACAGGAAAACCAAAGCCCCCAGCAATCCTGAAGAGTGCTTTCCTGCCCTGCTGGGGGAAGACAAAGGAGAGAAAGGAGGTCTTCTCCTTCTTGGAGAGCATCCCCCTAGCAGTGGCAATGGGGGCTCGGGGGCCGAGGCTGCATAGCATATCCATCTTTCATTTAATTCGACAAACTGGAGCAAGCCAAGAGCAATAGCTTGTGATTTGTGGTCAGCCAGAAAATGCCAGAAAGTGAGAAGGTATTCCTTAGCTGCAGTAGAGGACCCCGTGGCTTTCCTAGGTCCCAAGAGCTGGCAACATTGGATGGCCCTCAGGAAAATCTGAGTTTGCGGCCTCTGAGCCTGAAGGTCAGGCGTGGTTACTTTAAAAATAACCTCTTGTGACGATCAACCCTGGCTCAGTCCTTGCATTGTGGCCTTGGACCAAAAGCACTAGCCATGGTTATGATTTGCATTCACCAAAAATAGTCATTTCAGCCTCTGTGAGTGAGATTGGGAGGGAAGAGCCAAGTTCAATTTCTCACTCTCTGACTGCTATTTTTCTTCATGGGCCCAAGCAAATCACCTGTCCTGGTTTATCCCTCTTGCTTCAGTCCTATCTGCTCAGACTTAGTCATCTTCATGCCACCAAAATTGATTTGAGGTCATTTTTGCAATAGGCGCTCCATGAGACACTTGGGACTCAACAATGAGCAAAATAGACATAGGTCCTGCCTTCATGGACCTTAAAATTGTAGGGTTTTTGTTGTTGTTAATTTCCTGTGGCTGCCTTAACAAAGTACCACAAGTAGGGCAAGGGTGGGGAGCTCAAAACAGCAGAAATGCATTGTCTTCTAGAGGCCAGAAACCCAGAATCAAGTTTGGCGCCTTCCAAAGGAGCGTCTCCTAGTAAAGAAGACGTATGTGTGTGTGTGTGTGTGTGTGTGTGTGTGTGTGTGTGTGTGTGCCTCTTCCTGGCTGCTGCTGCTGCCGCATTTCTTGGCTTGTACATGCCACAGCCCGATCTGCGCCTCCGTCTTCACATGGCCTTGCCCCTGCTCCCCAATGTTCTTCTCCTTATAAGGACATCAGTCATATTGGATTTAGTCCCACCCTGATCCAATCTGACCTCATCTTAATTATATCTGCATAGACGGGTATTTCTCAACAAGGTCTCTTTTGAAGTTCAAGGAGAATATGAGTTTTGGGGGACACAACCTGATAGATGATGTCAAATGGAAACCCAACACATACATAAATATATAAATATGGCGCAGGACTCTATGCAAAGTATTAACCTGTTTGTTTTCTGTTTATTTCCATTTCCAGCTCCATCTTCCTTTTCTCTTTCGCCTTTTTCTCCTTGGCAACAGCCCTCTTGGTGCCACAGGAGGAGGTTTGGACGCATGCAGCTCAAAGAGACATTTGTCCTCTCCCAGAGCCCAGCTACATGGGGGCCTGGAGAAAGGAGAGGAGGTGACAGTGTGGCAGCAGAGGCAGGGGACGCTCGGCTCTTCAGACTGGAGTAGGAAGGGGGCTTCTGGGGGAAAACCAGGCAAGGGAGAGGCCAGGCTTCCCTTGAGTGTGGGCCCCTCCTGCATGTAGACCACACACACACACACACACACACACACACACACACTGCCCTCCCAGTTAAAAGTCCCAGGCACTTGTCAGTGCCTCTAAATCAAAGGCAGGGGACTTGGACACCACTATAGAGATGGGGCAATAGATGGAAGTGAACAGAACCAGCTGGAATTTCCATCTGAGCTGAGGCCATTTTGGACACACACCGCAGTCTATGAAATCGCAGAGGGGATAAGTGGGAACAGGTACGCTGGCATGGAATAACAGAGGGGACTTTTTTATTTTATAAAGTAGGAATTTATTTTACTTTCATCATCATTTTTTATTGTTATTATTTATGTCTTTTACATTATTGTGTATTCCCCATAGTTACTCACCACCAATTCACCAGTGAACCATCACCATAGTCCCTTGTGCTCTTTTCTCCCCCGTTTTGAGCCCTTATCCTCCAGAGGGGACTTTTTTTGACTGAGGGTACCTCTGAGAAGCTCTCTGAAGAGGTGACTGATAAGATGGGACATTGAGGTTGGAGGGAATCGCAGGTAGAGAGGCAGGAGTGGTGACTTTTCCAGAGAGGATACAGCTTGTGTGTTGGTCCCAGGGGAAGAAAGAGTTGGGTGCTCACAGGATAGAGCTGGGTGATCTCAGTCTTCTGGATGGAAGCCCTAACCTAGACAGAGAAATGTGATAAGTGGGGTAAAGAGGGAGATGGAGGAGCCTGGAGGTCCTGCATTTGCGGACCTGTGAGGTCTGAGATCGCTCCTGGCTGGTCACGTGGAAATCCCAGGTAGACAGTGGGACGGCTGAGTCTAAGCCCAGACTCAGCAGTCGGGCTGGAGACACGAAAGTGGGAGTTATCGTGGGAGAGTCCAGAAGCGCAAATCCAGCCAAGTCAGCTGCATAGCAGAGAGGAGAGAGGATGGGTTTTATTTTTAATAAAAAGCAAACATTTCCTCCTACTTACAAAAACAAAACACAAAAATGTTGGCAGCTCAGATGGATAAGAAGAGGGTAAAAGGGGGCACATTTGCAGGGAACAAAGTCCTGTCAAAGTCTCCAAGCGGCTACTAGCAACAATACTGTGCTGCTGGGGTGGCCCCTGACTCCCCTGTGACAAACGGCACTAAGATGAATGACCCGCCATTCATGTGTCTCCATTCATAATCCCTCCAGGATAGATGCTTGAGTCAAAAGAGGCTGATGTTTTCCATGGCTTTTGACCATGTCACCACTTTGCCCTCCAAAATGGCTAGGTCTATTCTTGGAGGCAGGGGTGTGGCTGACCGTGAGGAATACCCAGGCAGGGCCTGGCCCCACCACTGCCCACGGGAAACGGTAAACCATGGGGTGGGTGTTGTCATCTCAGAAATAGGCTCCAAGCACATGTCTGCAGAAGACAGTTTCAGGCCCCAGAACATTCCTGAGAAGAGTGGTCAGGTGTCCATGGTCAGGGAAATTCGGGCTTAAGCGCTGCCCTGATGCCTCTCTTCAGAGTCTCTCAGCCTCCTGGGAGATAATTCTAGCCTCGTCTGGGGGCCTGATGTCCTATCCAAACTGGGGGGTCGACCAGCCTCAGACAGCGCCGTATCTGGGGCTACTGAGGCTGCAGAGGGAGGAGGGCACCAGATCCTGTGTCATGCTGAGCCAGCACACTGGAGGCAGGACCCCACCACAAGTGCCCTCTTCTCGCCTCGTGCTCTGTCCTCAGCAGAGGGCTGACTGCGGAACAGGCATCTCTGCACCTCTCCACACCTTGTGGCTGAATCTCACTTCTCAATAAAGGACTTGCCTTTAGGTCCTTGTGTTAGACTATCCCTTGGGACAACGCAGGCTATGACAACCACTTCTAGTTGTGTGACCTTGGGAAGATCCCTTATTTTCTTTGATTTAAATGTTCTCTTGTCCAAAATTGGGGAAATAGGAGAGCTTCCCATGGTAAGCAGATTAAGGATTCTCCAGATGTTTGTGTCCTAGTCTCTGGAACCTATGACCGTTTGAGATGATGTGGCGAGGATGTTAAAGTTGCCAGCAGCTGAAGGTTGTTAATCAGCTAACTTGCAAATTGGGGATAGAGGCAGGAAAACACCAGGAGCAGGCTCGCTATGGAGCTGCGCAGATGGGTCAAAAGGAAAGGAGTCCTGGAGTTCTTGGTGGCTTTTTAAGCTTTTAATGGTCTTTTGAATGAGGCAACCAGGTACAGGGCAGGTTAGGGGCTGGGGGGCCAGGAGGCTGGTAGGCCTCCTAGCCCTGGGTGAATCTTCACTCTTTCTGGGCTCTCTGGCCGTGTCTTGTGGTCTCTGTTGTACCCTAAATGGTCCTCTGCTCCACGCTCTGTTCTCTCCTCCTGTTGCTACTGCTTCTGCTTCTGTTGCTACTTCTCCCCTTCTTCTGCTTATAAGCCCAGTCTCTGGCTCAGGTGTGCCTACTCAAGCAGGTCCACGCCCTGCTTCAGGTGCCCGCCATCACGCATGCGTGTAGGCCTGCAGAGGTCTATCATTGATGGGAGAGCAGAAAAACCTGATGACTCTTTTGTTTACCCTACAAAGAAGATTAGCCTGCATGCTCCAGGCAGTCCCAGTGTCAGCAGGCTCCTTAAAAGCAGACGAGGAAGGAGGCAGAAGAGAGGTATAAATACCGAAGAAAACAGCAAGAGGTATGGAATTGCTGGCTTGGAAAACGGGAGTAGGGACTATGGAGAAAGGATCATGGACAATCTCTAAAAGTTGCCCAAGATACGGAAACAGATTCTTTCCTAGAGTCTCCAGAAAGCAATGCAGCCCTGATGATCCTTTGATTTGAGTCCAGTGAGACCTATCAGCCTTCTAACTTCCAGAACTGTAAGATCATACATTTGTGTTACTTTAAGTTTATTTGAAAGTGTGTGATAATTTGTTACAGCAGCAAACAGAAAACCCATACACTTGCCTCTTGGACTACTGTGACAATTTTATGAGATAATATTTGTACTTAGCTCAAGGAAGGACTGAGTGTGATTACAGTTTGGTAGTAAATAATCCTAGAGTGTCTGACTGCTTATTAGATTGAACAGACAGTTTGAGTCCCATCCCTGGCAATTTAAGAGTTTGGCAATGAGGAGTAAGACTAGTCTTTAAGAGTTACACCAAGTGACTCTGATATATAGCCAGGACCTAGAACCACACCTTTGACCCCCAAATCTCAACCTTGCAACCACCAGCACTTCTTGGGACCCACGTGCTTATCCCATCTCTTGCTGTCCCAGTTATTAGAGCCAAGCCAGGGTTTGAAATAACAACCACATTTTTTTAGTCTGGATGTGCTTTCCTGATATTTGTCACTGTGAATGTCTCATATTCTGAATTTAAAATACAAAGACACTTATTCAGGCATCATCAACGCAGACCAAGTTCTCAAGGTAGAGCCTCTTGACTAGCAGCTTTAGCTTCATGTGGAACTTGTCAGAAATGCAAATTTTCCATCCCATCCCAAACCTATTGACTCAAATCATGGGAGGAGAGAACAGCAACCTGTGTTTTAACAAGGCCTCCAGGTGATCGAGATGCACCCTAAGGTTTGAGAACCACCAGCCACTACTAGCACTGGGCATTGTACCAGAGGCCAAACACAGGGTACCACCGCCAGGTGGATTGGCACGCTTCATCAGTGTGTAACTTTAATATGCTGTCTATTCCTCTCACCCTCTGGGGTCAGTCACACAGGAAAAAGTCTTATTAATCAAATCAAAAATGTTAATTCAGTGCCTACGATATGCCAGGCACTGAGTTAAAAAGTGGGATACAGTGGGGAATGAGTCAGTTTAGGGCCTGGCCTCAAGGAGCTAACAGAAAAAGATATTCAACAAATCATTATCCAGCAACACCCCAGAAGGTATGTACAATTTCCATATGTAAAATCGGTGCATCTCAAACTTTAATTTCCATGCAAGTCACCTAGGATCTCTTTAAAAATGCAGATTCTGCATCCGTAGGTCTAGGGCAGGACCCAAGAACCTGCATTTCTAACTACTCTCTGGGGATTTGGAGGTTGCTGGTCTGAAGGTCACACTTTGAATAGCAAAGGTTTAAACCCCTTAAGGCAATTTCATGTCCATTATCCCATTCTACCCACAACTTCCCTGCTAGGAAAAGAAGGCAGGAATTAGTATCCTCACCTTCACTTAAGAAAGCCAAAATTCTGAGGCTTTGTGTATTAAGTGCTTGCACCTTAGAAACCAGGAGCTTCCTCCTGGGCCTCCACCTCATTATCAAGAGGTGCTGGCAGCAGAGACAAAAGACAAAGAAGACTCCCTGATTAACTCCTGCATTGGAGTTTTATCACAGCACCGCAGCGCTCTCCCTGCACCAGTCCTGATGTGGGGGAAGACAGCTGCTCTGTTTTCCCTTCTGCCCAGGACTTTGATAAGAAAATAGATGTGAGTTTGTGATGCATCTGAATCAAAATGAGCTATTGGGCCAGTACTGCATGATAAGAAAGGCGAGCTGCTAAAAGGAGAAAGCATCACACTGGAGCTTTGCAGCCCTTCTCACTCCCCCGCTTTTAAAAATAAAAGCTGCCCCGTCTCCTACAGCGAAGGGAAAATGGGGCGCAGGCTCTTCTTGGCTTCTTTCCAGTCAGGGCAGCTGGAATCTATTGGACACATTCAGACACTGTCCTGAGATGGGCTGGCTGGTTATGAGCTACATTTCACTCAGGAATGCTGTTTCCCCTCTCCGGCCTCCCTGAGGGGCTCCCCACCAGGACCACCCTTTACCTCCTACATCCTGGCTATTTGTTGCCTGCACTGAACTCTCTCAAGGTTTGAGACATGGTGTGATTCCAAGGGATTCTTTCTTTTGGAGGCTCTGCACCATGTCATATCAAACATATTAAAAAGTGTTTACAGCTCCTACATTCAATATTTGGCCAATCTGAACAAATATCATAATGATTTTCATCATTCCACTTTTGAAATGATTCACCTACAAGGAAGACATCCAATTTACACTTGGCCGTGACTTCTCAACAGTTATTATGCAAACTAGCAAAGCTCTGCAAAGGAGAAAAAGTAAGCCTTATTGTTTTTAAGCATCATGAATTTCTAATGAATTCAAAGTTGAGCTACTCATGAAACTAGCATATTTTATAGGTATTTAATCAAACCTCATTAATTTCAATTTTGCAGTTTTCTTTTCTTACATTGGCATTCCTTGTAGTTTCTTTAGAGAAGTCTTAAATGTTTCTGTGTACCCCTGAGGGCACTTCATGGCTAAAATGGCCCTGGTGAGAGAGGAGAGGAGCGGGAGAACCAGGCAACTGAGATGCCACCTGAGGGGACCCCTTACCAGCAGCAAGACTCTTCTCAGTGCTGCCTAGTTCCTGTATTTCTTTGCCTCCAAGGATCCAGTTTCCACCAAGAATCTCGTTGCCATGGTAACAGGCAATCTGAAACTGTGTGGGAAAACTAGAGAGAACCATCAGGTTCAGGGGCTTTGTTCAAATTGACTAAATTTGAATTACAGAAAGCGTGGTGAGCAGTGAAAAAGGCAAGCACGGTCTAGTCTGGTTTGCAGGGGAGAAAGACAGAGGCTGGGAGGCAGCAGCACGCTTACTTCGCGGGCAACCAAGTGAGGGTCCTGTCACAGGGGTTAGTCCTGGCGCTTGGGCGTCAGGTCAGGCTCATCTGCTCCTTATGTGACGCTGGGCAGATCGTGCACTCCTCTGGGCCTCAGTCTCATCTGTATGCTGGGACAATAACAATCCTGCTTCCTAGGGCTCCTGTCAGGATTAAATGAGTACTACATATATCCCAGCACAGTAGCTCGTATATACTAGATGCTTAAATATTACTGTATTTATGTATGTCTATTAAACTGTAGCAACGTTATTTTATTGAAACTGATTTATTGTCGCAGATGGGGTCGCTCATGGCTCTGCTCTCCTGTCGCGTGCCAGGACTCTGGTCCTGAAGGAGAAGAAAATGCTTCTCGTCTCTCAGGGCGCCAGTAGGCCAGACCCTCAGACACCCCCACACAGCTAAATCCAGTAGCAAACAAGGGCTGAGGGAGTGTTCCGGACAAGACAAGTCTAAGAATGCAAACAACAGTCTGCATTGGCAAGCCCCCCCACCCTGCCCCAAACCCCCAGCCTGGGTGGGGGTGCCTCGTGTGTTAGCAAGAGTAACAAGGTGGCACCGAAAACAAATGTTCTGGGTTAGTGATTCTCGAGCCCTGATCTATGATGGAATCACCCTGGAGTCCTTCACCGGATCCTGGGAGACCGGGGAGGGGTTGGGGGAGGAAGGAGAAAAGAGAATTTTGAGGGAGGGTCTATGAGCCAGGCTCAGAGGTAGTTGGAATTGCTTCCACGCCCCCCTCATGGGCCAGACTCAGGCACACCCCACCTCTGAGCATCAGGGGCACTGAGAAATGGGGCAACCGGTTAGCCAAGAGGAAAAGTTTCCAACCACAACAATGGGTGAAGGTGCATCTGAGTTCAAAAACTGTTCTTCTGGGGCAAAAAGCAAAGAAAAATGAGAGTTTTAGACTGCAGAGAGGGCGAGGGCAGCAGAACAGCGTCAGACAGTGGAGGCAGCCTTGGTCTGCGGCACCATCGTGTCCGCCCACTTCAGGGCTACAGATAAAACGGTCACAGGCTCCAGCCTGCCCTTCAAAGTCCTGCGGCCCTTGCCCAGGCTTCCCTCTCCACCCGCCCGCAGTACTGTATCCTGTGCCCGCCTGTCTCTCTGACTGTACCTGTAGGCGAGGGTTTCCAAGTGTCACCGTGAGTCCCAGCTGCCTGCCGCGGAGGCTGGCAGAGTAATAAATGTTGGTTGACTGTAGCTGCATAGCAGATAAATGGAAAAGAAGAAATGAGAGCTGGAGAAGTAAAATCCCAGGCTAAGAGCCCAGGTTCTCCCTTCGCTGCTGAGTGATTGACCTAGGACAAGTTTCTTGCCTCCAGTGCCTCAGTTTCCTTGTTTTGTAAAACCGGCATAGAAAAAAAAATTGCAACCCCCTCAAAGGCTTATTGTGAGGTTTAAAGGAGTTAATGTATTCAAATGTGCTTAGAAGCCTGTCTGACTCACACTAAGTCCTGAGTAAGTTCTGTTGCTATTTTTGTTAGTAAGACAATAAGAAACCCCGCAACTGAAAGGAAGTGAGAGCAGAAATGCGCAATCACAACAAGAAGGGCCTGTTTGCACACAGTCAGGAGGAGTCTGATGAAGACTAAAAATTTCCCCACACACCATGGCTAGGAAACTTCAAAGCAAGTAAACATCAGAGGGTGACATTTAAGTTCTCACAGAGCAGATGGAAAAGCAGCGTCCTAGCCCCGCGCAGGCTGGGGCAGGAAATAGGTCAGCTGGCACTGAACGGCTGACACAGGTGACTTGGGTCCCAGAGTGCCAAGTCCAGGATGGTGTTTTAAAAGGGGGATGTTTTAAAGAGGGATGAGAGGGTGCAAGGGAGGGAGAGAGATACACACCCAGAGTCTCTGAGATCCACCAGATATTTGATACTCTCTGTAGGTAATAGGTGATTGCTTCATTTCATTAAAATTTTTGCAATTCAAAAGATATTTCAGTTGAAACGATAAGATTACAAAGATTTGGAGAGGACTTGAAGACATGTTAGGGGAAGAAAACCCTGCACGATAAGATGAAGGGAGAAAGTAGCATGAATTTCAGTTTAGTCATTCAAGGCCTAAGCTTAAGGGACAGTGCCAGGGTGACATAGGCTATGGCCCAGGGGAGCTTCAGGGTCCCATTTGTGGAGACCCTAGGATTTGACCCCTGCCCTGTACATGGGGTGGTGCTGTGGTCCTCCATCAGGAAAGTGGTGTCAAGTGTTTACTTGGCCTGTTCTGCAACCAGCCTGACCCTTTGTGGTGTGTGACCAGAGTTGGAAGAACAGATCCCGCTTAAAGAACATCCCACCAGTTCTCTCCTGGCCAGTGTCTACAGTTCTGTAGTCAGAGATTAGCCTTTGTGTTGAAGGCTTTGACTACTATTATAGAGCAAACTCCAGGAATGTCTTTTGGCATTTACTCTTATGCTTGAATCTGACCTAAGAAACTGAGGGATCTGAGGCGAAGAGCTGAGAATAAGGTGGGGTTGAGGTCGGTACAGGGAAATGGACACCTTGGTGAGGAGTGAAAGGGAAGCCAGAATTGCTGACATCCAGCCTCACCTCTGCTCTGTTCACACACCTTCCACAGTTCTCCACACTGTGGACTTCATCTCCTGCAAATCCCACCTCCTCCTTGGCCAATCCCTGTGCACTGCCCTGAAGCTGCACTGGTCTTATTTCAGCGCTGTGGACATACAGGCTCTTCCCCACCTTCACACATGTCATAGCCTCGGCCTGGAAAATTCTTCCTGCTCTGCTTGTCATGTAGCTGAGTCCGTATGGGTTTCCTCTTTTTGTGAGGGGAAGCGGTATTTCCACCACCAGAGGGACCTTGCTGTCGATGTAACTTTTGTACCTCAAGCCTTGGCATATCTGTATAAGCCCATTCCTGGGCTGGTTAAACAAGTGGGCTTGTTTCATGGTTTGGATGGACACGTGCCACCGCTTGATTCCTGGTAGGATCAGGCTTGGTGAGAGACCTGATTTTCCAGCAAAGTCTTCCTGCCAGGTTTCAATTTTGCTGGAACTATCTTTGTGGGTCCAAATGAGTGTACTTACCACTCTTGACTCATGTTTCTAGTAATGCAGCTGTAGACCTTGGGGGTCAGGCCACAGAAGATAGCTTCACTTTTCATTGCCTTCAGCCATAGGAACAGTGGGGTGTCAGCTTGTCAGAAACCCTAAGAAACAAGGCTTATGAAGATGGTAAGCATCTCAGGATTATAGGTGATTAAATGTTCTTGACTAAAATCTCTGTTGTATCAAGAGTTCCAAAGTTAGATTCTGAGCATTAAGAGTAAAATGAGAATGTGAAAGAGAACAGTTTTCCTTTCCTGAGACCTAGAGGCACTTTCCACCATGTGAATTCTGGAAGTAGAAAACAGGCTGCCATCCCAGGTAGAAAATTCAAGTAACTCTTACCTAAGATGTTACACCCAGCAAGGAGTAAGCCTTCTTAAGAGAATCTATAAAAACTGCTCACCTGTTTTTGCCCACTCTGGGTACCAGAATTTTTATAATTTAAATTTTTTTCATTTATATGTATGTGTATATATATGTATATGTGAGTGTATGTATATGTGTATATATATGTGTGTGTGTATATATGTTCAACTGTTAAATCACTGTTCTGCTGTTAAATCCTCTGGTATGTTCTTATTCATGTATATATTTGGTTATTATTGTGTTTATATATATATATGTATATATACACACACACATCAGAACATGTACAAATGTTTTTGTGTATATACATATACATATGTATATATGCATTCTTATGTATATGTGTGTATATATATGTAGGATATATATATCTTGTGTATATGTGTGCCTACATGTATATACACACATATACACACATATGCACATACCTACTTACATATATACAATAAGAATATACAAGTGGATATAGCGGTGGTTATTTCTGAGAGGTGGGGAATACAGGTAGTTTTTTAGTTTTCTTCTCTTAGCTGGATTTTTTGAAGTTTCTAAAATGAACATGTTTTATGTAGAATAAGAAAAACTATGAAAATAATTTTTTAAAAATGACATGCTTTCAAAGAAAAATCATTAAATATAACAGCATTACAAAGAAAGGAAAATGACTCAAATCAGTCATTATTCATATTTTGGGTTTTAAAACATCAGTCTGAAGTAAGCAATTTTGCCTTATTTAACATAGTTATAATCACATTACAGGTAAACTATTTTTGGTTTTCATTTTTAAATGTGTTTCATGATATGTACTTTCCATGTTATTGCTTGTTTTCACAATATTACTTTTAATTATGGATACAGGTACTGAGATATTATAGTTTGGCTTGTTTCTCATCAGAGTGGAAATGACTTGGGTCGATTCTACTGTTTTTTCAGTTACATGCTGCCCTTTGCACGCCATGCCCTGGAATGGATTTCATTCTGTCAGCAATGGGAAGTCACCAACAGTCGAATGACATAATCGAATCTTCATTTCAGAAAGATCTTCTGTCCAGCTCACCTTCAGGGTAAGGCTGAGGGAGGGAAACAAGGAAGCCAGGAATGAAGTGCAAACCTCCCTAGCTCCCACTTCATGGACATCTGTACCCACAGTTCCACCTTTGCATTTTACAGATGGTCAGGTGAGGCTCAGAGATGTGACTTCTCAAAGGTCACATAAAAGTCTAGTCAAGAGCTGTGACTAGTACAGACTATGTTCCTGTCTTCCCTATGCAGACAATAGAAAATTATGTGACTTCATTGTCCTTTGAATTCGCAGCACTGTGTTAAGCCAAAGAGGAGTTTATAATGATAGGGATCTTTGATGAAGGTAGTAATGATGGTGGTGTTTGTGATGGGTGTGATGATTCTTTACAAAGAACAAAATGCTTTTACAACTGTGATCTCACGTAAGCTTCATAATAACACAAATGATAGGGCCCAGCAGTTACTTCCAAGCTGAACATCATGTGAGCTATTACATGTATGTTACTGCATTTGACCCTGTTAGCCTATAAGGGCAGAATCATTATTCTTCCCACTTGACAGATGGGGAAACTGCGGCCTAGAGAAGGGAAATGACTGATGAAAATAAGGAATCTGCAATCAGAGCCCAGTTCTTCCGAATTTCACCAGGTTGATTTTTTCCCCAGGATTAGCCATTTCAGGCAATATTTCCCACTGGCAGATAACTTACTCAAACTTGGCTGAAAAGAAGGGAGGCAGGCCGGCCAGCCAGGTCAGGTGCATGGTTGCTGAGAATGGGTTGACCACCCTGCCAAAGATGGACCTCCTTGAAGGGCACACAAGGCGGAGGTGGAGCTCCACACAGCCCCACACCCTCCATAAGAAACTAGCCAGAGCCACAGATCACCAAGCAGGCACTGGGCTGCTGGCAGAGTCACACTGGTGGGCCTTATCATTAAGAAGTCCTCACCAAAATGAAAGAGCACAAGATGAGACAGGAACATGAGTTGCTAGAGAACAGTACTGTTTTCCACCTTGAAATCCCATAAAAATGGATCCTTTCTCACAGGCTCCTATCAGCCTAGAACTAAACACGTGTTGCTACCAGCAGCAGTGAGAGTGTGTGGACTAACAAAACTGCCCCATGCAGATATGCTCTGGAAATGAGACAGCAAACATTCATTACTGGGTTATTCCAACATGAATTTCTTTGGAGTATCTGTAACTGGTTCAGGTACAGAAGAGCAGCCCACAATTAATTTACCATCCATGATTGAGTTACTGGGGGCAGGGCAGGGGACCTAGATTGTAAATGTCACATTGGTTTCTAGTTCCTGCCATAAACAAACCATCAGTCTAATAGTCCGATGAGACTGTGCTGGAGATACTTATCCTCCCACAGCTTGGTGAGCTGGGAGGGGCAGAGTGATGGCTGCCAAAGGCCTAAAAGTGAGAAAAGTCCTTTTAGAAAAGTTCTCATCTTTATTCAATGAAAAAGGAAACCAAGGACCACCTGGAGTATTTGTCCATATTTCTAGGCATCATTATTACAAACTGGGATTCTCAATATCATTTGTTTTGCTTGACATGTAAAACGGGTTTCCTCTTTGCTCCTGTCTCCAGCTATCAGCAGAGCGCACCCTTCCTCTCCTTCACGTCTTACTCAAATGTCACCTTCTAGGTCTTTCCTATTTCTCTATCAAAAATAAAAATCTCTATGTAAAATATCTTCAACGTTACCTCTTCATCTTTCCTGCTTTTTTAAACATCATAGCATTACTATAATTTCACATACTCTGTGTTATTTATTTTGTGATTGTTTTCCCCACTAAAACATAGTGCACCACAAGAACAGAGATCTTTGTCCCTTTCTTTCCACCTGTTTTCCCAAATGGGCCCAGTGCCAGCACAGAGTTGGGTCTCACTAAATATTTGTTGAAAAAAATGAAAGAATGAATCCATGTTTTCAATAGCGGTATTGAGAAATGACTAGAGGTTTCTGCTTCTAAGAGGGACTAAGGAATGATGGTCAACAGTGTCACTTATTCAGCTTCTGTTATCCACCAGGCTCCGGACATGTGCTTTTCTTGTCTAAGGTAGGAAACCCAAAAGGCTATTCTAAAGGATTACTGCAAGTTTCCCCCTTGCTTTAGAAGATAAGGACAGAAAACCACTCTACTGTCGAGATAATGTTTCATGGCACTTCAGCTATGCAAAAATGAGGGGAAGATGGTCTGAGGCCGTTCCTTATAAATAAAGTGAAATCACATTTGGGATGTCCTTGGGCAGTGTGTTGGTTGTCTTTGTGAAAGAATTTTCTATTTTCTCCTACAAATGTTTTAACTGAGAGGGAGAGGAATTCCATATTTGAGGGTGACAGCAGATTTGAGAAGAAACTCAGTTCTGAGAGAAGAGACCTCAGAATCATGGCGGCTAGTTGATGCGCATGGAGGGAGACTACCCATGAGGATCTTCTTCCAGTGGGGCAAGACTTAGCATCACAGGCTCACAGAGATGCTTGAGACCTAAATTTATGTTCCCCAGAAATATGCACAGTTCTTCAGTAAACCCGTTGCTCAAGACTTTTTAGTGAGAACATACTGTATAAATATTCAGATATTTCATATTGGTCAATAGCCTCTATTCTGAGGGCTTCTTTTCTAGTTCTCACAACCACTGCCTGGCCCTAGCCCCTGATCCCTTAGCTCCCCCCTCAGTGATGCAGACACTAAAGAGGTAGGCCGGACACAACAGTGACCCTTTAGGATTGACCACCATTTTGTGGACCACAGATATCATTAAACATTTTGATTCTCACCCCTGCCTCTACACATATCACCTCAGTTTGGGAGATAAATGGGGCATAAAGGGGAGCCGCTGTGTCCACACTTGGGTTGAAGTAGAACAGAGAAAGAGAATAGTATGAAAGTGAGGAGACAGCTCGAGTGAAGGTGCTCTGATGGCAGTTGGGGAGGGGGGTGGTGGCAAGCTAACTCAAGCCCTACAAACACATGCCAAACCTCTGGAGAAACACCCAGAGGGAACAGGTGTCCTGCACTAACACTGAGCAAGGATTCTAGCTATTAAATCTGGGTGGTAAAAGCAAATGAGCTTATAGAAGCCAGGAAGCTTGGGCTACTGAGAATACATATTGGATAGAATGGTCCTTCCCATGCTCATTCTGATAGTTTGAATTTTATTTCAAAGAGTAGTTTGTGTCAACAAAGAATAGGCTGAGCAAAACCCAGCATAATTTCCCTTGTATTTAATCAGATGTCCAACTGCACAGGGGGTGTGCACGCTGCGGCTGCCTCCACAAAGCTACTTTCAAATCTGACACATTCCTCAGCCAGGAGCATCCCGGGGGCAGAACACAGGTCCCTGCTGTGTCTATTAGACTCTGCTCAGCTCGAGCCCTCTTGTCTTTTTTCTCTTAATATCAGGGAAATGCATGGGAAAGTCTAAGGCGGCAATAAAAACAGGCATTTGCAAGAGGCTTAAGGGAAGGTTTTTTGGGGAAATGGGTTGGGAGATGCTCTACCATCTTGTCTTCATCACTTTACACTCCACATGCTTTCTGTCCTGAAATTCTTGCTCCAGGACATTTTATTTTTATTCTTGGACCTTACCTTTCTTATATCTGCATCTACCTGATAAGATTCACAAGCCACTCACTGGCATGCTTTGCAATAGTGATTCAGGATATCTCAGAGCAAAACATTTTCTCTGCTACCTCTAGAAACTTCTCACTTACAAAGTTAATGTGGCCTGGTACTGGGTAATATTGTTCACTTGGTAGATGAGAGGACAGCATTGTCGTGAGATAAGGCAGACCCTTTTCGGGAGATTTATGTTGAAGTGTTGAAGGGTAAAGTCACAGGATGTCTAGACTCTTTGTAAAATATTCCAGCAACAAATAAAACAACAAGCACCCCCACGAAATAGGAATGGGAAGGGTAGATGAAATAATTATGGAAAAATGTGTTGGTTGTTGTACAGTCATACCTTGAACAGTCAAATGTTTGGTCAACAAGTTTCCTTCAGTGGGAAGAAGTGCTATTACTGCAGGTGGAGAGCAGTAATTCCCAGCAGGGGCACACCTCTGGTGGGGTTTGGGAAAGCTAATGTAGATTTTTAAATTTACCTGGGGTGAGGCTCACAAGGTCTACTGAAGACCCCCTATGGCTGGAATTACAAGTTCATGAGAGTTGGTGATTTCTGTTTCTTTGAAGCCCAGACAGGTCTTCAAGAACATAAGAATTTCGATGATTCCTAGGAGGAAAATTAGTAATAAAGCAATCTTTGTGGTAAAAGAGTGGGGGGAGCCATTTGCTTATTCATCAATATTATTTATTGAGCATCTGCTTGGTGTCAAGTTCTTTTCTGGGTACTCAGGTCTCTGTCACAAACAAAATAGACATGGGCTTCATTTCTAGAGTTTACATACTAATGGGGAGAGGCAGAAATGAAACATATTTCCAGTGTGTGGTGGGGAAAGTGATAGAAAAATAAGACTGGGTAAGCATGGAGTAGCTAGAGGCGTAGGTTATTTTCGGTGCAGTCGTCATGGAGGATCTCTGAAAAGGGACCTGAGGAAAGCAAGGAAAAGTGTCACATGTGACATTTAACTTTTCTCAACTATCAAAGTTATTTTTATATAGGCACCTCATTTTATTGTGCTTTTATTAACTGCATGCTGGCATTCATTCACTCCGCACTCCTGGCTTACTGAGTTTAATGGTGTGCTTTACAAATAGAAAGTTTGTGGCAAGAGCAACAAACAAGTCTATTGGCACCATTTTTTAAAAAGCATGAGCTTACTTCGTGTCTGTCACACTTTGGTAATTCTAAAAATATTTCAGTTTTTCATTATATCTGTTACAGTGATCTGTGATCAACAATTTTGATGTTGCTTGTAACTGTTTTGGGGCGCCATGAACTGTGCATCCCAAAACTTAATAAACATTGTGTGTGTCTTAACTGTTCCACTGACTGATTCTTCTTCCATCTCTTTCCCGCTCTTGGGCCTCCCTATTCCCTAAGACACAACAGTATTAAAATTAGGTCAATTAATAACCCAGCAATGGCCTCTAAAGTGCTCAATGAAAAAGAGAGTGGCAGATCTCTCGCTTTAAATAAAAAACTAGAAATGATCACATTTAATGAGGAAGGCCTGCCGAAAACCAAGACGGGCTGAAAGTGAGGCCTCTTGGGCCAAACAGTTAGCCAAGTATGAATGTGAAGGAAATTAAAAGTCTTACTCCAGTGAGCACAATGAGTGATAAGGAAGGGGAAAAGCCTTACTGCTGATAGAGAGATGTTTTAGTGGTCTGAATAGGAGATTAAACCAGCCACAACATTCCTTTAAGCCAAAACCGAATCCAGAGCAAGTCCCTAACACTCTTCAACTTTATGAAGGCTGAGAGAGGTGAGAAAGTAACAGAAGTCTGAAGCTAGCAGAGATTGGTTCATGAGGTTTAAGGAAAGAAGTCATCTCCAGAACATAAAAGTGAAAAGTGAAGCCACAAATGCTAATATAGAAGCTGCAGCAAGTTATCCAGGAGATCTAACTGAGATCGTTAATGAAGGTGGCTACACTAAACAACAGATTTTCAATGTAGATGCAACATATATGGGAAGATGCCACCTAGGAATTTCATAATGAGAAAGGAGACCTCAGTGCCTGGCTTCAAAGACAGGCTGACTCTTCTGCTAGGAGATAATGCAGCTGGTGTTTTTAAGTTGAAGCCAATGCTCATTTACCTTTCTGAAAATCCTAGGGCCCTTAAGAAATGATGCCATATCTACTCTACCTGTGCTCTAAAATGGAACAATGCAGCCTGAATAACAGCATATTTTACAGCATGGTTTACTGGATATTTTAAGCCCACTGTTGAGACTTACCTAGAAAAGATAACTTTCAAAATATTACTACTCTGACAATACACCTGGACACCAAGAGCTCTGATGGGGATGAACAAAGAGATTAAATGTTTTTTTTTTTTTTTATGTCTGTGAAAATGGCATCCTTTCTAGAGACCTGGATCAAGGAGTCATTTTGACTTTCTAGTCTTAATATATAAGGAATGTATTTCATAAGGCTATAGCTGCCACAAATGCTTCTGGAAAGGATTCTCCATTCTATATGTCATTAAAAAAGTTGTGATTCATCGAAAGAGGTCAAAACATCAACATTAACAGGAGCTCAGAAGAAATGGATTACAGGCCTCTGCTCATATGGTGGAAACAGCAAGAGACTAGACCTAGAAGTGGAGCTAAGATGTGACTGAATTGCTGCAATCTCATGCATCAAGTTAAGCACTTCCACCCCCTCCCCCCACCCCAAATGGCCAATCACTTAAGGCTCAGATGGTTGTTAGCAGTTTTAGAAAAAAAAAAAAAAAAAAAAAAAGTATTTTTAAATTAAGGTATGTACGTTGCCTTTTAGACATAATGTTTTACACATGTAATAGACTATAGTATAGTGTAGATATAACATATGCACTGGGAAACAAGAAATGTGTGTTACTTTATTGCAATATTCACCTCATGGCAGTGGTCTGGAATCAACCCTGCAATAGGCAAGGGGTGCTTGGAGTTGTTTGCTCAATCAGGACCGAAACAGCACATTCATCATTTGGTGGTTACATCTCTTAAATGTTCTTTAAATCACTTTTAGTTGACTTGAAGCAACTGACTTGAAGAAATCAAGTTAGCTTCTTTAGAATGTCTCCCAACCTAGCTTTCTCTGATTCCTGTTTCATGATGCCATTTAGTATTGTCCTCTGCCCTCTATATTTTCTGTAGACTAAAATTTAGAATTAATGGCCAGCCTTGATTCAAGTTCTTTTTGTCCCCAAGTATACTTCATCAGTGATGCTGTTTGCTTCATGTCTACACCCTATCTAGAGGCATATTAATGTCTGATTGCGTTTTCAAGGATGCTAGCATTGAAAAGTGATTCCAGCCTGTGACAAGCCTGCATTCCCTCCATTGTAAAGTTCCTTCATTAGTCTCTTTTGTTCTCTTTTGATGATTACCACCTGTTCAGTTTTATTAGGGGCTGCAAAATGGCAATTTTATATTTCTGTCATTTCCTCCATAATTCAATTCCTCTGTAATTTCAAGATAGGAGAGCTTTGCTTCACCCACTAAGGCTGTTTGATTACTCTGAAATATGGTTTGTACTGAAAAGGCAGAACAAAGTCTGCAGATATTCTGAAGCATGCCTTGAAATCAACATTTTAATTGAGTTACAGTTAGAAAGCAGTAGAGGAGCTGGATTTTGAAAGGACATCTGTATTGAATCTTTGTAAAATGAGCAGATAAGCCTTTGGTATTAATTTAATCTCCAAATTATCAGCTTTGAAATTCTGGATGTACCGCTTTGGCTTTCCATAAGAGAAGCACAGTTTTCAGACAAGAAAGTCCTGGATAAATACTGTCCAATTTGCCGATAAAACAGCCAATAGACAAGATAGTGGTTCCCCATCTTCTTTCTACTTGTAGACACATAACCAATAGCAACTAACACCTTCCAGGAGTGATGACATGGTAGCATTAAGTATATGCCACACACTGTGCTAAATACTCCACACACGCAAACACACAACCCTCTGAGCTAGAGATACTTTATTTTTTTAAAGATTATTTATACATACAAGCTGGGGCACAGGCCAGAGGCGTGGGGCAGCGAGAGGGTTCACCAGAGACAGAGTGGGGAGCAGAACAGGCAGATCGACGGAAATACACTGCTGAGGGGAGCAGCGGGCGAGGCTGGAGAGGTCCGCAGTGCCATGTGGGAATCTCCCAGCTGTGCGTCGAACTTGCGTGTCGCTGCCGACAGCTCCACAGCGCAGCGCCCAACCCCTGTGCCACCAGGGAGGCCCTATAGATACTTTTATTATTCCCCACCCCATAGGTGAGGAAACCCAGGTAAAGAGAGTAAAATCAGTTCCCCAAAGTCACTCTGTAGGGAGCCAGGAGTAAAAGTCAGGCAGCGAGACTTCAGTGTGTGCGGATAACCCTGCTACAAACTGGGACACACTGGTGACTATGTGTCATTCCCAGAGTCAGTACCACTTTCTCTACTACTCAGAGAACAACACTAAATCCATTAAATTTGTTTTTAAGTGCCATAAATAATTGTAAAGTTTTTGCTCTTTTGCTAGTGAAGAAGTCATTGAACTAGACTGTCCATCTAGTCATTAACTAGACTGATGGAGACTGATTTAGGAACTGCATTTGCTGTTCAGTTCCAGCATCAGCTGGGGCAGCTCCAGAACAGATCAGATTGTCTAATAAAAATAGCTACTCCTTAAATGTTTGTGACAAGCTGGATACTGATCTCAGCTCTTTAAACATATTTACTCCTCCATCTACTTCAAGGATCTTTTCCCCGGCATGGACCCCAGTTGAAACCCATGCCCTTGAGATGACACTCAGGAAACCGGAGGGTTCAGGCAAGAAAGTTGTGTTTATCCAATTTCTCCAAGGACCTATCAGTCCAGAATTACAGTGTGAACAGTCTCAGGACCTCTTGGTGAGCTGAGGTGGCCTCCAAGACTGGGAGCGTGTCATTACCCTTCCCTGAAGCAATTTGCCAATTCCCCTTCTCCCCTACTCACCAACTAGGAGGGCACTTTGTGATTAATTCTAGGCAGCTTTTGAATAGCAATCTGCATACTGTGCTGGCCTCTGTGCTCTGCATGCAGACAGCAAAGAACAAAAAATCCTGGCGACAAAGCTAACAAGCACGCTTTATTCTGACTTGACAGCTTTCATGTCTGCATCAACCTGTCTTTCCTGTTTTAGAAATCATCATGACTGCATCCTTCCCTCAATAGTACACTAGACACCCATCAGTGACTCAAGACAGGTATGGGTGCTACCCAAACTGCACCTCCTGCAGGTTTCTTGCGGCCCCTGCGTCAATATCCACCCCAAGCCTGGGCACCTGCTCCATCTGACAAGGCCTTTCCTCCCTCTGCGGCTTCTTGCCAAGGCTGCTCTTAGCCTGGGCTAATTGGCACCCTCCACCCCCCCCATCCTCTGCTATCTCGCCCACTCAGGCAGGCTGGAATTGAGAGGGGGAGTTCAAAAGCTGTGAAAAATGAGCAAGGCTTGGAACACAGAAGAAACTGCAAACTAGGAGCCCGTCTTTCCAATTTGAGGGCAGCCCCTGTTACGAGAGCAATAAAGAAATGGCATATTTATGCAATTTAGCAGCAAATGGCCCTTTCATCTGGAGTGCCTGTTTAACGCAAAGCACACTCGCCAGGGAAGGAGGAGCAGGTTGCAGTTAGAGGTGAGGCAGCAGGGAAAAGGCTGCCTTGCTGAGCGGAGGCTCATAAAGCAGCTGGAGGAGGAGTGCAGGAGCAGAATCGCCTGGTGAATGCGAGATTTCATTTTACGCTTTTGTGTCTCGTGAATGTTCTCTTCCAGGGGGCCTACTCTGGGCCCAGTCACAGGAGGCAGGAAGGAACGCTGGCTAGCAGATTAGTTACTGCCCGCCTGTGCGCTGGATGACGAGGAACAATGCGCGACTTTGATAGCTGCGCTCAATCACTACGCTCATTTCCAGGGATAAGATTGAAGACCGGCTGTCACCAGAAAAAAGATACGAAACAACTTTGTCAATATAATGGCCACATGAGACAACTTCCCTGCCCCGCCTGCTTCGTGAAGAGGCTCTGAACCAGCTAGGGCGCTGCTGTCCCGGGTGCTTCAGAGATCATTGTGCGTCAGAGAAACGCAGACCACTGGGTTCCACCCGGAGCTGCTGGATCAAAGTCTGTATTTAATGAGATCTCCTGGTGATGCTCCTTTGTGCACTGGCTGAGCACGGCCTCTAGACCTCCCTCTTCGCGCTGAGGAGAGAGGCAGGAGGAGGTGAAAGAGATGATTTGGGGAGGCCCAGGCTCTTGCCTCTGTGGGCCATTGAGGAGTAGACACGGGAAGAAAGTGGCCTGTGAGTAACCCCGCAGCTCTTCCTGCCTGCTAGGAACTAGTTGAGAGCAGGACGTGTCAGCAGTGAGTCACTGTCATCCTCTTCTTTCTATGTCCCAGGGTCACTCTCTCCAGCACTGTAAAATCCCAGGTGTGATGACCCACACCTGTTGTTGATGCAACACTGCGTTCTCTTTGTCTCTTGCAAACCATGTTCATGAAGCACTTGTGGAACCTGGGACTGCATCAAAGTGGGGCTCAACCCCCTCTCTGGAGAAGCTCTGCCAGGCCCACACCCTCCCTCCACCCTCCTTCTGGGTGAGGGCCTTCTCCCCAGCCTCGGGAGGCCAGCAGGCAGGTGGACCTCCACTCAGGAGGCCCCCAGCCAACTTCCATCGTTAGACCCCCTGGCGTTATCCCATGTTGCCGCCCCCCGCCCACAACAACAATGTCCAGAAGCAAAGAAATAAGATTTATTTTAAAGAAAAAACTCCCGGGTATTTTGTTTTACTTTTGCAAATATTTCAAGCATGTCTGCTGTCAAGACCGTGAAGAATGTCCACTTCAGCGTCCATCACATCATTTTTTGAAAACATCAGTCTCCAAAGTGGGGAATGTGAAAAGGCAGAGTCTATGAAGGAGAGGTAGGGATTCTGTTTTTGTTTAAAGGCCAGTGGAGTGTACGTGTTCGCATCTTCTTGCGTCAGAACATGCTGCAGGCACCAGTCACTTCTGCCCAGCTCTCCCGTCTCTGCTTCAAAGAGGCAGCCAAGAAGGGAATGTTCATTTATTTGAGCAGAGATGTGTCAACATTGGATTTTCTTTTTTTTTAAGTACATTGTTAATGAGGAAAACTAGCCAGGATGGAGCTTTCTGGAGAAAGTTCAGGGAACACAAATTACACCACCAAGTTCACCAGTGTGTGAAAAGGGGCCAGCAGTGGTCATTAATGGTGAAGGGGAAGGGGGGCTTGGAAGGTTGAGGAGGTGAGGAATACCTGGACAGGACAGCAAGAGCATTTTCTAAGTTCCCCAGGTCTGCTCCAGGTACAGTTAAGTCTACCTGTGGGGCTTTTGTAACAAATATATAAGGTGATTTTTGTGGATGCTTAAAATTTAGCTGAAAATTTAACACCCCTACCATCTGTCCCCCCCAATTTGGCCCTGTTTTTTCTCGCCACACCTATTACCATTTAACAGGCTTTATATGAGTTCAATTTTTGTCTCTGCTCCCTTGTCCTAGAATATAAGCTCCACGAGGACACACATTTTTATATGACTGATATATCCACGATTCATGGCTGGCATGAGGAAATGCTGGCTAAATATGTGTTAGTGAAAGTGTGTTTTGAAGAAGAGAGTCTGCCTGGTGTCACTCAGGAACTTTTATCCAAATGATTCTTTGGGTCCAAAGCCATCAAATTCTGGCCTGCTTGAGTAAGCCGGGCTGTGCAGCAGGTAGACGGGAATCAAAGGGCCCGGTAACCCTCAGATTGCAGTGTGTTGAAAACCACCCAGCAGGCTTGTTTGACAATGGGATTCTTAGTCTCCAAGCCCAGAGATTCTGATTCAGTCATTCAAAAGAGATACGAGAATATGCACTTTAAAAAGCTGGACTTTGATTTTGTAGGTGAGCCAAGCACATACTTTGAGTGTGAAACACTGGCGCAGACAGTTATAAATAGCTTCCCAGACCACCCAGCTGATGAGCCGCCACACTGGGGTTAGACCTGGCTCTTCTCAGTCTCAGTGCAGCGTGTTTTCCATTCACTCTCTCTCTTAATATATGTTTATGAGCTTTGCACATACAGCAGTCACCATGGGAACAAAAAGCCTGACGAAATCCTACCATTGTAGCTGGGCTTGGAGGCATCGGTGATAACTATCTTTGGAAAAATTCATCTTCACAACTTACTGTGGCTTGAGTTTTCCCTGCGTTCCTGCAGATTCTTTTAAAATTGTAATGTGCTATTGTGATGTGCTGATGTCATAATTCTTTGACAGGAGGAAATGTAATGTGAGCCAGGAACCAGGGCTCTTTTTTTTTTTTTTAAGATTGATTTATTTATGCATACAAGCTGGGGTGTAGGCCAGAGGTGTGGGGTGGTGAGAGGATTCACCAGAGACAGAGTGGAGAGCAGAACACGCGAATCTACTGAGATTCACTGCTGAGGGGAGCAGTGGGTGAGGCAGGAGAGGTCTGCTGCGCCGAACCAGGGCTCTTGCTTGAACTGATTTGGGGTTTTACTGAAAAGACAAGGGGAAGTTTTATGGAAAAGCTGTGAAATAAAGTGGTGTGACTTAATGCATGGTGGGTGGGGTGGCCCAAAAGGAGTATACTAACTGATTAGATTAGTAAACTAACAAATATGTTTGGAGGAGAAATTTCTCTAAACCTGAGTGAGTGAGTAAGTGAGTGAGTGAGTGAGCAAATGAACGAAAGAATGAATGAATGAGGGCTGGCTTAAAAGTACTGTGATAAAGGACATTGCATTCACCATAAGTTCTCTGGTTGAGAGCATCATCAACTATAAAAGGAATGTGCTTGGGTAGAAGATTGACCCCAGAGAGACAGCAGTGGTTGTTAACGTACCTCCAACAGTAAATCCTTAACGCAAGAGCTATTACCATGCATGACACTAAGAGTGTGCCAGCATGTGTTAAGTTTTATATTTTATCCCATTTGAACCTCATAACTATGTTCTGAGCTAAATGCTATCATCCCCATTTTATAGATGAGGAAACAGAGAAATTATGTAAGTTGCCTAAATTCACTCCTCTACAAAACATTTGAGCTAGAACTTCATTCGGTCATCTGGGCCCAGATCTATGCTTTCAACCAGCCACTTCTCTCAGATGCACTTGAGAGCTAGCAGGCTGGACTTCTTCCTTTGAAACATTGCCTAGGGCATTGATGAACCATTTAAAAATGAGAGCTGGGACAAGACTGAACTGCTTGGCAGGTTTGGTGGGGAGTGCTGGGGAGAAAGGAGGAGAAGGCATGAAAAAAGGACTTGGGAGAACAGAAATATCCAGGGGAGACTTCAGGTGGCTCACTCTGGCATTGTAAGACCTAAATTACTGCCTCCTCTTGAAACAGAAAGTTGACCATGCTCATTATTGTATTTGTCAGTTAGACTCTCTTCTGGGGGAGGAGCTAAAAGAAGGGAAAGAGGAACCAGTTGACATCTGCTTTTATAGAGGGATGGCACTCAGTTAAAGAGCACATTGTTGCTCTTAACCATTACTTTGCATCGACCAGGCTTCACCAAGCAAGGAAACTGTGCAGCAAAAAGCACCAAGACTGGGAGGGACACGGTGTAGATGCCAGACCTCCTGGGCTGTGGCTGGAAGGCTTCAGAAAGAATCATGTTGCCTTGGCAATCCAGGACACTGCTGAGAGCAACTTGAGCAGAGCGTGAGAGATCAGACTGGGAGAAGAGATGTCTGCAGACCAGAAACTGAAACCAGAGCCAGGGTCAAAAGCTTGGACCAAAACTCAAACCAGAGAGCAAAGAACATTATTTCATTTTGAGGTAGAGGCCCTGAAGGATTTTTTCAGAATTCTTCCTAAATGGAGAGAGGCTGAAGGTAGAAGGTGCAGAGATCCTCCCCAGTCCTGATTCTCTTTCCCAAGTGTGCTCCTCTTGCCATACCTCCTTCTCTTCCTATTCCTCTTCCTCCTCCACCCTTCCACCCTTATTCCTCTTTCTCTTTTGTCCCCTCTTCTACCTCTTCTATCCCTCCTACCTACCCTTTCTTTTTCTCTACTTTCCCTCTCTTCTTCCTCCCCTCCCCGCTTCCATTTTCCTTCCCCCTCCCCCTCTTCCATCTCTACCTTCCTCTCCCATCCCCTCCTCCTTCCCATCCACTTCATCCGCCCCCTATTCAGTCTTCTTCTTCTTCCTCTTCCCCTTCCCTTCCTTCTTCCTCTTTTCCACCTCCCCTTCCCTCTTTTCTTCCTCCTCCCCTTCTTTCCCCTCTTCCTTGTCCCATCTCCCTTCTGCCCTTCTCTTCCAATTCCTCTCCTCTCCTCCTGCTCCTCTTCACCTCCTTCACTCCCTCCTTCCACTCTTCTTCAACTGAGGAAGTAGGTATTCCTCTCTGCTTCTCCCCACCCCACTCCTCCTGCCTTCTTCCTTCCTTTCCTTTCATTTCCTCCTCCTCTTCCTTTGGTTCTGCCATTTCTTGTCTCCTCTGTACTCAGCTAAGGTATAAAGAAGGCCAATGAGAAAGATATGAAGAATGTTCTGTAGACTTAATCCTTAACCCAGGAAGTATTTGCACCTGGAATACAGCACAATTTGTTAGTCTTAGAATTTCTAAAAGGTGGCAATGGGCAGGAGGGGTTGGGATGGAGTGGTAGTGGGATGTGTGAGTGTGGCACATCCTCCTGCTCCTTACTTAGTCAGGAGGCACTATGTACCCCCCCACACACACACATGCACGCGCACACACATATACACACACACACTGGCCTCTTCATAAGCTCACTGAAAATGCAATTGGGCCAGTACCTGAGGGAAGACTGCCAGAGCAGAGCCTAAAGGAAGAGTAGGTTAGCCAGGTGAAGAAGGTGCTCCAGGAACAATGCCTTGTACCTGTCAGAGCTAGAAAAGAGGCCGTCCTCTGTTCGCACAGTAACACCAGCATCTCACGGTCACCCTAATGGGTCTTCTCATATAAGCCCTTGATGAGTACTGGTACTTCGGTGTGGTGACTATTAATACTCCCTGGAAGATCAGTTCAATATAGCCAAGCCCCTCTTACCTCCCAACACCCTCTGCAGCCAGTATGGCGCAATTTCAGTTATTCCGGTTGCCTCTCAGGGAAGCAGGCTAAGGGCTCTGGAGGAACTGGGTTTACATGGCAACAATAATAACATGTTATTACTTTATTATTTCACAATTCAAGTCATGTTCCATGATCGTTCCAGTCTGTGCATACTGATACCCAGTGAAACACAGCGTGGTAGTCACCTCACTGCCCCTCCCCTGCACGCCATGTTTGATGACGTGACCGCTCTGCTCCAAGAGCCTCATGCCCAGCTGGCTCCCGTCCATGTGTCATCATCACGGTCCAGTGCTTTCCCCTCCAGCCACATAATGGGGAGCCAGCAGCACCCCAACTCCACCAGGGTTGCTATGCTTTAGACACAAATCACATGGTTTCTTGCTGTTTTTCCAAGTTTTCAGATTTTTTTTGAAGAGTGAGATTGGTTTTTATCTACACAGCATAACAATGATGGTTTGGAAATGGAGCTATGTCCACTGAAGGGCTTGACTAGGGTGGGAAGGAAGACCACCTGTGGCAAAGAGGGCAAAGGTACCCAGGAACCAGGATGCGAACTGTGGTGACTCTGGAGAATAAGAGCAGTCAAGGCCAGGGGAGGGTCCCCACACCCCCAGTAACTCCCTTAGAGGGTGACATAGGGTGTGACCAGGAAGGGAACACAGTGGGCACAGCACTGCCAGATGCTTGAATGAGCTTCACCTTGGGCTCAGAAAGCTCACCTTCCCGCTCCTGTCATGCCTCTGCGTCCTTTGCCCTCCGGTGTCTGTAGGTGCCTGGTTTCTACTTACTTGTCTCATTTCTCACTTTCTAAAGCAGTGTGACCTCTTATGCACAAGTTTAGGGCTAATATATGGTATATGGGGAAATTGCTCAGCTGAGCCCTAGCTGACATTCAGTGGGTGCACATCTGGCTGGGGTGCCGGTCGTTAAACATGTTGACCATCATTCCTGTCAGAACACTGACCTTGAACACACTCATCTGGGGAGATGCTCACCCCTTCGGAGGCTGGAAGGAACCAGATCAGTGGTACCCTCCTCTCTTCTCTCCCTTCTTCTGCCTACACAGCTGAATACAAAGTGAATTAAATGTAATTTTTGGTGTGTGGCAACTGCATTTTACCTTGATCTTGTTCCTGTGTATTGCTAGGTTTTCCAGGTGGTTGTTAATCCTTGGATCAGATCAGACCCCTGTATTCTTGCCGTTCACCCACCCACGTCAACACTGTTGACACAAGGTGTGACACCCTGTTTTGGAAACAAGGCTGATAGCAACATCCTCAGGCTTTGTCACTCTGTAACATCTAGGCCCAGCCAGAAACTCCTTTCCCAATACCTCTTCACCAAAACAATAGATGTGTGAGATCCTCTCGTGAACACTGTCTTCTCAGCCATCACTGATAGATTTTGGTTAGAAGTATTTAGCAAATAACAATATATAACATCTGGTTAAATATGAATTTCAGATAATTTTTCAGTGTAAGTATGTCCTATGCAATATTTGGAACATGCTTACAATTTAAAAATTCTTTTGTTTATATGAATTTCAAGTTTCAGTAAATGTCCTATATTTTAGCTGCAACCCTAATTACAAATCATGCAACAATGATAAACTGGAACCTATTTTCTCCCCTCACTGAGAAGTCTGGAGCCTGATGCTGGGCCTTGGCAATGCCACCAAGAACACAACTTACTCCTCTCCACTGTCTAGGTCCCCCTCTTCTACACCGGCTGCATTTTCAGATAAAGTTCTGACCTTGAGGCGGCAAGATAGTTGCGGGGAGCAAGAGCAGTGAAGCCAAGGGGAGGCGCTCCAGGCCCCCAGTAACTGCCATGGAGGTGTGACAGGATGTGACCAGGAAGGGAGCACGGGTAGGCACAGCACTGCCAGTCCCAGCCCTGGAAATGGCTTCACTTTGCTTTATCTGAAATTCACATTAACCTTGGGAGTTACACAGATGTGTATTTCACGCATCTGTTGTTTTGGTGAATTGGTATTGAGATAGGAGTTTCAGGCTGGGCCTCAGTATTTTCTAGAACTGTATGACTTTACTCTTTCTAGTCCCTCTTCCCATTTCCTAGTTGTTTCCCAATTTGCCTCGTTTGAGGCAACATATGAGACAATTTAAGAGTGTTATGGACTGAATGTTTGGGTTCCCCCAAAGTTATATGTGACTATATTTGGAAAAAGGCCTCGAAGAAAGTAATGAAGTTAAATGATATTGTAAAGTGGGGCCCTAACTTGATAGGCTTAGTAGCTTTATAAGAAAAAACACCAGAGTCACCCACTATGGGTCCAGCACACAGCAAGAAGGGAACTATGTTCAAGCCAGGAAAAGAGCCCTCACCTTGATCATGGACTTCCAGCCTCCAGAACTGTGAGAAAAATAAATGTCCGTTATTTAAATCATTCAGGTTGTGGCATTTGCTATGGCCACTGAGCAGACTAGTACAAAGAGTGTGGTTGAATCTCAGAGGTGTAGCTTCATTAGCACATAATGCCACTGGTGGAAGAGGTTTCTGGATGTCTAATGACCTAGAGAGACACTATCTACCGGATGGTTTTCTGTGTATTTGTAAGAGCATATAGCACAGCATGCTGATTTGCTTAACCTGAGTTGTATCCACATTTTAAGAGAGGGCCTCAGAATGGTTAAGAATTTTTTAATGACACCACTTAAAGTTTTTCTTATTTAAAAAATAAAATATGAAAGGTCAGGAATTGCTACAACAAAGTTTGTATGCCCAGAACTAAATGATGAGAGGAGCCTCCGATAAGTGTTTTAATCACCATTGTACCTTAAATTTTAAAAGTTTAAAGACTAAAGGCCTAGTAAATAAGATAGCTTTTTATTTCTCTTCTTGTGAAAGAAGCCTGGAGAGGGCCTCCCTGGTGGCACAACGGGTTAAGCGCAGCACTGTGGAGCTGTAGGCGGCTGTGGCTGCAGTGGTACGAGTTCGATGCCAGGCCGGGGAGATTTCCACATAGCGCAGCAGACCTCTCCTGCCTCACCTGCTGCTCCCCTCAGCAGTGTATTTCAGTCAGTCTGCCTGTTCTGCTCCCCACTCTGTCTCTGGTGAACCCTCTCACTGCCCTACACATTTGACCTGTACCCCAGCTTGTATGCAAAAATAAATAAATCTTTAAAAAAAAGAAGTCTGGAGGGAGGTAGTCAGGAGCTGATGCCGTCAAGAACTGAAGAAGTGTCTTCACAAAGTCACGGGGGTCTAGCCTTCTTGACTGCACTTCCATCATTGGCATAGTCTTCCTCATGACCCAAGATGGCTGCCTAAGTTCCAGCATTATATTTGCATTATAACCCACAGAAGGAGAAAGGGGCAAAGAGCATGTTCTCACCTGCCCCTGAATGTATACTACACCTTCACTACCAGCCTTTTGTCCAGAACTTAACCACAGGCCCACATCTATCTGCAAAGAAGCAGGAAATACAGTTTATATTCTAGGTGGCCTTTTGCCTAGTTGAAAATTGGATGTTGTTTTAGTAAGAAAAAAAGGGAGGAAGGATATTAGGGATAAGTGGAAATGTTGGCGCCACAAGCAATTGGAAAACTTATCAGATTGCAATGAAAGTGAAACATTGGGGTGCTTTTATAAGAGAGTTTAAAAGATAAGACTTTGAACAAAAATATCAAACATAAACTAAACAAAAAACTGTGAACGATTTATAATATTACAAGCATCTTTTGGTAAGGAATATATTTTGTTAAGTATATTTTATATAGTTATAATCAATACCTACATGTCACTTCAGTGTTTGTACTTAAATGTTATTTCATACAAGCATTGCCATATTTGATCACAATTCATAAATGTGTAGTTTGTAGTATTTATTTAATATTCTATCAAATTAACTTGAATATTTTTAAAACAAAGAGAGTGAGTAGATGAGAGTGATAATTGTTGAACTTGCTTGGTGGTACAGGGTATTCATTTTTCCATAATCTCTATTTCTATGCATGTTTGAAAATATCCACAATTTTTTTTTTACATGTATATCGCAGTTTCCTTAGAGAAGGCAAATGTTTGTAAAGAGTATAAGTTGCTAAATTATTCAAAATGCTTGAAGGTGGGAAAGAAAATGATGGAGAACCTTCTTATGACACCCATCTCCCCTCTAAGCAAAAGAAGCTAGTTCTCAATCTAGAAAAGCTAACTACACACTCTTTTATTTGAGAGCAGTGATGTTATATTTATGAAAATTGGTTTCAACAGAGGACTACAGTCTTTCATGAAGTTTTCCTTGTCAGAAAAAAAAATTGTAGAGAACAGTGTTGTTCATTATTTATACCCCAACTCCAAAATTTACTGACAACCTATTCTGAGTCCTCTAGGTCAAGATGAATAAGGCACCATTCCTGCCCTCAAATAGCTCATATTCTGTCAGAGAAACAGACACATAAATACATATTTACATAATAATGTGGTCAGTGTACTGCAACCACACACAGCATATTAGGACCATACAAAGCTTTTTTATGAAAAGCGGTTTATTTTCCCAAGGGGAATACAAAATGTAAGAGATATAAATAACAATATATATATATATATATATATATATATACACACATATATAAAAAGAAAAGTGGTTTATTTTGAAAATTTTGCTTTCATTGAAAGAAACTTAATACAGAGTAACATTAAACAGTTGAATATATGTCAACTATCACTCCACTAAATAAGCTACAAATATGCTTTTAAAATGAATGGAATTTGTAAATGTTAATATATTCTACATATTTTAAATGGTAATATGACTTTGCCACAAATTCTTTAGTGCAATCAGGAAAAATGTGTTATTTAATAAGGAAAGGACTTTAAATCAGTGAAAAATATGTTTGGTAATCTGATGCTCATAGTCACAGAAAATATTTTTTTGATAGTCAAATGAAGTTAAAAATACATTTTTAGATAGCTGTGATTTACTTAGATTAAGCCTTTTGGGATATAGCAATTATTGCAGTCACTGGGTCAAGAAGCATTTGTAAATAAATGAGTGACTGAGAATTTAGGTGTGATCTGTCTTGGTTTTCCCACAAAGAAACTATGTGATTTATGTAGGTCCATTAACCTTCCTGGGAGTTTATCTCTTAACCAGTAAAAATAAGAGGTTACAAACTTTATTGCTCCACATTACCTTTTGTTCAAATGAAGTATCTAGGTGGAAATACTACTTGGAAGATGGTACTAAGTAGAGGGGTACGGGTGCAGTGAATTCTTGGTTCCTTCTCTTGTTCCCTTGCCCTAGTGACCCCAGAGTTGCCTCTAACAGCACAGTCTGAGAGTTACTGATCCAGAGGATGGATCCTTGAGGTCATTTCCTGCTCTAACACTAGCTGATCCTGTTACTGCAAACCCTTTGGCCATAGAATACTAGTTGAGAAAATGCCAAAGAAAATATCAACCTACCTGTAAAGAAAAGTAGAAAAAGTAGGACATTTTTATAGATCAAATTTGGTAGCATCTCTAAGAAGTCAGAAACAAAAGACAGAGCAGCTTTTTATTCTGATTCATTCTTGGATTAAGTTCATAAATGAAAAGATTATAAATTAGCTTAGACTCAGAGTCAGACCTTCCAGAAAAATCCAAGGGGCAATATTACCAGCACAAAGAGTTGACTTTTCTCAGCCTTCTCTGTTTAATGCTCTCAGACAAAATATCACAAAGAAGAACATCAGGCTTAAGAAAGTCATTTATACTAACACAACTGGCCCTACCGAAAGTAGATGTGGGTATCATGGGAACTAAGTGAACAAAAACACATTTCCCCAACTTCAAACCTCACTCACATTTCCATCATCTGTAACAGACAGATGATGTTACACTGGCTCAGAGCAGATGCTTTTCTTTGCTCATTTGTGGACATTTCTTTGCGCACTCCTTGGGAAAGGAGGACCTGAGGTCTCCACTAGCAAGTGTCTGGAGGAGATGCCAGTTCTGCAGAGAATTCCTCTCCCTCGCTTATGGGAACTGCTTTGAGGCTGGGGCAACCAAGCCTTTTTATTTATACAAATCGTTCCTGAGATAACTCTGAGTATACATTTCTCAGAGAAAAGCTCCAGAAAATTGAGCATTGCTGAGTTGAGCCTTAAGAGTCTTATGACTTATGCCTTGGCCAAAACCACCTTCATAATGCTCAGCCATGAACTTCATCTTGTGTTAGTGCAAAACCACATACCATCTGGAAATAGCCTTGAGGATCTCATGCAGTAAGAGACCGAACCCCCAAACTTTACCCTCCCCAAACCAAGCCACTCACTTTGTTAACCTTGGTACAGAAATTCCAAGAAATCACTGTGTGAGGACTACATAATAAGTCTGCAGAAGGGGCCTGATTGGAGCTTCTGGCTTCCAGTCTTGTACTTAATAAACTAGCCAACCCCCTTCTTTGTACAAATTTATTTTTGCAAATGGTGGGGAGAAACCATGGTCAACAGTGTATATTTTATAAACAAGTTCCAAACCATAACACATTTACTTTTTCTCCACACAGTCTCTGTGCTGAAAGACTAAATGTAGCTCTCTGAAGAACATTTGTAACCTTCAAGAGTGTCTGACAGGAAGAAATCTGATTTTCTGATGTATCAGTATTAGCTAAAATGTTTGTCATTATATATTCCCTGGAGCTCTCTATGCCCTGGTGGGTCAGCTCTTGTCCTTTTTGGCAATAGCCTGAAATCATGGGGAGCTTGAGTTACACTACTGCTGTCAAGTCACCCCGGAAAGCTCTTGTTTAGACTGGAATTAAAGCCCTTTACTGGATACTTAAGCTTTGCCTTCCTTTTAGCCAAACTGCCAAGGCCAGATCACCCAGCTAGTACCACACTATGTCTGTATTATGTCTACTAAAGATGAGTTTTGGTCACCAGAGCATCATGCTTTATTGTGCAGTTTGGCTACAAGATGTATCTTCTGTATGATCCTTATTTGGTTATAGGATATATATAGTAAGAATAGAAGGAAACCTCCCAGTGAATAACGGTGTTTCTTTGCATGATAAAAATCTGGTAATTGTTCTTCCTTCATCTTTTGTATTTTCTATAATTCCTACAGTGAACAGATATTACTCTTACAGTAGGGAAAATTGTATGTGTGTGTGATTATTGAGTGTGATGTGGTTACAATGCCATAACCAACATGGCGCTCTCTTTCCAGAGAGCTCAGGCTTCCGTAGTTGGAGTACTTATCGAATTTCCCAGAGACATTCTGAGTCACTATCCCAAAATAACTCAGAAAACTTGATCAACCTCTACTTCCCTCCAATATTGCAGACAACTTAGGAAACATTGGCAAAATTTCTAATACTCCCTTAATTCAAATGGGATAAGCAGAGAATGATAGGAGCCCAAATCAACAACTTAATCTTTTAAAATTGTATTTTTAAAAGTGCATACAATTTAATTGATTGTAAGACATGCTTATTATATCACCATTGCTGACACTTGGTATATTTCCCTTTTTCCACTGAGCTGGTGCTAAAAGTTGCCCAGGACCATGACTGTGGAACACAGGGCCTGGGAGATTTCATTTCCAATTGTCTAAACTGGAATATCACTTTTGTCAGCACATCAAGGAGACAGGAATGGGACTGAATGATTTTCTTTTCCGGCTTAGTTCTCTTTAACTCAAAAATGATTTGTCTAAAGCTGTTCAAATAACTCTGATAGTGTGCCTAGATTCTGGTTGTTACAAAGATCGATAAGATGGTTTTGAGATAAAATTCAAATGAATAATACAACATGCAGAGGACTTTGATAGGTACAAACTGAAACTACTGCCAAATGTGCAGCAGAGGGAAAACTCAGGAATCGGTCTCACAGGGCCCTTTTGGATTCCTCTAGTTGTTGGGGTCTCATTATGCCAGTGCAGATTTGAATGCAGTTCTGCCGTTCACTTGCTATATGACAGTGGAGAAAATTGCTGAAGTTTTCTGAGTTACAGGGATCGACCCCCTTCCTCACAGGCTTCGTAAGAGAATGACTGCGATAGGGCAGGGAAGACTTCCAGCCAGAGTGAGGTCCCGGGGCCTGTGCCACGACCACCATGCTTCCTGCCTGCAGGTCTGTCCCACCAGCTTGTTCCACATAAATCCCGATTGGGTGACGTTTTCAGTCCCCAGGGATGAGAACTTGGAAGAGAGGATATGATGACTCAACAGGGTCACCCAAGCAAGTTAGCTGAGGGATGAAGTGAACGTCACAGGACTGAAATCTGCTTCCTGACTGCGCTCAGTCTGGGTGGGAGGGAGAGGCACGGGCAGATGGGACCCAGTTTTTGTTTTTGTTTTTAAGATGCTTAGGAGGTGTCAGCCTGACCTCTCTCCCTTTTTGTTTAACTTCTCCTGGGGAGCCCTTCCTAGGAAGCCTGAGAAAGACAAAAGCAACCCTGATAGCAGGCAAGCGCCTGGCACCATCAGCTAGGACTTGGTATCCTCCCGTTGAACATAAAAATTCCATAGAACAACCACCTCAAGCAAGGGCACTCTCAAGTATGATGGGTCTGGACCAAAAGGAAATACAGTACTGCACATGCCTCTCCGACTGTGGTTCAGGGAGGGATCCTCAGCCCTGGTCTGGCTGTTAGAGTCTGGTACAAAGTTGGCAAGGGCAGATTATATAGCTGGTTGACGATACAGCAACTACAGGCCTGGCTATTAATAATGCCCACTTAAACCATGTTAACTGGCTTCATTCCACCTGAACCCCACATATATTAGCACCTCATTTGTTCGGTGGGAGAATGTAGAGAGGGGGATTGATATTTATTGTGCTTCTTTTATACACTGCACACTGTGAGAGACACCTGCCCACAATATCTCACGGAGTTGACATCACCATCCTGTGAGGTTTGTAGGTATAATATTATCACTTCAAACCTATAGAGGAGGGCATTAGGGCTGCTGATATGAAGAAACTTGCCCCAGCCCACACAGTAAGCAATGTTTGGGGTTGAACCCTTATCTAACTAGCACCAAAGACTGATTTCCCAACACTTACACAATAGTTTGAATGATCCAGAGTAGCGCCCAGAACTAGGCAGTCCTCCAAAAGGCAAGGAAAGTACACAGCATTGACTTTCTGTACTAAAGCAAGAATATTTTATTCATAAGCTTTCTCCCAGGGCCGTACTCAGGGGATTTTTTCCCCTACATGTAGCAGGAGAAATTGAGTTTCCTCTGAGATGTAGGTAAATTTCATTGATTCCAACAAGAACAGTTGGGTCCAGACTTGCCTGTCAGACCACTTAGAAGCTATTTTGTCTTGGTCTTTCCTACAGCCCATCCTACCATGGCATCAGAGTTGCGGTTTTATGTGGGAAAGGGATACTGTTTTAGCTCTACCTCTAAAGGATACAGGGAAAAGATTTATCTTGATTCCCAATTCTAAAAATGAAAAAATGTTGTGAATTCAAGTGTTAGGGTGATCAGACCTAGCTCAAATTTATACTTGAGTGGAGAATCCCTTCGTGAGTGAAGTCTATTTAATGTACTGGGAGAAGTTTTTTCATGAATTCATAAATGTGATTTAAGAATAAAAATATATACTTTTTCATTTCTAATATATATATAAATACATAGCTATATCTATCATATATATATGGTAATTCATTCTGGTTATGAGGTCAATGACACAAAGGATTTTTTGATTTTTAAATCTAATACTGACTTTAGCTTCTCTCTTAATTTTCACAGAGCTCTGTATTGCTCTTACTTACCTTGTACTTATTGACCAACAAGAAGCCATGCTCATTAAGAGTTCTGCTAGATCCTGCAAGGGAAATACTTTTAAAACATTTTGAAGCAATGGAGTCATCCCAATAATAGCCACTAGGGCATCTCAGAGATGATGGGTTTGGGCACTTAGAAAACCCAGCTCCAACCTAGTAGTAACAAGTAAGGCGCACCACAACACGCTTCCCGAGCGGCAGTGAGCTAGCGAGGTCACCACAGAAGTCTGGAAAACCAAGACCCGAGGAGTTAAAAGACTTTGAAAAGCAATGATTGATTGTCATTGTTTGTATCCTCATATGAATATAAAAAAGAAAAAGAAATTTATTAGATTTAAAATTGGCATTAATCAGAATTTTCCATTAAAGTCACTTTTCTATGCAACACACAAAGTGCTTAGACATTAACCAGTTGTGATGAGGAATGGGTGCTTATTATTATTTTATACCATTAAATTTCAAGCTGTAGTATTAGTTTCACAATAAAACTTTGGGAGTTTATAGTTCTCTGATAAAGTTTCAGCCTTGCCAAGTTGTGACAAGCCTTGTTTCAGCCTTCTCCCCAGAGTAGATCTTTATTAGAATAATTTGCTTTAATGACTTTGTAAGAAAGGGGATTTCATGGGTCATAATTTTGGAAAGAGGCAGGGATCCCCAGATGTTGTGCTGTCTTTCCTGTTTTAACTTTATTAAGTAACCCTGGAATAAGTGCCAGAGTTTCTTTCAGCATTTCATAAATCATAGACACAATTGTCAAATCTTTAAAAATGATGATAGGAGGATAACACAGGCAAAATGTGAGCAAACAAACAAGCCGGAAGATAATGTGAGCAGAACAGATTTTTCTTAATTCTTCTCTGAAAGTAGAGGTGGGAGTCAGCGTAGAGAGGGTAATTTTTTTACTATAGCAATGGTTTTCTTTGTCCATAAAGATGTCTTTGGCAGTGACAAGTCTGAATGGATCCTTCTACACACTCTGGATATGTTTTTGCAAGCTGATTGCCAAAACAGGAAGAGGAGAGGAAGGCAAAGAAGCAGAGACTGAAGCCCCAGAAAAGAGCTACTAATCTTCTTGACCTTGATGTTGACTTAGAGAGATACATACTAGTCAGAATAATCACTAGTCCTTGGTGCCTCTGCTTGGCTACTAGCCTTTGTGACTTATTACTGGGTTTATAGATACTATGAGAGAAAAGCCATACTTCTTGAGCAAGCATCTGGTTTTAGTGCCCTGAAAGGGCCTGAAATTTTGCACTTTGTAGTCACATCAGCAGGGATGAAAGTTAGAAGGAACATGTGTATTAGAAGAGTATTCATGGAGATAGCTAAGCACAAAGTTTTGGACCAGATAGCATAGGTTCAAATACTCACTCCCACTCAGGGATGTCTAAACTTGGGCAGGCTTCTTAACCTCTTTGTGCCTTAGTTTCTTCATCTGTAAATAACATAGATCATAACATTACCTGCTTCACAGAGATCTTGTAACGATACCTAAAGTGATATGTACAAAGCACTAAGTCCACGGGTAGCATTATGTTTGAGCTATTTATTGGAACTCAATAGGTGCCAGACCCCGTGTTCGGTGCTTTTACATAATGTTTTATTTAACTTTTACAACAAACTAAAAAGGCAGGTAATATTATTTCCATTTTACAGATAAAGCTATTGAGGCTCAGAAAGGTTAAGAAAATTGCTCATGTGTACCCAGGAGAGTCACCTGACCAGAAGTCATCAAATCCGGGTGTGCCTACTCCAAACCCCTTTGTTGCCTCCAGCTCACTTCAGCTATTATTTGATAAATACATGCAGTACAGTCTAGAGAATTATATTTCTAATCAAGTTAATTGATTAGAAAATTATTCCTCTCTATCATTATCTGACTAACTCATTAAATTTTACAGACAGCATTAGATAAATGTGTTGGACACCTAAAATTGAGTCACTCTGAACTCTGAGAGAAAGCCCCCACATGTCATGAGTTTTGGTGCAGTTGGAGAGAAAGAGAACAGTTGCTATTTCCTTCCTTCCCTCCCTTACCAGACAGGAAGGGCCAGCCAGCATACAGCTGCCTCTCCGCTAAGTGACAAGGCCCAGGGCAGCCTTCTTTCCTGATGTGAGGAGTGTCTGCTAGTTCCGTTGCCAGGCACTCATTCTCAAACAGACTATCCTTGGGGGGGTGGGGGGCCCCAAAGCACTCAGGGATTTGGAAACTGGGTTTTCCTCACCAAGAGCTTTCAAGGCAGGAAACAGGCCTTCCTGACAGACTGCATAGCTTCAGCTTCCTGGTTACACAAGAAGGAGAAGGAAGAAAAAGTAACAAAATAAATAAATAAAATAAAATACTAATTAGGAAAAAAAAAGTGACCGTGTGGAAATAACCCAGTATTTGAAAAATTTAAGTTTATAAGAAACTGGTGAATGTTCTGGCAGACATTCATTCTTTTCATCTGCCAAATGTTGACAAAGTTCCTTCTAGCTCTAGGCTTCTTCTAGCTGTTGTGAGGGGGAGGAAGTGAGGGGTGGGCAACAACAGCCAGCGAAGAGCCTATCCAGAGAGGTAATATCTGGAAGACCCAGCAGTAGGACACTATGACACCACCATCAGAAAGAAGCTTGCAAGGGTGTGGTCTCTGTGAGATCCTCAGGCTGAGCATGGTCAGAGAAACTATCTAGCTCATTGGTGCATCCAGATTGAGTTTGTGATGCTGACTTTATAACCTCTGTGACTTAACCGAGTATACTAACTAAAGCATTACTTTATTAAATCTAAACTGGTATTTAAGATGAAAACAGTGAATAGATAGAAGGGACCAATTTATACTGCTAGAGAAATATTCTAGACGAAGTCTTTAAATGTGTGCAGAGTTTGAAGCAAATGTAGTTGTACATGTTTGCATGCAGAGAATTGATTGGCTAATTACTCGTGTCACAAAATGTTCTTCTTTTCAAAAGAATTATCGTCCTGTCTTACATAGCAAGTTCTTTTAAAAATGTGTGCGTCTTTCTTGGTACATAATTACCAGTCTTCTTTCCTTTGCCATGAGTAAGAATCCCCCATAGCCACAGCAAATCATCTGGGTGTTTATTAAGAATGGATTTCTGAGTCCTTTCCCAATCCTATTGAATCAGAATCTTTAGAAATGGGACTGTGAAATCTACGTTTTTAACAAGTGCTCCACATGATTCTGATGTGCAGGTGGAGTCAGGAAATTTCCACTTACAAAATAAATTTCTAAAATGTTATGTATTCTGAGTTTGAGATTAAAAAGAAAAAGGCAAATTAATGAGGTTATAGAGTCCCTCTTAATTTTATTTCAATTTTTAAAAATTTACTTAATCATGAAATACTTGAACCGTATGGAAGAGTACAAAATACAATGAAACACTTTATATCTACCAGCTCTATTCTTCATCATCTCATTGATTTTCCCTGCCAGTGGTATATGGGTTTATTTCCTTTACAGCATTTAAATGGATTGAGGCTATTTTATGAATTTATTTGCTAAATATGACTTTTTAAGGCAGATCCATATATCCTTCTAGACTAATCTTTCAAGAGGGCAAGAAACATAACCATCTTAATCATTCACCATTGTATCCTCAGCATTTAGCACAGTTCTTGGCACATAATATGTGCTCAATAAGCAGCTTTGAATGAACGAAAAAGAATATCTCCATCCCAGATGAGTTTATGCTAAAGTTTTCATTTGTAAAATAATGGCAATAATAGTAATATTTTTAATGTTGTTGGCAAAATTCAACAGACTCCTGATTTCCAAAGTAATTACAAACTCTTCCTATTTGTTAGGTGTTTTTTCAAATATGACAGGTGTCCAATACTCGGGGGGGGGGGGGAGTTGCATCTCTTGATATGATTGTGTAGTCTTAGTTATGTTCTAATGATCTACATGTCTAGTTTATGCCAGTACCCTGTTGTCTTGAATACTATAGTTTCATAGTAAGTTTTGAAATAAAAAATGTGGAGCCTCCTACTTTATTTTTCTTTCTCAACATTATTTTGGCTATTCTGTGTCCTTTGAATTTCCATATGAATTTCCAATTTGGGGATCAGTTTGTCAATAACTGAAAAAGGTAGCTGACTATTGAATAAGAAGTACATTGGATCTATAGATCAATTTGGGAGCAGTGAAAGTATATTTTTAAGTTAACAAAATAAAAACATTAGCTTCCCATACACAAAACCAAGTTCTACCACTTCAAGTCTCCATGACTTTGGGCATCTTTGAGCCCAACTCTTGCACCTACTAACAGAGAAAAATATTGCCTATTCAGAGGTTGCCAAGTAATTAATGGAAGTCAGATACATGAAACCCTGTGACACCATAAAGTATTGTGAAAATTACAGGTGTTAGTGAATCTATTTTGTTGTGAAAATTACAGGTGTTAGTGAATCTATTTTGTAAGTATTAATTCAGTTTTCCAATAGATTTTTGTGGAATTCAGAAGCTGTGTTTATGAACTGACAAGTGATTAATACTTACACATTAAAACTTATGCATTATTGTCCCTTTCAAGTTGATAATCTTGAAAGAATGTACACATATTCTAATGCTTCATTATTTGAAATATTTCTTTCAATCATTGCTTCACATTTCTCCTTTTTAAGTTTAGTTATTCTTTAATTGAACACAAATATATTTTATGAAATTTAATTTACATATCAAATGAAATGTATATATCAAAATATATTTGTGTTTACATACTTTCAGAAAATAAGGAACTCTGGTTAAAACATAACAACTAGAAATAACTACAATTCTTGTTTTATTATACCAATGTTTCCTGCTTTAACTAATCACAGTGAATTGCTAATTTATATATAGTTAGTCATACTTTTTTTTAAAATAAAGTGTTGGCTTTTTTTTTTTTTCAGATTTTTTTTATACAAGCTGGGGTACAGGCCAGAGGCGTGGGGCAGCGAGAGGGTTCACCAGAGACAGAGAGGGGAGCAGAACAGGCAGATCAGAAATACACTGCTGAGGGGAGCAGCGGGCGAGGCAGGAGAGGTCTGTCGCACCATGTGGGATTCTCCCAGGCTGGGTGTCCAATCTGCATCGCGCGCTGCCGACAGCGCCACAGCGCAGTGGTCAACCGCTGCGCCACCAGGGAGGCCCCTATATATAGTTAGTCATACTTAAAATACCATTAAAGTGGAAGATTTCATAACTGCATGTATCACATTATCTTGCATATACTTAGTGATGGCAAATCATTGTTTTTTAAAACAAATTTTATTTTTAGAAATGATCAGATGTCATTGGGAGCCAAAACAAATGGCTCAGTAAAAGGATTGAGCAGTCTGGTAATGATTTCCTTTATTCAAGACTGAAGAGTTACTGTACGTTGCAATAATTCTTTCTTTCTTTAACTAATATGTTTGTGTGCTTAAATGAAAACTGCCCTACAAAGAAATCCCTGACCTGAGCAACTACCTACTTGTAACCTGATAAATGGACTGAGAGAATAATAGGGTATTATTTCCCAGCCAGACTGAGAAGCTTTTTTTGTTCCCCCTCTGCCCCAGCTCCACTCCCTCGAATGTGGTTTTCAGCTTTGTCACTATTGAAATTTGGGTTTGGGTAATGCTTTGCCACTAGGGCTTTCCCATGCATTGTGGGATGTTTGGCAGCATCCTGGGCTTCTACTCACAAGATGCCAGTCACGACTCTCACCCCCAATCCTGACCATCAAAAATGCCTCCAGTCAGTGTCAAATCTGGAGTATCCCTGATTGCGAGCCACTGCCTTTATGGGGGGTATCTAGAGTTTTGGGCTTTTCTTGCTCCAAGGAATAGGCTTTTACTTTCAAAAACCTATGTTACGACTCTCAAAGGAAATGCTTTCAGAGCTAGGCAGACCATTTACATTAGTGAGGTTGACTAGACACCAAAAAAAAAAAATGTGATTTAGATTTGAATATAAGAAATATTTTACTTTCCTCTTCACTTGAAGATAAGAAATGGGTAACTGTGATTAGTAATGCCAATGAATGGTCAGCCCCAGTGCTGAGGTGCAACAGGGGGTGGTGAGGACTGTGGCAAACTGTAGAGTTCATGCTCCATCTACATGGAGGCTGCCAGTGTTCAACTCTAGGCAGTCAATGTTTTTTTGTTTTGTTTTGTTTTTTTCACAATTCTCTATTAATTCAACATATTTTGAAACTTGCATGTAAATCTTATGCCTGACCACTGGTCTCAGATTTGCTAGCTAGTCAGAAAAAATATAAATGGATTGCCCTGAAGGAAGGGAATGGAAGTTGTGAGAAAAGGAAAGATATGGTGTGACTCCCAAAAGAACTTGAACCCAAAGAACTGGATTTAGAGAAATGGGGTCATGCCCCTTCCATGTAACACCTCAAAGACAGAAGTTTCTTTGTCAGGTCTGTCTATATGAAGTCTGGGTAGCTTCTATGAATGTCAATGTAACCAAATTTGGCACAGATGGTGTAGATGCCATGAGCCCTGGTCATCAAATGGACAGTGTGGACTCAGCTCATATCAATGATGACCAGGAAAGACTCGAGACCCTTTCTCAAGCTTCCTGTGCATTATGAACCTAAATACTCTAGGACTATCTGGACAGAGGTAAGGAACTATCCTTCCAGTCTTCACCCCACACCTCCATCATATAACTGAGATTGAATTTCTCGTGTAATCTGCAGCCATAGTGTCTGCAAGTTGCTTTCAGACAGTCCAGCAAAGTGTGCATTAGTTTTATTCTAAGCCCTAGAGGCAGTTAGTTGGAACTTAAAGTATCTGAATCAGAGTTCATGCTCTAAGTTAGTTGTTAGCATTGGAAAGACTCTTATTAGTAACCCACATTCCTGTGGGCTTTGTCTAAAAACACCAGAGACTTGTTAATTGGCAAAATGGATATTGGAAAGGATTGCCCTTTGGAGAAATGAATGGTGAACAAGATATATGGACCAGCTAGTACAGACACAGCTGCTTTTGCACCAACAAGATCTGAGAATCAAGTGTGCCCAATAACCTATTCCCAATACCCTTCAATATGGCATCTGATTTAGGATTTTGCTCTGATCCTGTCATGCCTATTGGAGACTCCAAGAAGAAAGGTAACAACTCCTGCCACAAAATACTGTCCTATCACCTCTGATGAAACGTTCGATGTACTTCCAAAGATGTTAAAGGTCAGAAATCTGGGGCTTCAGCAAGCCTGTAAAACAAGTTTGACTGTTTTTGTATGTTCTTGGTAAGGAATGTCTGCATGTGTGGCAGAATTCAGTGGGAAACACTCACTTTAAGAAGAGGGTGTGGTTGTGGCTTTCATTCACCTTGACCACTGGAGATTATGATAGTTACCAGTAAGAACCCATGATTGTGAATACTCAGTTTGGCTTGGGTCAGTTACCGTCTCTGCCAACCCTGATAGATGGGGAATGAGTCAGCTTTCATTTTATTTTGAAAGTTAAAAGAATGTGACATTTCCTTCTACAGTGCCAGGGAACAAATGTACAACTATTACAAACTTATTCCATCAATACTGCCAGTGCCAACATTTGAAGGTTCTTTTTTACAATAGCTGTTAGAAAAAAAAGACAATGAAAAAGACTGACTATTAATTGTCATTCCTGGCATTTGAAAGCCACACCTTGCTGGAATGGTGTGTCTGCAATTACAGCAATAAAAGGCTGAGTGTTCCTGCCTAGAAGGGATGGGAGAGAAGTCTCTCAAATCTTCTTCTATATTTCATTTTTTATCTTGATATTTCTTTCATTTCCCTTCAACTGACAGATATGAAGCCCCTGCAAATGTAAGGATTAAATATATAAATTAGATGTAATTCCTGAAACTACTGACTTTATAATGTGGTGTGTGCAAACATCAGTCTATAATACAAACCAGAATGTAACAATTTAAAAATAGAGGGATAAATATCAAGCTGGGGGAGCTCTCACCACAGGGAGAATTAGGGTTCAGAGAAAGGGTGAGGTGAGCCCTTGAAGAAATGAGAATGAATTTGGGAGAGAATGAGGAGTGGGTTCCCTGGATGAGGAAAGTCCCAGAGGAAGGAAAGTCTTAGGGAATATCCAGGGAAGAAGGGCAGAAGAGCAAAGAGGATTTAGGACTAAACCTTAAGCATATCTAGCTGTGCAGTTTGTACTTGGCATGAAGGCATCCTGCCACATGGCTTGGTAGGAAGTGAAACTCAGCACTCTTATCAGCTCACCAGCTTCATTGCAAACACCCTGAGGAAAGGTGATCCTTTTTTCGCTGCTGTTATTTATTCTTATTATATATATATATTTTTTACAGAGAGTATAGTGTATTTTACCATGCAAATCAGATCATGTCAAACAGCACTTCTGGAGGCCAATATAATAATAGGCATCGAGAGTCTTTAATTTTTTTTTCTAGCACCATCTTTTCTAATTTACACAAAGACATGCTGTGGGGCAGGGGAACCGTACCCTGTGGTAATTTTGAGTGTCCTCTAGGAGTCTGGGCTTTGTTCTCTGCGCAATGGGAAGCCATTGAAGGTAGATTTTGGGGAAGGTTTGAAGATAACAGCAATAATAATAATAATAGCAATAATAATAATGAAGTAGGAAGTTAATAGCTTTGCTGTTTGGAAATAAAAGTTGCTAAGTTCACTGCTTGGATACTGCTGCTTGCTGGGGCGGAAAGCTGCTGGGAAAGTCTCCGTGCTGCACTGCTTGTCCACAGTAGTAGCTATGGTTACCTTGACCCCCTTCCTAAACACCTATGAACCTCCTACTTCAATAATAGCAATAATAATAGCAAGCTGGATATTAAACAGACGTTATTAACCCATTTTCATTAATGCTCACTCTGTTTCAGGTAGTTTCTTGGTATTTACAAAGATTTCCAAAAGGTAAATTTTTCTGACATGTGAGGGAATGAATAACATAACAAAAGTATGTTTTAAGAGCCCACGTCAGGTGCAGAGCTAGAGCCTGACTCACTCCTCAGCCTAGACTCCTGACTTGCCTGGTTTTCATTCTACTGCACCCCTATAAGGGTCACTAGTGCGATATCTGCTGGAATGGTTACAAAAGTACAACATAAAAGAAAAACACATACACATTGTCTAAGAGTAAAAAATACGGTCATGTTTTCCTCTTTTTTCCACTTTCTTTTTCCATTTATAACTGAAAACCTTTAGACCTTCTAATAACATAAAACTATAAATTGTAGGTAAATACTTTACCCAAATAAATCCAAGGTCGTGACCAAACATGTCCGTCCACTTTCCCCCTTGCAAGCTCTGACATGTTTTATTTGTGTCTGTTAAATCATAGATGAGTGGTCAAAGGTTGTAGCCCCCAGGCAGCAGCAGGCAACACTAAAGGGAATGCAAATTTTAACATAACAGAGGACATTTTCCTGGAGAAGGAGGCTCTGCCTCCTCCTGGTGTGCTGCCTCCCCACTTTTTCACAGATTTCAACCCAGGTGAAGGCAAAGTCCCCAGGGCCAAGTCCAGTTGGCAGGGCCTAGGGGCAGGGGTGGGGGTGCATTAAAAGGAAACATTGGAATCATCAAATACAAGAAGTGGAAAGAAACACCATTTCTCTTCTCCACACACATCCTATTTATAGAAAAGAAAATTGAGGCCTAGAGAGGTAACTGACTTTTCTACAATAGTTATTAGGTTCCTGATTTCCTATCTGCTGCCTTTTCTACCACACTATTCAGCCTCTAAATACTTGCTAAATAACTATCTTGTTCGGGCACTACTACAGTAATTATTTTTTCTATTATCATCCTCCCATATGTGGGGGTGGGTTTTTTTTTAGCACTTTTTAAAAATTGAGACATATGTCATATAATGTACAATGCTCAGTTCAGCATTTGAAAGTATATACTTCTGTGGTTTTATTATATTTCACTATGTTGAACAGTTACCACCACTTTCTAATTCCAGAACATTTCTATCACCCCCAAAAGAAACCCCGTAATTAATTACTCCCTGTTTCTCCCTTCACCAGCCCCTGGCAACAACCAATCCACTTTTGGTCTCTATGGATTTGTCTATTCATTACATTCATTATAAATAGAAGCATATTATAAATGATATGTGGCCTTTTGTCTCTGGCTTCTTTTACTGAGCATAGCATTTTCATGGCTCATCCATATTGTAGCCTGTGTCCAATGTTCATCCCTTTTTATGGCTACATATGTGGGCTTTTTATTTCTTTTTCATATTAATGTTTTTATTGCTTTAACATTGGCTTACATACTGAGAAATAAGGAAGAGTCTTTCTCTCTAAAGACTTTTTCTTGGAAGTAGAACTTTGGTGAAACTGAGTTGGAGCACAAGCAACCCATTTTAAGGTGACAATTTCATTGCACACAATTCATCATACGGAACTATACACACTGTTCCCTCTGTTCAGTCTGAGAAGTCCTCTTCACAGGGGCAAACTTTCAAACTCAGTAGGATATTATGGCCACCGTGTTCAGTCTTTAATGGAATTCAGAAATGCAGATGGGCAAGTGACTGTCCTGTAATTAATTGCTCTGCTTAAATATAAAATGCCAATACAGAGAAGAAATTCTGCTAAGACATTCTGCTAACTGTAATTTAAAGTAGCCCACTCTTCTCAAGACAGTTCACTTGTAGCATACCCTGCTACACACAGCTTAGAATCTGGTAAACCAGACCCATTTAAGCTACAGCTAAATGTAATTCACTGCTGTTTCAGAGCTTGGGGCAGGGGTTGGGAGAGAGGGTGGAGAAGGGTGGATTGCTCTGAATTCTTTCCCCCCCTGCAAGAAGTTGCCGTGTTTTCTCATGTTATAAATTTCTCCCAAACATGAATGTTCTATCACTGGGAAAGCAGTGGCTTTGCTGGATCCATTCTAGATGTGTTTATTATCATTAACAGTATAAGAGGGAAGAGAGCTTTATTTTTTTAAACTCCAACCTCTTTTAACAGGTTATATAGGTCTTTCAGAACTTTCAGATTTTGTGGTTATCTTCTTTATATTTGTTGCTTTCTCAAAATTCCTTTTCTGGTTGGTTTTCAAAATTCCTTAGAATAGATTAAATGTTCAGAAACCAGGAGCCGTTTTCTTATCCAAGGTTATGGGCAATTTGATGTGTTTTCTTAGAATTAAACTGTATCTGAATTAAGAGAAGCAGGAAGGAGGTAAGCTAAAGGGTGCTCATGACTTGACAGGACACAACTAACGGAAAAGCTCAGCATTCATTATTTTCCTCTGAAAAATGAAGTTCTGCTCATTATTCTAATTTGAACATGGACTGAGAAAAGCATATCATGCAACATTATTTTAACTTAAGAACTCATTGTGAGGAGAACAACAAGGCACAGAACCATTAGCCATCCACTCCTACAGCACATGTTACGTGGCTCACACACCAGTGTTCCCCACCCCCGCCCATTATCTCTTACCTCTTTACCTGCAAAATGCTCACTGTCTCAGCCCAGTTAGCAGCTAGGAAAAGCCATGTAACAGTTACACATAGAAAGCTTTTTTCTTTTCTGAAAAAGGGGCAAAATGTTGACATTAAGACCTGCTTCTTCTTTTCTTCCTCTGTTGAAAGTGATGTGATGCCTGGAGCTACAGCAGCCTTTTTGAGGCAGTCATTTTGCTATAATAAGGAACAGCCAGAAGAATTGCAGAGATGTTGGGCCTGACACCACATCACAGGGCTGATGAGTCAACACTATTAACCAGCCTTCATACTTTTTAGAATATATAAACCCCTATTTGTTGAAGTCACTTTTAGCCAGGTTTTTGCTGCTTGAATGCACTGCTGACTGGTAGAATTTATGGAAAGAAATTTATTATGTTCCCACCTGCTGCTTTACTAATATTTACTCTAATACTTCTATCTAAAAATGCACTATTTCACTTTTTCTCTCTCCTGTGTATTTCAGTACTGTTTAAAGTCTGTTTTTATTGTTTCCACTAGTTGTTTTCGTGAAAACATAATAGAGGTTTCAGTTTTAAATTGCAGGGGGGTGGAGGGGAGGAAGGGAGTAAGATTTACAAAATCCATTTTGAAAAAAACATCTTCATGATTAGTTTCACTTTTCAAATCTAATGTGTGTAGTTCCATTTAGATTAAAATGTTTCCTGGGGCAGTTGTAACCCATACAAGGCAGAACTAGTTGGTGTGGGAGAACAAGAAAGGGAAACTGTGCCTGCATCTGCTAAGTACAAAGCTGTCTGGTGACAGATCTGTTTGTGCATGAAGACAATACTTTTAGAAACCCATAACCTTTAGCAACCTCAAATGCCAAAAGCAGAGTGTGAAATAACCAGGGTAGGAAAAAATGTGGGCCTTATTACTGATCTTCCTTACAGTAATACACCTTTCAAATGTTAAGAAATTTATGCTGTTAGAAGAAAAAGGAACTATTTTTAATCATTTTCTAATTAATCCCTAGAATATGTGCATGTGGTCTGTTTGGGATTCTGGTTGCCTGCATATTGTTTTGTCTGTTAAGGATATTGTCCATTGTATCATGTAGTTTCCTGTTTATTAGGACCCTAGGGAAAATTTTTCTGAGTCCAGAACTGAGAATATTTATAGCTATGCAGTAGGTTTTATCCATGAATACTATAGAATGAATATTGTCACTAATTTAATTGTTAATGGATGCTGACATTTGCTTTACCGAGTGCTTTAAAAAATGATCTTAAAAGGTGCACAAGTCTTACAGCATCAGCTCTTATTCAAAAAGAATAAGTTAATTAGGTCAGATTTTCATGTATGAAGAAAATGACTCTGGCCAGTAATACACCCAATGCTCCCACTTCATTTGTCCTACCATTGACTCAGGATATGCAGTGTTAACTAACATTAAATGAATTTTCAAAGTTTTACTTATTACTGTCACCAATTTTAAGGGTTTTCATTGTAATGACAATGAATAGAAGTTAATGGGCATTTTAATTAAGATAGTAAACAACTTCAAAAATATGTAATTACTTTAACCTCATATTGATCTTTATTTTTCAGTCAGGTCAAATTCAAGTTAAATGTTCTGATCAACGTGTAGTCCTCCACAGATTGGGGCTTGCCAGAGACAGAGGCAGAAGGGGTGGGAAAAATAAGTTGAAGGGGCTTAAAATCTATAAACTCCCAGCTATAAAATAAATAACTCATAGGGGTATAGTGTACAGCATGGGGACTACAGGTAATGACGCAATTAACCATTAACAACTATGGTTAATAATAGCATTGTATGTTTGAAAGTTGTTACAAGAATGGACCTTAAAAGTTTTTATCACAAAAAAATACTATGTATGATGATGAGTGTTAACTAGACTTACTGTGGTGACCACTTCAAATATATACAAATATTGAATCATTACATTATACACCTGAAACTGTATGATGTTATGTGTCAGTTATATCTTTTTTTTTTTTTTTTTAATGCTCTCCTCCAACCTAGACTCCTTCCAACTCGTGGCTCCACCATCTTCCTTTTGTAGCATCTACCATTGCCCTGCTGGTCTGCATCAGACAAGGAAAGACCATGGAGGATGGAGCCTGGGGAGGTTTTGTAGACCAGGCTACCATATTCCATTGGCCAAGAGTCAGCCACGTGGCCACACCTAACTACAAAGGAAGCTTCAAAGTGAAATCTAGCTTTGTGCCCAGGAAAACGAAGAAACAGTTTAGATAAAGACCTAGCCTGTTTCTACCACAGTGAAATTGATAAAATTAAGTGAATGACATAGAGCGTTTTAAAATCTAAAAGGGGTGGGATGGGAAATTCAATTAACTCTACTTGCTTGGTGAAAAGATAGGCCACGCCCCAAGGGCAACTGCAGAATTCCATCCATCCAAATCACGCGTTTAAAAAGTGAAAGAGGCTATGATAAAAATAGGATAAGGGTGAAATTTGAAAGATACTCTGAGGAGCCACAGAACTCTCCTCCTCTGGTGACACAGTAGACACAACCAGTCTATCTGTAAAGAGCAGCTCATTGTGTTAACTTGTTGCCCAGATAGACTCATCCTGGAAAAACTCCCAGTTTCATCGCTCTTCCTGATCATCTGTATTGCCTTCCTCCCCGCCCCCCACCCTAAGGGGACTTCGCTTCTACCAAGAAGGTTTAGAAAAAAGCATGCAGATGGTGAAAGCAATCAAACTCATAATAGTACTAGTTTTGTGTTAAGATTTCGGAGTAAGTTTGTAAGCATTGTGATGATCAATTTGTGTGTGTTATTTAAGAAGTTTGAACTATTTAAGAGACTCTAACAAATTAGCCTTGTCACTCTATTTTTAAATGATACATTATTACATGATTTGTGATTTTTTTATTTGAAAGTTGTAAAATAATTGAAAAGATCCATAAATCATGTTTGAGAACCTAACTTACTACATGCGTAAATTACTTCTATTGGATTTACAAGAGATAATTGAGCTACAGAAAGATTTTACTTGCTAGGTTTGTAAGCGTCGCCTCATCAGGCATTTGAAATTCTTCAAAAAATCAAATATATTAAATTTGAGGAAACCAAATATTTAAATGAATTTAAATATTTTAGGAAACTTACATGTGTAAAGATGTTCGATTTTTTGAGGAAATTTTATCTTAAAGGTATGAGTTCATCAAACACTGATCAAGCAAAAGCAATTTTTTTCACTTTATATGAAAATAACATTTATAGATTAAGTTTGAAGACTTGAAAAACTAAAATCAAATGTTCCACTTTAACAACCTGAATGTTAATTAAATAGAGCTTATGTAACTAGTTCACTTTACTCACAAACCTCTCAAAGTTCAATACTTCATTGATAGGGGTAAGAAAGGGTGGAGAGAGAGTAGTAGTATTTAATAAAAAGCGGGACCAACAATACTTAAATTATTTTCTTTTGAAGTGTGGGCTGAGGCTAGAAATTGGCCCATGATATCTTCATGAAAAAAGCAAAACAAAACTCTTTAGACATCACAAGACCATAATCTGGAGATCAAAAAAGATATAGGAGAGTTGCTATGTTACAGACAATTTAAGTTCTCACAAAGTCTGCTACTCGTGCATGGCAATGAAGAAAGAAGTTAATTTTGTCTCAGTATCCTAAGTCTCCTGGATGGGCTTTAGACTTTAAGAAGTCAAACGACCGGCTGACCTGAGCCTCCTCCATGCTGCTTTTTAACCACAGAAGGGAAGTTGGTTCAGCAGAGCCTGGCTGGGGATCTCTAGAGGCCAAAAGTGCAAGAGTGGGGAGGAAGTGAAGAGAGCAAAGGAACTGAAGACTGCGCTGTGGCCCCCAGAGGAAAGACCTTGCCTTGGGAGTCCTTACAGGGAAGTAAGGTGTTGAAGCTTAAGGGGAGAGCCAAGTGGCAAAATTCAGGCCAGTCAGTAATTCTGTCCACAGAATTCTTCATGTGTTCCAACCTTGAGAATGTGTCTGACCAGGATTCAAGAAGAGCACCAGGCTCTGTCAACAGAGCAACTCTGACAGCACATAAAAGGAGGATAAGTGAATCCTTTGGGAAGTGACTACTGCCTTAATGGCAAAGTCTGGCACTTGGTCCTGGGGATAGAGCAAAACAGAGATTAAGTGTAACCAGCATCCCCACCAGCGAAGGAGAAGGAGAAAAAACAGGAGAGGCTGGGAGAGAGGAGCTCTTTAGGAACAGACGGGATAGACAGTAGGTGTCCTGATGCCTTAACATTTACGTGATAGTTGATCATCAGAGCGGTACCCAGGTGCAGAGGGAGGGTGCATCACATGCGGAGTTCTGAGTGTGAGGTGAGAGCCCAGTGCTGGCAGAACTCCGGGTGCTTGGTGAGGGTGTGGTGAAGGAAGAGGCAAGAATTGAGGCTGCAGTAACAACAGCCTAGACCTCTACCGTTTAGATGACAGAAACACCCCTGAAGTGAGGACAAACAAAAGTGTCTTCAGACCTTGCCACATGCCCCCTGGGAAACAAAATCATCCATGGTTGGGAAAAACGACTCTCAAATGTAACTTGTCATTCTTTATCTCCAGCATCTATAAGCAGCACTGGTTAAGTACTTGTTAAATCAATGAATCAACAAATGACTTATAGAAAGTAACGTAATGGTGGAAAAGTAGTGATAAGATGACAATAAAATTCTGAAACCTTCCAGTATTAACTGGTGAAAATTCATTGCTATAAGAAGGAGCTAAGATAGACCTATGCCAGTGAAGAAAGAATTAATGGTTATACATCAGTGGAATGTTTTCCAGTCTCAAGAAAGAAAGAAACCCTGCCGTGTGCAATGACATGAATGCACCTTGAGGACATTAGACTAGCTGAAATTGTCCAGTCATGGAATAATTATGGCAGAAAATGCAAAGATTGCATAATTCCACTTATACTAGATACCTAAAATAGTCAAAATCATAGAAGCAGAGAGTAGAATTGTGGCTTCCAGGGGCTGGGGGTTGGGGAGAAAAGGGGAGCTGCTGTTCAAGTTATAAGTGATGCAAGATGAATCTAGAGATGTACTATGCAGTATCCTGCCCATAACTAACAACACTGATTGGCACACTTAAAATTTCATTAGGAAGGCAGAGTGCATATTAAATGCTCTTACCCCAAGAAAAAGAAAAAGAATCATTTGTGTCTACTTAAATTTTAAAAGTCATTTTTCTAGTCAGTATATGGTTTGGTTTATTTTCTCCTGTTAATAACGAATGTTTATCACTAGAAATATTTTTTAATACATTTAGACACCAGTGTTGTGGGGCACGGTAGGTCCGCCATTACGAGATGGCGCCGGAGGGAAGAGGAGGTGGAACTTTGAGAGTGGGTAAACAGGATAGCCACAGCCCGTGATGTTCACGTGTACAGCGGCTTTAGAGCTCGTGCGCGCGTGATCACTAAGACCATTGGTCGGGCCCAGTTTGACCTTTGTAGTAAGATGATTGGTGGAACAATTGTATATAAGGAGGACAATAAAGTGGTGGAGAGAGAGAAGAGAGAAGAAGATTAAAGAACCAGTTGAAGATCACCTCCGAGTCGCGTCTTTCTTCCTGCTGGACAGGGGACCGCGCGTGACACAGTGTGTTACTTTTCCAGAGTTCTTCACATTCCCACTGGAAAGCTGCTTTGGTATAAGCCACAGAGTCCCATTATGTTACTGAAGGAGGCTAATCACCTGTGAAATACAGAACACAAAACACTTTTGATCTTTCCCAAACAATATCAGGACACAATAGCAATATCTCAGAGGAAAATCTGGTTGAATTGGGAGAGTGGGTAAGATTTTGGTCGATCTGGAAGATCTGGTCAAGGAGATCTTCTAAAATAGTGATCCATGGAGAGCCCCGATTTCCATGTTGTCAATAATGCCCTCAGAAGATGCATCAGGCAGTGGTTGACCTGGCAGACAAGCGAGGGGAGTGATGTGCTAGGAAAGGTTAACAACAAAGGGAACAGGAAAATTGGCTGGTGGAGCTCAGAGGGAAAGGAATGGAGTGTGGGAATTACCAGAGTTGTGTTACTGTTGAGAATGGATAGAGTTTTCATAAGGCTCACTTTGTTGGTTGACAACTCATAGAATTTAACAACATAATGATGATAATGGATTTATTTTCCTTTTAAAAGCAACCATAAAAAAGGGTTCCTAAGGCAGAGTCATGAAGACCTGGACAAATCAATAAATGCTTTCTTAACACTTGAGATAGTCTTAGCCATTGAGTCCAGTCAGTGTTATCTGAAGGTGAGGGGACTATTTTGTCTCAAAGGGTGATCAGCTTTAAGATAAGATTCTAGGATGGAATCTTTTTAAAAAATTATTTTCATTAAGATCCGGAGAGTAATTTTTAGCAATTATGGGGTTGCAACCTCTTAACCTTGCTTTTTAAAAATTTTTGTGACATTATGTCAGTGAATGCCAGAAAATCCCCTATATCCACTCTCCCTATCTCTCTCAGCAGCAGAATCCCTGTTGTTGTTGTTTTTTGACTAAGAACATAGATACCCATGTTCTTACACCTTATTTCCTATATACCTATATACCTTATTTCCTATCTTCCCTTGCTAGCTGTGGCCTGATCACTAAGTTCTGACTAGAGATAGGGAGGCCAAAGTATCCTATGGAAGCTTCTGGGAATTTTCTTCAAAAGATACTCAGTATCTGTTCTTTGCCCTTTCTTTTCTCCAACCCTTCCTTCATCATGCTGTCAGGACCCTTGGCCCTACTATTCAAGCAGGCAAAGAAATTCAAATAAATTCCCATCAGGAAAAAGAACATCTCTCTCTCCTCATTCCTTACTCCAATATACTCAAAAATGGCCTACTCTGACATTTTCTATATGGGAGACATTGGGGAAAGAAGCATCTCTCTTATTTTGAAACAAATGAAACACATCTAGGGCACTTGAGCCACTTACTGGTTAGTTCCTATTGTTTTCCCCAAACATAATTACCAGGTATCTTGCATGAAAATCTGGCAAGTAAAAGAAGGTCCATCATCAGGAATAAGAGTGATGGAATAAGGCATAACAGCTGTCCCCAAGAAATCTAAGAAGAAAGCTATGAAAATTCAAATCTGTCAAAGATTGCACTTGCTTTGCTTTGATTCCCCACTCCTGGGACTTTCCTCCTTATCTTTGATCCGCAGGAAATGTCTGTAACTCTTCTCCGGGGAAGGGGAGGTCCCCCAAGGGGTGGGTGTTTCTATTTCTCTAACTAGGTCATCTCTCTCCACTTGTGGCTCTCACTAAGGGTGTCATCATTCTGGTAAATCTTCGTCCACGAGCACCCACTAGGGCCAGATGCTTCCTCCCCACCCCAATTAACCTAATGTTTGGATTTTATTATACTTTAACAATGTCTCTTTTCTTTCTGATTTTGACTTATATTACAAAGCTTTCTTCTATGAACTTAGCCTTGATACCTGATTCCTTCTTCCTGGCCTTTCGCATAGGCATATGGGAGGAGCCAGAACAGTCCCTTCTAATGAGAAGTGATAGGAAAGGGTGAAATGCTATTGGAGATTTCTGAAATTTTTTTGAAGTTTTGTTACCTCCCTAGTGTTTGTATTATTATTGTTGTTGTTGTTGTTATTAAGCAGTAAAACTCCTTAACAACAAAAAGGAGAGTATGTGCTTGTCTCAGAGACAGCAGGGAGTGATGCTAGGGGTGGGAAGCAGAGCCCCTTTTACTCTGAAGGGCGGTCTAGGCAGGGAGAGGGGCTCATAGTGACGAGTCCCTGGGAGGCTGGGAAGGGAACGCAGGCGAGGATAAATTCTGGGCACTTGTGTTATCAGTAAGAAGGGGAGGGCTGAGACAGGACCTTGCTGGAGACCAAGAAGTGGGGGTTTTGGCCCAGACCCCCTATCCTTCTGCAATATTGTAGCTTGTCTTCAACATTTCTATGTGAAAATTAGATGAATGGGAATCCAAGCATGCTAAGCCAAGACTTGGGTTTTTTCCTGGACGTACCACTGTGTTTCAAGTCAGAAGGCTCAAGACTCAGGTGCTGGCTCTCAAAACCTGATAGACCTCTGATCATGAGTCTGTCTCTTAGACTCTCGGGGGGCCTTGGATTCTTCATCTGTAAGAAGGTCAGTATGATCTGCCTGCCTATCTCTCAATCAACAAATCTGTACAGAGCACCATTATACTCTAGGTGTTGAGCTAGCTGCAAGGAGCGAGCAGTGAAGGAAACACATATGGCCCTTGCTCCCCATGGTCTGCATTCTAGTTTGAAAACTGGATGCGAACAAGCGACTACAAGGGTGTTGATACCACAATGGAAAAGCACCTGGACTTATGGAAGTGTTTACCAGGACAACTAATCTAGACTTGGAGGTTAGGGGAGGGTTTCATTATCAAAGAAAGTTTGAGCTAAGATGCAAAGAGTAAGTCGTAGTCAGACACAGACTGGGGAGGTGAGAGCTGGTCATGGTGAAAGAAGAACAGTGAAAAAAACTGAGATGGAGAGAACATTGGCATGTTGAACCAAGAGAAGGCAGAGTAACCAAGAGTGCAAAACCTGGGGAAGGTGGATCAGAGCATGCTCAGCCTCAGGGGCAGTAATGGATGGATTTAAGATTTATTTTTTTATTTATACATACAAGCTGGGGTATAGGCCAGAGGCATGGGGCGGCGAGAGGGTTCACCAGAGACAGAGCGGGTATCAGAACAGGTAGATCAGAAATACACTGCTGAGGGGAGCAGCGGGCAAGGCAGGAGAGGTCTGCCGCGCCATGTGGGATTCTCCCTGGCTGGGCGTTGAACTCGCGTCGCCGCTGCCGACAGCTCCACAGCGCAACGCTTAACCGCTGCGCCGCCAGGGAGGCCCAGTAATGGATGAATTTAAAGAGATAAAAATAGCATATGTTATTTAAAAAGTGAATAATAAAGTTAGCATTTCTTGGGCCTGGTGTCATGGTCCCACTTTACCTGTATCATCACACATCCCCCTCCCAATAGCCACAAAATCACATAGCTGTCCAGTGGTGAAGACAGAGCTCAAGTTCAAGACTGCCCAGCACATTCACGCTGTTATGTGCTTTGTGAAAGAACTGTGTGGGTCTGAAAGTTTCCAAGGTCATATGCCAATGTCACACATGGACAGTTTAGACCCAGAAGGAATTGTTTCTCCCTGAAGCGCCTTTGGATCTCTCTATTTTCATAGGAGGTGTTTCCTAAAGCCACAGAGAATATGCAAAAATGAAATCAGCTTCTTTTTAAAGAAATTCATAAGGAACAAATGACTTGTGGTCAGGCTGTTCCTCTCTCTGGTCAACATCCTGGCAGGAAACTTTCAAGCACAAGAGATTTGAGAAGGAAGGAGTGTTTGCCCTTGTCTGTAATTTGGTTTCCTGTTTTGCTTTCCAAAATTTGCATAGATATTTTTTAAACGCTTTAGGAAAAGTGGTTTTAAAAAATCTTGTCCAGGAGACAAGATTTATGTTGGTAAGTGATCAGTCACAGGAATGACACAGGACCAGCTTAAATTGTCTGGCTATAAATGCTGCTGCTTCCTCTGTGAAGCCTATTCTGTGACCCTTTACCTTTCCACTTAGAAATAGCCACTCCTTCCTCTGTGCTCTCACTCCGGCTCAATTATTCCCGTGGCCCTTTGTCAAGTTTATTTGCTTATATGCCAGTTACCTATTAGACTTACCTACGAGCTCCTAGACTATCTGATTCATCTGTTTAACCCAATCTCTCACAGTGCCAAACACACAGAAGTCACTTAGTAGATATGCGTAGAATGAACGGGCAAACAATGGTTGCTTGAAGGATATCCGCATCCCCTGAGTACCTGCTTTGTGAAAAGCACTTTGTCAGTGGTTTGCATCTTGCACCATCTCATTCAACTCATTAAACTCTTACAACCCAGCTAGACTGTTACTCATTCCCCATTTTTTCAGACAAGGGAACTGGGGCTCAGGGAGATAAGTGAGTCATGTTAGTGGCAAACAACTGTGCCGGGACTCCAGTTCAGGTGTGAGTTCCCATTATGCTTGTTGGCCTCCTCTCTTAATAAGGCAGATGGAGGGTTTCAGTGGATCTGCTGATCCTATAGGTACTGGCCAATTTTAAAAAGCTGTCTCCTACTTAGCAGGGGAGGTCTTGCTTTTAGGCAGCACCAGCAGGATGAGATTATGGGGGAAATTATTGCCTTTGTTTTCTGTGTTTCCTAGGAGAGGAATGGATTGGAGGAAGGAAGGAAGCTCTGGGTCAGTCAGGATAGGGTCAAATACTGGTTCTGTCACTTATCAGCTGTTTGACTCTGGCAAGGAATTCAACATCTCTGTATCACTTACTGAGGGATAATCGTACCTACTATATAGGAGACTGAGGGGTCAATCAGAAATTTTAAGCACAGTGACCAGAACACAGTGAGTGCTTTATAAAGGGCAGTTCCTTCTAATGTAAGATGCCCTTGAGGAGCCCGTGCTACTGCACCAGCAGCCCAGCCACCCCTGTTCTCCAGCTTAGGCAGACACAAGGCATCAGGCCGGGCTCTGTCCCTCTGCCTGGAGCACTGCCTCCCTTATCTACCTGGATGACAGGCTCATCCGCAGGACACCTTCTCTTTATCTCCTTTCACCCTGTGACATGGTTTGTTTGCTGTTTGTTTATCTGGCTGTTGGTTAGCTGGTTGTTTGGTTGGTTGGCTGCTGTAAGGGCAATCTTGGACTTTTGGTATAACCAGGAGTCAACAAACTTGAATCTGCAGGACACACTCATCCCTCCCCCGTTTTTGTATAGTCCATAAAATAAAAAAGATTTTTACATTTTTAAATGGTTGGAAAAGATCAAATGAAAAATATTATTTCATGACACATGAAAATCATATAAAATTTAGACTTCAGTGTTCATAAACTTTTATTAGAACACAGCCATGTCCAGTTGTTTGCATATCGCCTACAGCTGCTTTCTCGTTACAGTAGCAGGACTGAATGGTTGCAACAAAGACTGAAGAATGTCCTATCTGATCCTTTACAGAAAGTTTGCTAATCCCTGTATAAGCCAGTAACAACACAGATTCCTCACTTACAAGTATGCAAAATCCAAAGCTCTTCTCCTTCCCTCTCCTCACCCCACAGCCAAAGGTAGCCTGAAGTTAGAAATTCTTTTGAATTCACAAACTGCAAATACTCCCTGAGAATTTTTTTTTTTTTAGAATTTTTATTTATTTATGTATACAAGCTGGGGTACAGGCCAGAGGCGCGGGGCGGCGAGAAGGTTCACCAGAGACAGAGTGGGGAGCAGAACAGGCAGATCAGAGATACACTGCTGAGGAGAGCAGCGGGCGAGGCAGGAGAGGTCTGCCACGCCATGCGGGAATCTCCCCGGCTGGGCGTTGAACCGGCATCGCCCGCGGCCAACAGCTCCACAGCGCAGCGCCCAACCGCTGCGCCACCGGGGAGGCCCTCCCTGAGAATTTTAAGAGTGTGCACCATCCTTCACTCTTCCATTTTATTTGACTTAATCACACCTTAGCTCAGCACCGAGAAGGGAGAAAGGGTAAGATGAAACAAGACGGGAGATAGAACAAAAGATGAGATGGAGTGAGGGAGTGAAAGGATAAGCAAAGACATAAATAAATTTGTTCTACATAAGCAAATCCATAAAAAGCCAGGAGAGGAAAAAGTTTCTCCTGCTTTCTCTGCAATTGACACAATCATATCTCTTCTTCAAGAAATTCTAAGTTTTGGCAAGATGGAAGCAAGAGGCCATAACACCAGCTAGAGAAGGTGACGAAGCAACTATTGTTGAAAAAAATTAGTATTTACTCAGCTTAGGAAATGACCAGTTGACAGAGATAAACGGAAAACTCCCTGCAGAACTTGGCTATCTCAGCAAATGAGCCAGTAAGTTTGAATTCTGAAAAACATCAATGAATCCCTTAAAAAGAAAAAGCCACAATTTCAGCATTAAAACCTTAATGTTGGAGACCATAATAATCAACAAGTAAAGCCCTGGGGTGGGGAGGGGAAAAGACATTGTTTTAAAAGTAAAGGCCTGCACATTCACTTGATTAGCAATAAATCTTATTTTATTGATATAAACAAAAGCCCTAGTGGTGATAATACTAGATTTCTGGGCACAGGCACAGAGATTATTAAGATTCCAGAATAAGCCTAGCAAGGCATTTCTCCATTTCAAGAGAAAGACCAGAGATAAGACAAGAGTGCAATGTTTGTCAAATTCAAGTGTGTACTTGACACAGAGAAGAGATTTCATCTGAACAGGACTCCCAGAGCAGTGTGAAAATCTGAGACATCTCATTTCCTCACCTCCAAGTTACTTGCTAGTAACAAAATAAGATAAAAAAAAAAAGAAGCAGAAAAGCAAGAGGCAGAGCATTACAACCAAAAAGGAGAGTAAAACACTTGCAACTGCTGTTATGCTCTGGTTCCTTTAGCATTTCCTTATGCTCCTGCTCTCCCAGTACAGGGGACCCACATTTTCCATTTTGGGGAGTTTGTTCACAAGGTTATGTAAAAACCAGAAAGAGAAACTCAGTGGCTCATAGCCAAAAATTAGATAGCAAAAATAGGTAAGGGGGGTGGTTTAGAAGAATCCATCTAATTAGTACCTCTCAAAACTGCCAAGGTCAAGAGAAACTATCACAGCCAGGAGCCATCTAAGGAGACATGGCAATTAAATGCAATGTGGGATCCTGGAACAGAAAAGGATATTAGGTGAAATCTGAAGGAATCTGAGTAACTGATGTATCATTATTCAGTTATCAATTGTGACAGACGAACTGTACTGATAAAAGATGCTAATCCAGAGGAAAGTGGTCAGGGCATGTGGGGACTCCGTACTGGCTTCACGACTTTTCCATAGACCTAAAACTGTTGTGAAAAATTAAGCTTATTAGCACCACGCTCTAACAAGGGACTATGGTGATGGTTCACAGGTGAATTGGTGGTGGGAAGCCTACGGGGATACACAATAATGCAAAAGACATAAATAATAATGACAATAAAAAAATTTAAATATATATATAATAAGTATTTAAAAAATAAGCTTATTTTCAAAAGAAGGAATCACTCATTGAACATTTCGTGGGTGCCCTCTATCACTGGTGGCATAAGCTTCACTTGAAGCCAGGAGTTTTGGTGAGTTTTCACTCCCCAAACTTCCTTCTAGTCTCCCTGGGAAAAGGATGATGCAGCCAAGTGTCCCCTGACCTTGCAATGGGCTAAGTCAGTGTTTCCAAACTTTACTCTGAGGTTTAATAGGTCTTGTTTTGAGAGAAACAATCAGTCTTTGGATAAACAAGTTTCAACAAAACGAAATTGAGACAAATTAACTACGTCTCTTTACTACAGGACCTCTCAGGGCCTTGATTGCACTTAGTAGGCAGAGCCAAATAACCAAAAAGGAGCCAGAAGATGCAGTACTTTCCAAACTTAGTTGATTTTGAAATATTTTTATTGTAGAACACCTCTTGGGACTAGCTTCCACTAGAAAGTACTTAGGAAAATACTAATTTATGTAATCTATAACACTGGTTAACAGTGTTAACACTGGTTAACAGATCATAACTGACTTAAAAAGGCCCTAATCTGTTGTATCTTGGCATGCTGAACATGAATATAACCCTGAAAATTTTGCATTAGCTCTGGTTTTGAAGATATTTCATATAATTCATTTTATATGTTTCACCATGTAAATTTATCCAGTAGGACTGCAACAACATCCTAAATCATCCTAGAATGATGTAATATTGCATCACATTGCATAATACTATCACGACACATCATCCAGAGTTGACTGCATCATTTTCTGATGCAATGCAATACTACTGCCAGGCGGCTGCTGAAGTAAGTGACATCAGCAGTGCACTATGGAAAGCCCTGTCGAAAAGGTTGAGCATTGAAAATATTTCAGACTTTGTGTGAGACAGTTGAAGCTACTGTTCCATAGAACTGTTATTATTTTATCCATTTAGGCACAATACAGAACAGTCATGCCTCGAAAGTGCATTAATAGCGTGGACAATTTCTGCTCTATTTGTGGGGAAGTGACATTTGCCAACCTGAAGAAAACTATCACTTCTCAAGTGAAGAAGGCTTATCATCTTTACTTGGGATGCAAGGTTGGTGACCAAGACAAGCCTTGGGCCCCGCATATATGTTGTGCTACATGTACAACACAGCTTTCACAGTGGTTTGATGGCAAAAGACCATCAATACCGTTTGCAGTCCCTGTGGTGTGGAGAGAGCCAAGCAACCACATGAAAGACTGTTACTTCTGCTTGGTTCCTCCTCTTTCTGGCAGAATAACGAAGCAAAAGAAGTCGAGAATAGTCTACCCAAACATGCTGTCTGCATTGAGAGGACCGGTTCAACAGCTTGCTGCAGGGGGATGCAAAACAAGCATGGAATGCTTTTCGCCTAGTGTCTACAAATTTTCTTGGGAATGTTAGGGCAGAAAACTACAAGGAACTAGTAGAAGACATGCTGATGCGGTATCAGAAACTTGGCTGCAATATGTCTCTAAAGATCCAATTCTTTCATTCCCATCTGGATTTCTTCCCTGAAAACCGTGGTATGGTTAGTGATGAACATGGCGAATGTTTTCATCAAGATATCGCATCAGTGGAACAAAGATACTAGGGAAAATGTCCACTGCAATGCTGGCTGACTACTGCTGGACACTCCCCAGAGATGCTCCTGAACAGCTGTACAAGAAACAAGCGAAGAAATCTAAGAAGTAGTCTATGACTTGATTTTTTACAGGCTTAACCATAGGCCTATTACTACTGGCATGCATTTCATGATGTAAACATCTATTTATTGCAGATTACAAAAAAACTAGAGCCAAAATTAGAATTTGACTATCATACTCGTGTTGAGCACATACAAATTGATAGGAAATGACTAATTTTATTTCAGTAACATGACTTTTGTAAAAATTTGTTGACCAGTATAAGAGGACTAAAAAGGCGGAAAACTGCTTAAAGGAAAAGCCCAATACAAAAAAGTTAAAAGAAATACAAAAGAAAAATGATCTAATTAGCCAATTACTGATTTCCAAAAGATTGCTTCAGGAATCTCGAAAGCAAGAAATCCTGCCAAACTAATTGCTAAAAAATTCTCATTTTATACCCAAGGTCTTGAATAAGAACCTAATGGACTGTGTATCCTGTTAACTTTAACCGAATGAGGATAGTATCAACATTCGACTCCACTGGTGTCATCCATTGCTAAACAAAAGGCATCTGTACCTCAGCCCTTTGAAAAGTTACACAAATTGGGGTGGACAATGAATATTTGTTTGAGATTAGTTTATGTGAGATGAATAAATCCAAATTAGGTAATGCAGGATGAATAAATCCTTCCTACTCTGGGGAACAAAGATAATTCAGCTTGCAAATAACTGTAGGTGCCTGGAATCTACAGTTGGAATACTGGACAGCTGGAATATTTGGAACTCACATATGAGAAATTGTCCATTTTACTCTTTAGACATGCAACTTTCCCAGGTCTAAATTGCATTTTAATTTAATCAGTTTAAACAGTTGTATGTCTTCATTTTAAATTAAAATAAACCATACAGGTTTGGGGGTTTGTTTTGTTTTTTTACAAATTTGTTTCAATATATAATGGGTAAGACTTGAATTTTGACAACACAGCTTTGTTATGGTATATATTAGTAGCATTTTTATGAACCTCTGACTGCTTTTAACACAATCCTTGAAGAACTGAAAAAATCTTGCTTGAGAAGCATTTAAAGTAGAAGAAAAATAATTGTTGAAGAAACAGAAGACCTGAGACAGCAGAATAGAGAAGGATTTAGAATTTAGCAGAAAGAATACAGGTTTTGGGGAGTGTAGCAAATGTGGGTTTGAATCCTAGATTAAATCCTTCCAAGCTGAGTAATGGTTGGCAAGTCATTTTTGGAAGCTCTCACCTCCCTTTCTTATCAGTAGAATGGGAATAATAGCATCTCCTCTGCAAGGTTGTTGGAAGTAACAGAGATGGTGTTTGCAAAGTGCCCTTTCCCATATCGGAGACTTAACCACAGTCTCCAGAAATGGATATTCTAATGAGAAAGTAACATCACCAATGTTAAACAGCAAAGCATTTAGCAAGGTGTAATATGAGGTTCAGATTTCAAACATGTTGCCTTCCATCAGAATAGAGGGGTTTCACTTCACTTCCATCTCAAGCCAATCACATACAGTCACAATGATTTTATCGCAGGGAATCCACATTGCACATTGCACATAATATAAACCTACAACTCATTTCACAGTAAGGTGTGTAGGGTAAATGAAGTTGTCAGGTTTTTTCACCCTCCCGCCATTAGTATTAATGATGGACCTCTGTGGTCTTACACGCATGCTTGATAGCGGGCACATGAAGTAGAGTGTGTGCATGCATGAGTGGGCACACCTGGGGCTGGAGGCTGAGCATAGCAGAGTGGTGTCAGCAGCGCAAGCAGAGTGCAGCAGCAGAGGATATGGTACAGTGGAGAACATCATAGGGACAGCTAAGACAACAACAAGGCTGCTTGAACCGATGATGAACCTACCAGGTCTGGGATGGTTGCAGACAAGGGGGGAGAGGTACAAACCACTAAGAAGGTCCTGGAAGCCAGTGAGAATGTGCCAGCAGTGTGTTTGGGTTCTGGAACTCCCCTTTTGGCATTAGTTTGTCAGGAAGGGATGTATTGTTTCTCTGGGGCCGAATCTCTGGCTTCAGATGCCACATTTAGAAGTTTTTAGAGACCTCACACCTCTCCAATATGGAGTCCAAATCATATCAAATTGGCTTAGTTCAGCTCCGGTGTTGACAGTAATTTCAGAGGATGTGTAATCAGGGTTACCTGTTAACTTTAATTTGGGTGTGCTCTGCACAGCTAGGCTTTTTATTTTTCCTTTCCCCTCACCTGTCTATCAATGTCTTTGTACACATGGGATTGCTTTTTAATTGATAATTTAAATCACTCTATTCAATCCTGCCCCCATGAGCCAGGCTCATTACAATGTCAACACCTTTAATATCTTGCTCAGTTCACATCGTTAATGTATCAATACATATAACACGAGATACAAGCAAATACTGGAATATTAACACAAAACAACTGAAAGCTAGGTTTTCAGAAAACAGAGAAAGAAAAACATTTTAGGCCAGCTAAAAGCAAATGCCCCATGAAAAGAACAACTTTATTTGCATCAGCTGAGCTTTTTGGAAGACAGGAAAGACTAATAAACTTTTAGCTTCTGGCATAACTGAACTCAATTGCTGTGGTTCTGCTTAACTCGCTTTATAAAACCGGCTTCCCTGTATTCCTGAGATCTAGGACTTCTAAAAGTAGCACCTCTCTAGACTCAAACAAGAAAATTATCTGGTCTTCAAAATGATGCAAAGAAACAGAACTAAAGAAATGTTTCCCAAAGTACATTCTGAATGTTATTCAGGGTGGGAAATTATAGAATTAGATAACATGGGAGCTGTTGGATTAAACAAAATTAAATGAGTTTTTAGCTTCTTTTGTATATACATAAAATGGCTTCTCACTTCACCTGTTGTCTCACAGAACCATGAGTTGTTCCCAGTTTCTTGTGTGTCCTTCCAGAGCCATTGCACACATTGATAAGCATCTTATTTCATCAAAATATACTTAGGTATACATAGTTTACACAAGTGGTAGCATATTAAACACACCTTTAAAAATCTTTCATTCAGTAAATTTATCTTGATCATTTACATCAGTGGCTCTGAACCAGGGATGATGTTTGCAGATATTTTTGATTGCCACAACTTGCTGGGAGGCACTACTGTCTGCTAGTGGGTAGAATTTACAGATGTTACCAAATATCCTACAATGCACAAGACAGGCTCCCAGAATTTTCTAGCCCACAACAGCAATGTTGCTGCTGTGGAAAAGCCCTGATTTAGAACTATCTCTCTTTTTTTAATAGTCATATATTATTCCACCATATGCATGAATCATAATTTACATAACAAATATAAAATTGGTGGTCATTTTGATTAAATGACCTAAGGGGGAGGAAAGCTGAAATGAGTTTTCTTGCCAAATTCAGAAGCATTACTGTAAGATGACATTCTGTAATTGGAAAGGATGGAATCATGGTCAGGTGACAGCAACTTACATTGCCTTCAACAATGCATGCAAATTCCTGTTTCCTCATCCATACCTAAAATAGTGCAGTAACATCATTTTGCACATTTGCCAATCTAACTGGTTAAAATAATGCTTCAATTTTTGTTAGTTATAAGTGAGGTTGGACTTTTCTCATAAGCTTAAAATCCGTTAGTTACCTTTGTAAACAATCTGATCAGTTTTATTTAATGTAGGACTTCTCAGAGCCTTTAGCATGTTAATGTTTGAGTCTCCAAAGAGCATCCAGCATTTCTCAACGTTTTTTTTAGCATTATAATCTCATTTTTTTAATAGACCATTTTGCATAAATTTCTTTCTGTAAAATACTCTTTGAAAGTCACTGAACATTAGATACAGGGTAAGATTGACTTGTGAAAGATTTTTGAAGAATTCCAAGGAATGCACAACGGTGACACACTGTTTAGTGGCATTTTTAACAGATGGAAACCTCTAATCTATGGCTAGAAATAAGAACAATCAAACTCGAGTTTTGTCAACCCCATCATTCCTCCACGTAGTATACGAATCAGGATTCTTTTCCTTACAGATGACTGAAATCCCACCAACTCAAACTAGATTGAAAAAAAAAGAGGACCTTACTTGTTCCCACAGATAAACTTTGAGGTGTGCAATTCAGCACACCTCAAGGGTAAGCGGTACCAACAATCGAAACTCCGAGGTTTTTCTCTCTTGCTCAATTTTGTTCTCTCATTTTTCCTTGCTTCTCTCTTCAGGTCCATTCTCTAGAGCCACTAGCTTCTCCTGTATCTGGTATTTCACTACTTCACCACCAGAGACACTAGAATACTCGCTCTCAGACCCAGAAGTACCAGGAAAGAACTGGACTATTGCCTACCCCCCGAGCCACACAGTGGTGCCAGGGTTAGTAACCATGAGGAAATAGACAACCATTAATACCACATAAGGGAGCTTGATGGAGACTTGTCTGATCTTTTTATCCTTAAGCTCTCTGGATTTGGCATGTAATTGGTACTCAGTAAATTCTAGTTAACCTGAGAGACTGCCAAGAGCAGCTATTCCAACTACACTCCATGGTAAAGGAAAGTGAATGCATTTTGTTTCACATTTCTGAGCCACACTAAACCCGCTGACTTTTGACGTACCCTCCTCCCTTCCCCATCCTCCTCACCAAAACAAACATGGAATATTTATCCCCAAGAAGTAACCACATATTCCATTCAAATTTGGCCAAAAACAGGAGCTCTGAGGTCCAGAATCCTGGTGCTTGCCTAAAAGACAGCTCATTAACTGTGAATTGAAATGCGCCTCAGAATGCAGTGGACAAGGAGACAGGATTTGAGTCCTGGTGCAGCCACAAATCAGCTGTGACACCTTGGCAAGCCACCATTTCTCCGAGGCTAATGTCCTCATCTGTAGCAGGGAAGAGCTGATATCTGCCTTCACAGGCTTCTTGGGATAATGAAATGGGGTATGAAAGTGCATGGAAAACTATAAAGCCTCACAAAATATATTGAAAAAACTCTTCTGCCTTTCCCTAGTTCACTTACTGCCTTTTCAAAACCCCACAGCATCTCCCTACACCGAATTCCACATTGATGACTCAAATCTTTCATCTGCCTTTTGACACTAGATTTTTAAATCAAAAAATCTTCCCCAAAAATACATCATCACTGACTTTCTTTGCAATCAGTCATGCCTCAATCCCCTGCAATCTGGCTTTTGTTCTCAGAAATCTAATACTGTGCCATTAAAGGTCACCTATGAACTCAATTTGAAATATCTAAGGGCCTTTTTTTCCTTTCATTTTTGTTTTTCACTTGATGCTGTCAATCATTTTTTCTTCGTCCACTTCTGAGACATGCATTCTCAATACCTTATCTATACATCTTCCTCGTTCCACATCCTCACTGGGGCAGTCCCCAGGGCTCTGATCTCTGTTTTCCTTTCAGGCTCCCCACTCCCACCCCCTGGCCTTGCCCACCCTCATAACTTCAGCAACAACTTCCTAAATAGATGACCTTCATTTGTAGCTAATCAATGTCTCTCTGGACCTGCTAGATGCTCCCACACATATGACCCACCATCAACTTGGCCATGTCATATCTCAAAAACCCATGACTTCTCTCCTGAGCAGGCTCTTCTTTCCCCTTCATCTCTTCCTTATCCCGGATATGTAATTATCCTGTTCTGGCAGTTCTTCTGACATATCTTGCACAAGTCTTAGTTACTTCCTGGACAGGTATGATAGTAGTTCTTCATCTATGTTGCATCCCTGGTGGGCTTTTCTTATCAACAAGTGAAGGAGTGTAAGTTTTGATTTATGCTTTAATTACACACTAGGTATTAAAATTGTGGGAAATTTTTCTAAGTATTCATTGTTTATACATGCATTATACATTGTTTAATCTTAGAAGGAAGGCTTATATTCTATTTGATAATAAAAAGACACGGTAAAATTTTATATAATAGGCATTTCTCAGATCAAAGTCTGGGGAAGCACTAGTTTCCCCAAAAAATATTAATGACAAAGGTTTCCCAGCTCAATGAACTTCCTCTCAACCCAGTAAACTTCTACTCCAATTCATTTGCTCCCAGGAGCTGAAGGTGTCGAATTAACTAAAGATGACTGTCTCCCTGTGATGCATATTCTTAGACTATAGGTCCATCATAGTCAACCTTTTGCCCTAGTTTTTTACTGAAAATTGCTGGTGTACCTACCAAAAGACCAACGGCAACACTGAGACATAACTCATCAGCCAGCAATAAAGGTAGTCACAGGAAGGGAAGAGGAACAATAAGGAAAATAAAAGGATAAACTTGTCCCCACTTCAGGAGAAGTATGAGTCAGAACAGACAACCACAGCGTGTCAACTGGGGCACACCACAATGACTCTCCATCCATACTAACTCACAAAGATGTTTATGTCCCAGTTATCATTTGAAACATTTACTTGTTTCTTTGAGGTCTGAAGTCTAGCTTTCAGTTTATGTTTGCTAACTGGCTTACAGTCTCCACATTCAAAAGGAAAAAGCAATTCCACTTTATTTATTCATTCATTCATTCATTCATTCAATAAAAAGACCCACTATTTAAATGATTTTCAGGACCACTGAAATAAGACTCAGGAGCAATGGAAAGATTTCTCATCTCTTCCTCTTTCATCACCACCCTGCTCTTCTCCAAATAGCCTCTAGCCCCTACCCTCTGGCCTAGGTTTCAGCTATAAGGTCTTCATTATTGAACATCATCAAAGGGGTTTTACACTAATTAAAATTGAAATATCATGAGAAGAGGTTCATATTAAGTCTAATTAGTCATTTACATCTTGATGATGTATCTCTCACAGGGCAAGTTTCCAAAAAGGGAAAAGAGTAAATGGATCGTGGACACTGAGGATGTTTAAGGCCACGGAGCGATCTAAAGTCCAGATCTTGCATCACTCCCAGACCAAGAGCAGGTATTTCCATTTCTTCTAAGAATTATTTCCATTTCTTCCATATCCCCTCCAGCTGCCGGTAGTATTCAAGGGATAAATAGCTGGCCACTCCAAAGGCTGTCTGAGAAATGGGCAGAAGAAAAAGTAAATGGGTTGTAAGTGGGAGAGACACTGCGAGGCAAAAGTGGTCAAGCTGATGGTGGGGTGATGCTATTCTTTGCATTTGGCCTTATTTTATTATTAGCCAATAACCATGCAAGTTCATGTCTTCTGCTAGCCTTTGTTGTCAGAGTTACAGGAACCATTTGATGTACAACAAAAGTCCAGTGGTTCCTGGAGCAAGGTGGGGAAGGAGAAAGTAACTGTGCAGCCATCACTTGACCTTGACTGACTTTTGGTGGAAACTTCACCTAGAGATCTATGCAATGTGGATGGAAAAACAGCCATTTCAAGACTATGACTAGTTTTTTGTCCTACATCAAGGGTCAGTTAGGACCAGCTAATAATTTTCAGGGTGCAATGCAAAATGAAAATGTAAGACCCTTGTTCATATTCATGGAGTTAGAAATAACTTAATGATGTGACTAGAACCCAGTTCTAGAGATAATCCTTTTTATGAAAGCACAGTTGAATTGGAATTGATATTCTAAGATTTCCCGATTTCCTGCTGAGGACCAACTCCATGTTTGAGTGACCAACAGGACTACTAACCCAACTGGTATCTATGTGCAACTCAGGAATAGGCTTTGTTTCCTGAAATTGACAAAATTTAAGCTGGATCCTTCTCCCAACTCACCTCTTGAGCCAGACACCTTTACTGGCGGTATAACCTTAACACATACACTTAGAAACAGCAGTCAACTTAGTTACTGTTTTAGCCTGAAAAAAAAAATGTGGAAGAAAAATATCATTTAATTAAAAAATAGTCTATGCATTTTACACACATTTTTGCAACTATTCAAGACCAGAGAGACTGAATCCTGAAAGCTCTGGCCAGTCTTACACTCTTTTAAAAAATCTTTATTATTATTATTATTATTATTATTATTATTATTGTTATTATTATTTATATCTTTTACATTATTGTGTATTCCCCGTAGGTTGCCCACCACCAATTCACCCGTGAACTGTCACCATAGTCCATTGTGCTCTTTTCTCCCCCATTTTGAAGTCTTACACTCTTAAGAGAATTAGAACTCTAGCAGAAAACAAAATATATTACTGCTTTTTGTCAAAGCATTTATTAAAGCTTCTTTCCAACAAATATTAAAATAAAAAGCAGTGGGTATGCTCACCAATCATCTATATGAGTTTTAAAAGAATACTAATAGAACAGTGTTCCCATGAATTCCTTAAACAAAAAATTATAATAGTAATTTGAAACAGTTGTACAGTAAATTATCTCTGTGGCTTTTAAATAGGAAAAAATAGATTAAAATGTCTTCTACATGTAGCTTAGATGCAATTGTTAAGTCACAATGAATCAGTAGTAAGAGATGTGAAGTCCTTGTATGAGGGTAGCAGAAGTGATTTATTTAAACTTTTCATAGCTACCACTGATTGTGAATATTTTCCTATTATGTGTTCTTCAGTGATATGGAACATTCCTGTCAAGAATGTTTCCCAGGACTGGGGATATCTTTCCTTTGCAGTATGGACAGGCATTCTGAGCTAAACTAAGTCAGAATCCAGGGGGTTTAGTTTGCACTTGGCCACCAACCAGCTGCACTGCCTGGATGATGTTCTCCTTCCCCAGCTCAAAACTCCTACACTCTTAGACTTATCTCAAAAGCCACTTCTTCGAGGAAGACCTAAGGATTCCTCAGGGAAGGTCTCTGGGTTCTCAGACATTTTGCTCACATCTCTTTCATAAAATTTTTACGTTTTCATAACCTTGGTTTCACTTAGTTTTCTGACTCAAATATAAAGCAAATAAGGCAACCTGTATGTTTATTTCCTTGACTCCTTGCTCAGTATATGTGACTAAGTGAATGATAATATGAACAAATGAGCTGTATGGCTCTAAGTAGCTCACAAAGCATTTCTGATACTGTATTTTCTTCATCTATTAAGGAGAGCATCAGTCTATGTTCTCAAGGTCCCATCCAGCTTAAAAGCTCCTTGAATGCATAGTGTTCAGTTACAGATATTCCTTCCAAGACCTTTTTCAGGGATAGAGCACACAGGGTCCAGGGTTCTGCCATCTCCCCTTTGTACATTTCCACTCATCTGATTTCCCTACACATCCAAGATAGGACTTTTCCATAGGCCCTTGCTACTCGTAGGCTACTCCATAGGCCCTCTGCTACTCGTCAATAGTGTCAAGGTTAGGACAGAGCCTGGAGACAGATCGCCTGAGTTCATATACTGGCTCTTAGCAATTACTAGCTGTGTGACATTGGGAATGTTATTTAATCTCTCAATTTCCTAATTTTAAAATAAGGATGATGATAATGATGATGATGATGATGATGATGATGATGATGATAAGACGAAGAATGACATCTTTCTCATAGGATCTCTTAAGGCCCTGATCAATCAGAATGGATGCTGACCTTAAACAACCAGCACCCCTACACTGGACAGAGCACCCCTCCTCCACTTCCTCCCTCTAGAGCAAACTCTGTTGTAGTCATTGACTGGTTGTTTTGTTTTTGTTCTTCTTTCAGGATAGGTAAATTAAAGTCTTAGTGAAAAATACTGTCCTTTATCCATTTTAAATAAGGAAAAGGGGAGGTAGCAATTCAGTTAGTTCCAGTTTAGGTCCTAGAAAGCTTGCATCATGACAGGTTTCCAACTTTGATTGACTTTCCTTTGGCAATTAAGAATGACATTGGGCTTTGGAATTAACTCTTCCCATTTTGCGAACAGAATATATGTCATAAAATAATATTAGAAGCTTTGTCAAGATCATATTGGCAAACTTAAGAAATTCTCATTAGAATAACAGTATATGCATTTTCTTATAAATGATTTCTTAAGATTCCCACAAGTATGTAAAATAATAGAGCAGGTACTATTTACCTCATTAACAGAGTAATCAAATAATTTATTGTATTTGGGAGCATCTCGCACATAAGAGTTTTGGCAATTCTTTGAAAACTTACTGGGAAGCTAAGAGGATAGTTTAGATTTTCTTCATCAAGTTCCTGAAATGTACAGTAATTGTAAATCTTGAATGATTTTAGATTCTAAATATATTGACTTATATTAAGTAGATCTGTAGCTCAGAAATTGTTATAACAAATAAAATAGAAATTGTTATAACAGAAACTGTTATAACAAATAAAATATTCATGTATCTCAGGAATATAAGGTAAGTGAGTTAAGTAATTCACAGAGCAAAATAGAAACAGTGACATACCAAGTCCTCAGGTTAAATATAAGATGAGAGAGCAATATTCCTCAGAAATACAAAGCTATTAAGAGCTCGACAGACCATCTTTCCTATAGGGAAATTAGTATGCTATTTGGTCACACATTAGAATTTCACTTGACTTCACAGAATACACGCGCTGAATGAAGAACCTTCACTTAGATAATTTAACAATTATAATCCCAATCCTCTCTCACTGTTCATATATATAAAATACAGCTTTGACTTTTAAGAGAATGCTTGACAACAGTTAAAGCTGATACCTTAAATATGAGTTTAGGTATACATATCGGTCTATGGAATATATGTTAATATATAATAAATGGATCTTTTGTCTTGAATTCTAGACATGTTTTTGTTTGCCAGTCATCTTATTTTGTAAGTCCAGAGGAAAGGAATTATATCAACTCATTACTAAATGCAATTCCTGTGAAGTTTTCTTATTCTTGAGAGCAAATGAGGTAAGCACTCTTTGTTTATTGAACAGATTGCTGGAATAACGTTTTGGAAAAATTATAGGGAGTAAGCAGATGGGAAATGGGAGGAAAACCACGTAAGTAAGGAAAATCATGAGTTTTCACTGCATAACTATAATCTATAAAGGAAAATTCTCTTGGGGACCCTAAGGGTCACTTGATTCAATAACAGGATCTATTTTCCATTCAGCTAGGATTCTTAACTTCAAGAATACAGGTAGTTTTATGATATATGGCTCTCGGCAACAGCTATGACAGAGAAAGGGGACTGTTGATGGAATAATTCTGACAAAAATAACAAGATCCTTGGCTGGCTGCATCTAATAGCCTCACAGGAAATTTTAGGATGGAAGTCAGCCAACAAGCCCGTCTTCATTTGCCCTTTCCTTTGAGTTGGCACAAACAGTAGACGCTTCTTTATTTTTGAAAAATGAATTCCTTCAAAAAATTTTAATGGAATCATTTCACATAAGAGTTCAGCCTATATTTCAAACTAGGTAAAATCTTTAAAATAATTCCTTACCTTGCTGACCTATTCTATCCCATCCTTGTCCTCATTGTGTCATCCTGAGGGTTACATCTTGACTACTGAGAAGGAGGCACCAATCAAACAGGAACCCCTTGAGATATAAGCACAGGAGGGAAAAGGCCCGCACATCTACTGCAACAGGGTCCATGCAGAGAAGAAAACAGAACAAGCTATGATCAAAAGCTATAAAATACAGGATTTGATTTTGAAACCTCTCACTCTAATGTGGTGCCAGAAGCGAGCATTTGTGTGAGGCAACAGGGCTGCAAGGTGGGCTGGGGGCTCACTGTGGAGGACTGAATGAAATAGCAAGGAAGGCCAACTCCCTTCTGTAGGCAGTGGGGAGTCAGCAAAGCTCTTAAGGGGCAAATCACTAACAAAAATCAGTTTTTAAAGTATCTGTCAAGAGATCACATGTAGAGGGAAGAGATTAGAGAGAGCTATCAGATTTTGCCATGCTATGGCCACAGAGTGTGAGTATAACCTTGGGCAATGACAGAGGGAAAGGAAAGGGGATTTCTTTTTTTTTTTTCCTTTTTTTTTCTTTTTTTTTAATTTATTATTATTTTTTTTAATTTTATTTTTTTTATTGTTATTTATGTCTTTTACATTTTGTATTCCCCTTGGGCAGCCCACCACCAATTCACCCGTGATCCATCTCCATGGTCCCCTGTATTCTCCTCTCTTCCATTTTGTGCCCTTATCCTCTCCCCCCCCACCCCCCACCGCTGAGTGTCTCTCTCCCACCCGGCCTCCCTATAGTCCTGTTATAAGTGAAACCATTTGATATTTTTCTTTTTCTTTCTGGCTTATTTCACTGAGTATGATTTCAAGAACCATTTCAGAGAGTGATGAAGGGAAAGTGTCCTGAAAATGTAACTACCAAAGATTCCTTTTTGCAAAATAGATCTATTAGAATTCTTCTGCTTTGTACAGTCCTGGTTCCTTTTATAAGCACCAAATAGAATATTAATAAATAAATTTAGTGAATAGCGCACAGAGGAACTAAATTCCAATCTAATGTTTTCCCTTTGCATAAAAATAAACAGCAATTTTTTGCTCATTTTAGACTTAATAGAGAAAAAAATCTAAATTCAAGTGGCTAAATTTTTGTGTTACGTTTCATTACCTAGAATAACTTGAACTGTGAAGGAGGAAGGCCTGTTTGCTTACTTTAAAGATCAAATAAAACTTTGCGTAGTACGCAGGGTCTGTTTACATATAAATATCAAATGCACTCATCTCCTTCTAAACCATTTCATTTTTTAAGCAGGCTAACCTCCTAAGTACCACAGTAACACAAGGTCACATATCACTTAGGGGACTTATTTGCTCTTTTTAGATGGCATCGCCATTGTTCTTCCCATGTATGGTTTAGTTAGAGATTTACATTTTATTGTAACCTTGATATTTAGGGTTACAACCTTGACAAAACGAGAATGATTTATAAAGGCATCCACTGAATTATAATAGTAAATGTGATTTCAATATGAGAGAGCACGTCAAACACTGGCTTACACATGGTAACCCTCAATCTTTTACTTAATGTATCATAAATAATGAGGTGATAGTTTTGTTATATAATAAAGTATATAGACCTTCCTTTAGAAAGACCAATCAGGATTATACAGAAGTATTTATACAGAGAATTTACAGATTTTTGAAACACTTAGAGCATATAAATAATGCCTCCCTCATGCCATCCCCTCACCCCAAAATCTTAAGGATAAAGGGAGAGCAAACTGGCATGCAAACCCCACAAGCTACAAAGCAAATGCCTATAGTTTTTTCTGAAACACAGAGCATTGTGGCTTTGGACAAGTCATGTAATCCGTATGGACCAGTTTTCCAACTACATAATGATACAACTAATCTCAGAACATTATTTTGAATATTAAGTTCAATCATGCACAAGGCAACCTTTTGAAAACTGTTTAGTATTATTCAAACACTAGGCTAAAAATGGAGAAACGTTTAATTTGCATTTTGTTTTTTAAGAACTGTTTCTGTCTTGGCCTATAAGAAAAACTTCCTTTAATACCTGGCCTCTTTTGAAAAACTATTAATTCCATCTATGGTTGACTCTTAATTATCTTACACTTTTGTGAAGGGAACGAGGAAGTGATTTTTGACAAACTGTCTAATCACCCCTAACTTCATTATTTTTTGCCAGAAAAACATCCCTTAATGTGGTTTTTACTGAAACATCAGACATAGCATTTAACTAATGTTGGTAAATATTAAATCTACATTATGTCTTATTTAACAAACTGAATTACTACAAATGACAGGGAAGAATTGAACAGAAGAAAAGTCTTTTATTTTTACATTTTCACATGAATGAAAACCAAGATAGCGGATACTGACTAGACTAGGTGATCTAAGTCCAGGTAGGGGGAGGTAATAGCACCAACAAACGATTTCTCATTAGCAGAACTCTAAGCACTGAGTGGAGATTAAAGAAAAAAAAAGTAAGTATATAAAAATACAGCACCTATCAGAGCTCAGAAATTTAGAAATTTCACTCTGGCTAAAATGCCAGTTATTCCCTCCCAGAGAGTCTGCCGCCTGCAGACTGGGAGGGCATTCCTTAGAGAGCAGGGGCCCTGCCTTGCCCTTTGACCAGTTAATTCAACCAGGGGCAGACTTTTAGCTCAAACTCCGTCAGTCATACTTTCAGAGACACAGAGGCTGAAGTGGATGGTATTGGCACTGGCGATGCAAGGTCATAAAGAGCTGTTGCCAAAATTGGCAGCAAGGCAGCCCAGAGCCATATACAGGCCAGTGCTGAAAGGGAAAAGAAACTAAAAACTTGACAGAGAAACAGAATTACTAATCTGTAGAGAAGAAAATGGAACAGATGTGAAATAAGGACAAAGGGATTAGGAAACCAAGTAGTTAGAAGGAAAGGGAGAAAAAGAGAGACAGACCGAGGAGAGAAGGAAGCCGCCTGGCCCTACAGCGTTTTCCCAGTTGGCTCCGTGTAGTATCTGGAAATAAATCTCCTTACTTGCAATAACTTCAGTGTACTTTGATTCCTCGGAACCAAGGGCTACTTCAGTTAAACATTCACTGATTGGACTGAAGTCAAAAGTAAAAATGTAAACAAGAGAGGCATCTGAAGAGTCAAAAAGCATTTCCAAAATATACCCTAAAGCTCATGTTACACTAAAACTCTGATTTCTTGTTTATTTTTTTCTAGCAGCATTACTGAGATATAAATTCACATGCTATAAAGACCCACCCTTCTTTAATTGTCCTTTTTTTAAATTTTTTTATACTTCCACCAAGCCTCCAGATCTAATGTCCAAACATACAAGCAGCCTTAAAATAAAAAATGAGAATGGCTAATAGAAGCAAGCAATTAAAAAGTAACAATTCACAGCTTAGTACCAAAGGAGGAAACAGAAAAACTATAAATAGGAGAACAATAATTCCAAAGGGGAAAAAGAGCAGTCTGGGGCCACGTAGAGTGTTTTCCTTAAGCTCTTTTGGTTCTGAGGAATAGCTCAAGTTTCATCTAATATTAGGGGAAGGAGTTATAAGGAATGAAGAAAACAAGGATCTCAGCCCCAAAGGACCTCGTGGGAACCACGAAAGGCCAAATCACCACGCCTTTGGAAGGACAGGCACTCCAGCACAGTCAGACCTCAGGAAGCCAGAGCCAGGACACCGTCAAGAAGCCAAGTCATCCCAGGCCCTCAGCAGCAGGACTTAGAGCATCCGGACCTCAGTGATCAGTTATTTAGGTGACTCAACTCTCCCCTTCGACTGTGCCTGGCAATGCCTTTCAGCTTCCCTTAAGCCTTAACTAGCTTCTTCATCTTCTCCTGGGAATTTGTAAACCACCAGCTCTTGACCTATTTCAACCTGCACACTCATTTCGTTTGGCCATCACAGAGCCTTCACGTTGTTTAGAATTCCAAAGTCTCTGGGTGAGGCATGAACTTGGCTGTGGTCTCCAGGTCCCATCCTGCACCACGCCCTCTTTTCTCTCCCCATTGACGTGGGCTGCAGGGCTGCCCAAGGTATTTGGAGTCTGTAATTTCTGCTGTCCCTTATCTACCTCACAGTTTCTTCATCTTATCATATCAGATTCCTCATAACTTTTGCTTATTTTGCCCCCATTGACTCTCTGTAAGTCCTTTTAGCTCTCACTGCTAATTAGTAATTCCTGTTCAAATTTCCCATGGGAGAATCTGGACTATATCACCCTTTTTTAGCTAGTTTTTTTCCCATACTGTACATTGCCGGCCTAGCACATGCCTGCTTTAGGTCACGTGTCCACTCTGTGTCATGGGCTGTGGCTTAGGAGCTGCAAGGTCAGCGTGAAAAGGAGCACAGCTGTCTGGGACTGACACTTCCCCAGGGTCCTTGGGCCATGTGGTTACCTTTAGAAAGGGATGTGGAAAAGGCAGCCATCATAATTAGCCAGAACAATGAGGAAGGATTACCTACTTCCACAAACCTAAAAAAGCCCATATCAAGATCTACTAGCCTAACACTTTAGGAAAAAGTTAAATTGTGTTCACTGTCCTCTAAAGAAGCAGTGGTGTGTATAGTATGCTTTATATATAATAGAAATAGAATATAATAATTTCTACTGAAATTGTTTAAATTAATATGAATGAAAGGTATTAATGTATACTCAAACATTTGATAAACCTGAGATTTATTTTTTTAAATCTCATTTTCCTTTGAAATAGGAATTTATCTAAGAGCAGAAGCTCTGAAAGTTTTTTAATCTTGGCTCTGCTACTTACCGGTTAGCAAATTATTTAGTAATCCAGTGCCTCAAATTCCTCTTCTATAAAATAAAGGTAATAATAGTACCTGTCTTGTAGTTTTGTCAAATTAAATGAAACATCCTAAATAAAATCTTTAGAATGGGTGACTGGTACAGAGTTTGTGCTAAAAACTGTTCATCATTGTTATTGCTGCTGTTGTGTTTATTATTATATCCATAAGGGAGCTATGTGCTAAAACAGCAGAATTTTTACAATGGTTTTTAGATTTTCCTATGTGTTCATATATATTCTTTTTTTTCTTTTGACATTTTAGTCCAGCTCTGTCACAGAAAATATGTATTCATTTCCCTATGAAACAAACTGTTTCAGTCAGCTGGCTGTATCAGATAACAATGGTGTTTTGTTGGGGATGATCTGAGCTTATTTTAACCCTGGAGCTGCTCTGAATACCCACGAGCTTATCTCGGAGCCTAGGCTGACAGGCAGCGCATGAGGAACAATCTTTGCGCAGGCGCCAACACAGACACTTGTCAATTTGAAAGTAAACACCTTTGAAAAACAACAAAGGCTAGAGCTCATGCCAAAGGATTTATCTAAAGACTGTCTCTTTGGAGTCCCTGACCAGTTTTAGATGACTTCCTGCCTGGAAACAAGACAGGAAAGTGCTGGAATGGGTACATGCCAAAAGGGCTGAGGCCTGAAAGGCACAGGACTCCATGAAACCATTAGAATCAGCTCGGGAGCTTTAGAAAACACATCAAAATGTTTGCTTCATATCTAATTTAACTCGGGGTTTTTATAATTTCAATAAAACGACGAGAGCAGAAAAAAAAAAAAAAAAAAGAAAACACATCAAGGCTGGTCCCACCTAAGAGCCATTAAATTCTAAACCCCAGAGGTGGAGCAGGGGTAGGAAGAAGGCAAGCAGCCATATCTTTTTAAAGTTCCCCCAATGCTTATAATGTGCAGCCAGGGTTGAAAGCCCCACCACCCTAGGGCTTCCTCTAACTTACTTCTGCCACTGGGTCTGCTGCCTTGGAAGAGAGGCTTCCTGGTAGGAACAGAGCACAACAGACCCCGCTTATCACAGCCATCTCCTGAAGAGCCGACCACGTATTGCCCTCCCCTCAGCACTGCCTGCCTTCACGGGGCGTTCCAAAGCTCAGGAGTCAGTGCTAGCACACAAGAAATGGACGAAGGCCCGTGAAGTATTACAGGATAACTCTGATTAAAAAACATGCTGGAAGAGCTCAGCCATGGGGAGGGGTTGGAGCCTCCTGAGGATGAGTGGGATTTGGACAGGAAGGGAGCATGAGGAAGGCAACTAAAAGAACAAAGAACAGAAGGATTAAGGTCAAAGAAAGGCCATATTGTGGCACAAACTGTCACAAGGTCACATAACTAAGGTGCAACACATTCATGGGGAGTACAGTGGTAGAAACTACACTTGGAGGATTTAAGTAGAGCAGGGATAAATTGTAGAGCAGGGGTACTAGGGTGAATAATTTCAACATCCTGCAGAGTATAGCAAAGTCATTACGGGGTCTTAAGTCATGGTAGTGTGATTTAGTAACCTAACAGAATGTTGGCGGAGGCCAGAGGAGTCAAGATAAACTAATATGGATTGTCAGAATATTCCCAATTTGGGGGGTGGCAGGGAGAAGGTCTATATGATCACAAGAGAAATAGATAAAAAGAGTAAATCCTGGAAAAAGGCTTACATTTCTTTATGTTTATTTTTATCAGGCAATATAATACACATAACACACTGTATAAAAATTTAAGATCACAGAAAAGCAAGGAGGAGAAAAATATCATTCATCATCTCTCTAAACACAGGTAACCACTACCTTGACATATTTATTCCTAGTTTTTAATGTATCTTAATGTAGTTGTGATCTCACTGTCTAAGCAGTTTCGTATCCCATCTTTAATATGTAATAGTATGAGCATTTTCCCATGTCATTAAGAGCTCTAGGCTTTATTTTATGGCTGTGTGGCCATCCTTGGCATGGATGGACTGTGATTTACTTATAGGACAACAATTCTCAAATTGTTTTCGTTTTTTTTTTTTTTTTTTTTTTTTTTTTTTTTTTTTTTTTTTTTTTTTTTTTTTTTTTTTTTTTTTTTTTTTTTTTACTAAGACATTGCTATGTAGAAATATATCTCTGTTCATTAATCTTTGTCCAGCTGGATAGTTATGACCATAGGCCTTATTCCTACACATGCCATACTGAATAAAACATTTCTTTAATTTAAAGTGCCTGCTACTTACTGATAATTTGCTTTTCAGGAGTATTGAGCTAACTCATACTCCTGCCAACAGAGTATAGTATTGTTGGTTTCACCCTACTTCTTTTTGTTAATTGGCTGGATTAAAAAATGAAGTATAATTTGTAATTTTTTATTGTTTGTGAGATAAAACATTTTGTGAACTTAATATCCACTTCTAGTTCCTCATTTATGAAGTCTGCTCATTTTTCCCCATCATAGAAATAATAGGAAGAAACGAATTTGAAGATTTAGTGATAGACAAAAGATGAAAAATAGAAGAGATCCAAAGTCATCCTGGCAAAGCAAAAAAAAATAAATAAATAAAAATAAAAAAAACCACCCCAAAACCCATAAAAAAATGAAAGATTAAATGGCAATGTAAAAATAATTGTAAAACATATGGCATGAAAGAGACTAATTTCCATAAAACACAAACTACTTCTACCAAACAATTGAAAGTCAACAACCTAATAGAAAAATGGTCAAAGAACATGAACAAATAGTTCTAGAAAAGGAAACATAAATGGAATTTAAATACAAAAATACTTAACTTTACTTACAATAAAATATAAGTTAAGATAAAAATGAGATTATTTTCACTTAACAGATTTGCAAAGGCCAAAATGTTTAATAATAGACTTTGTCAAAGAAGATATTTAAAAATAAGCACGTATCCAGTGTTAATGAAACTATTAAGTTATGTGATAATTTTTTAATTATAAGAAGGTCCATCCATCATTGTGTCATGTTTTCAAATACTATAAATTCTCTCCATACACAGAAAATATCAGGAAGCTGACATACTAAACAAAAAACAAAGGGAAGGGATGGGACGAGGGCCAGCCTTGCCTTTAAACTCTTTTTCCCATTGTGAAATTTATCTATTTATTTGTTTGTTTGTTTGTAATGTGTTACATTCTTTTAAATTTTTTGACACTATAGGATTTCTCACCTCAGGCGTGGTGGCCGCTGCTCTGCCACTGCCTCTCCTCCACATAGTCCATCGTGCTACTCCCCTCCCGCTCTGGATAACTCAGATCTATGGTCAGCTTTCAAGGGTCATCTTTTTTTAAAGATTTATTTATTTATGGATACAAGCTGGGGTGTAGGCCAGAGGTGTGGTGTGGTGAGAGGATTCACCAGAGACAGAGCGGGGAGCAGAACTGGCAGAGCGACTGAAGTATACTGCTGAGGGGAGCAGTGGGCAAGGCAGGAGAGGTCTCCTGTGCCATGTGGAAATCTCCCTGGCCGGGGATCGAACTCGTGCTGCGGGGATCAAACTCGTGCTGCAGTGGCTCTGGATAGCTTCACAGTGCTGCACTTAACCGGTTGCGCCACCAGGGAGGCCCTCAAGGGTCAGTTTCAATGTTTGTCTTTGAGCCTTTATCTGGTTTCTCTGTATTCCACATATAAGTGACACCTTCCATTATTTATAATTCTTCTTCTGGCTTACTTCACTTAGCATAATCCCAGATAGCAACATGGAAAATGAAGATATCATTTGACCCAGCAGTTCCACTTTTAGGAATTTATCCTACTGATAATTCAACTATATGTGAAATAACATATAGCTAAGATAATCATTGCAAATTTTCTGTAGGAGGCTAATATTGGAAACAGCCTAAGGTATCTCAATAAGAGAGTATTAAAGTAATATATAATATACGTGTACACTTGAATATTATGCAGTCTTTAAAAAGAACAAGACAGGGTACTTTTGTAGGTACTGATGTACATTTCACCTAGACATATTGTTGAGTAAAAAAGCAAGGTGCAAAGGTTGCCACTATCTAAAAAGGGTGGCAATCGGGAGGATATATAAACTTCTGCTTGTATGTGCACAAACTTGTTTTAATATATAAGACAATTGCTTGGGGGAGGGGCACTGGAGAAATGGGGACTGAGTGTCAGAGATAAAAAGGAGTTTTCTCACTATCTTTCTGTTCCTTGTGATTTGTGGACCACACCTCTGTTTTTTATTCCCCTCCTAAATAAGATGTCTTATATTGAAAGGTATCACAGTGGGGAAATGTGACTGCTAAGAGTGTGATGCCTTCTCTACATTGTGTGAAATCAAAGTTCAAAAGGGCAAAGCACAGCAAAACAATTCTTAGACCCAGTGAAAATATACTGGTTACCAGAGGGAACAAGGGGAAGGCAGAAGGACAGAGGGGGGAGATGGGGGTAGGGCACAGGCACTGCAGGTTTGGTAGAAGGAGAGTGAAGCACGTGCGCATATGGAGAAGTGAAAATGTAAACCCAACATTATACAGACCTGTAAAAGACTGACAAATTAATTGAAAAAGGAGGGAGGAGCTAGCTGCTCAGATTTTCTGAGGCTTGTGACTTGGATGATTCTGCATCAAATAGAGTTCTCCCCTGCACTGTAGGCCCAAGATGATAGGGACAGTGAATGTCATCTTCCCTGTTGAATCATCAGTATTTAGCCTATATGAAGGGACTTAATTAATTCTAAGGAATAGAAAAATGAAGGAGCCACACATAGAAATGGCAGGTCAATATAAAAGGAAGAATGAGAGACAAAATCATTTAGGAGCAAAAGGAAGGTCCTTTGCAAAAATGTAGCAAGGGAAGCAGACTTCCGATGGACTGGCTCAGGGCCGGTTGGCTCCTTCAACACACTGTGTATCCACGGAGGGTCAAGAAGGCTGTGAAGAGTTGAAACGGTAGACGTAGACAGTGCCAAGTGGCAGTGGGGCCTACTGAGAAAAATGAGAGAAGTTAGGAAGAAACTGAAAGCACAAATATGTTGTTCAGACTACTTTGGCTTCAAGAGACAGAGATCTAAACTAAAGAGGGAATTCATTGGCTTGCGTAACTGGAAAGTCCAGAGAGTCAACAATATCATCAGGATATTCTTTTTCTTTCTCCACTCCCCACACCCACTTTTCAGTGTTGGCTTCATTCTCTTGCACACTCTTTCCACATGCTGGCTCTGGCAACGCCAGCTTTACAATGAACACATAAATAGCCCTAGTAGCTCTTAACGGTGCCAGTAAAAATTTTAGAACCAATTCTTATTGAACAACTTGGTTCACATGCCCAGCCCTGAAATAATCACTATACAAAACTCTAGTAGGCCAGGAAAGGATCATATGATCCTTAAAGGGGGAGAGAGCTGACACCACTCCAATTTTATGAACCAAGAGTGATGGATGCCACCTGTTATAGAGGATCACACTTTGTCAGGGCAAGTAATAGGGTGGAGTCTGAAAGAAACAAAAGATATTTAAAAGAAAAAAATGAGGATGTTCCATCCATCTTACTGCAAAGAAAGCAGGGGCCTCTTTCCAAACCCAAGGATGCTAAACAGGTAAACACAATCACAGCATTCCACTATAAGCAAAAAACAAAAGGATCAAAATGAAGCTTATTCCCTTCTTCAGGAATAAACGTTGGAGAGAATCTTTGGAAGGAGAAAATGTTTAAATACTAGAGAAGATGGAAGGGATTCAAGGGAGCAAACTTTGGAAGAAATATGAAGGGATGGTGTCCCAAGGGAAACCACAGTGGGAGAGAGTAATTATGTACTCAGGGTAGGAAGGACCTTAGGGGCCATCTATCCTATGCCTCACCTCTCCTATGTGGCCCCCCTCCCTCCCATGCACAAAAATCAGATTCTTTTACAAGAACATTCAAACTTTTCTGGAACATATTCAATAATAGATAGTTCATGATTTTGGAAAATATCCAGTTTTATTTTCAGATGGGTTTGATTCTTCCTTGAATCAAAATCTAGTTCTCAGTTGCTTCCGGATTGATAATTTTTTTTTTCAGATTATGCTTATTGAGGTAAAGTTGGTTTACATCATTTTATCTACTTTGGGGGGGTTATAGGTTTAAGTAAGTGGAGAGTCTTTGAAGCCCATTGCTTGTAGGGTTCGTGTGTGTGTGTGTGTGTGTGTGTGTGTGTGTGTGTGTGTGTATGTGTGTGTTATGTTGTGTCAGATGATGAGCTTTGACCTATGGTTTCAGATCAGTTATTACCAACCTTTGCCCTCACTTTATCTCTGTGTTGGCTGTTTTGGATAAGTGGACATTTTGGTGTCAGTAATCTGTTCCACCCCTCATCCATGGCCAATGAAAGGGTAGCAGCCAGGACAGCAGCAGAGGGATTAAGAATCACTAACATCTGTCCTATGCTTTAAAGTAGAATCCTCAGACTCTAATAAACCATCACCATGTGGCCAAACTGTCTAATGAGGCTTCGACCCAATCCCAGCTTCCAAGATAACCCTCGCCACCCCCTACCCCCACACATATTACTGGAATTGAAGAGCTTTGCAGTTTAGCTCTGCCATCTGGGGATCCTAATTCTCTTATGACTCCCTTTGTCTGGTTCACAGAAAACCCATTTCATGGGGCTATTCACCTGCTTCCAGAATTTGGAAGATCCTCCTTAATCTAAGATGTGCATGATCACTAGTTATCTTAAGATGAGAATACCTAGAAGCCTCCTACACCTCACCCCAGATGCCTTGGTTAGATTCTTTTCATATAGACCCACTTCAAAGTGAGCTACAATTTGCCTTGTCCCTTGAACTTGACAATCTTGACTGCTGAAGATTCCCTATGAGGGTCTAGCCCTTAGCTTCAATTCTTCTCCATTGTCCTCTCAGCCCCAACAGCATTCTCCCTTAAATTTGAATCTGTTTCCCTGCTACAAGGTCCTAGGTACTCAAAACTCTGGGAAATCACCAATTATGGTAATTAAAGAAAATGTACAACTGGAACACTGAGTGTGCAACAGAAGGTGGAGTTAAAGCGAAGCCTCTTCCTTGACACAAGGAAAGGGGGCACATTGTGCCTGGGATGGAACTCAAATGCACTTTCACCTCGCCCCCTTAATGAATGCATTCAAGACCAAAGGCAGCCACCCTTACAGAAGGACTGATCCATCAGTCTCTCACCATGGATGAGAACTCATTCCGCAAACACTTGAGGGACCTAGCAATTGGCCAGAATTTATTTATCAGTTTTCTCACACAGCTCTATAATAGCTCATTGTTAGATTGTGGCAAAAGCAAGAAAGAGATGACATATTTGTTCTTCTTGCTCACATATTCCACAAACCTGAGGAAGAAATGCTGGTTCAAAGAGCAATGGGGAAGCAAAAGCTCCAGTGATGCTCTCATCACCTTTCCAGACTTGTTTTGTGTGATGCCCTTTCTGCATTATTTGCAAAGAGGAACCAGATGGTTTCCAAAAGGGAAATTTCTAACACCCTTTTTCTGAAAAATTAGACATTGGAATTGAGGGATCATCCACTCAGGATTTTCCAGGTTATGACCACAAAAAAACAGATGACATCACCTATAAGAAAAAAACGTTTTATGAAACAATGCAGGAAATATTGTTTAAGAATTAATCACTAAATTGAAAAGCAAATTTCATAAGAATTCCTAGAAACTGAAAGTCTTCCTTACCAATCCCAAATTAATAAATCAGAAAATAAAAATAAATGTACTCTGTATTTGTTAACCAGTCTCAGATTACAAATTGAAAAAAAACAGCCTAGATGGGCTGGAACTTTTTCATCACAAAACAGAAAGTACCTAGAAGGCAATCCAAGTAAAATTACTTAAAAAGAGGTAATGTTGACATATTTGCTGAGGGACTGTTCATCAGAAGGTTTACATTTGATCCAAGAATGTCAATCCATTGGCTCCTATGCTGATTATTTTGGGACAGGACACACATTTCAAATGGAAAACACATAAGAGAGCATTCAAAGAAACTTCCAGTTCTGAATTTGAACACATTAGCAAATGTATTCAGCAATTTTTGCATCAAAGAAAGTAAAAATGCAGCATTGTACTTACTAAGGACTATTTAAGGAATTTAAGATAAATCTCCCTTATTTCAGAATAAAGAAAGATTGACAAACATAAGGAGTAAGGCCTTAGAAAAGGGAAGAAGGGAATTCAAGAGTTCATAGGAAGCAATTAAGATAGGCTTCTTCTCTGAGATAGGAAGAAAGGCAATAAGACTTGAAGAAGTGGCAGAGATGACATGGAGAAAAGGTTTGGATGTTCCCAGTAAAGCAAGAAGGGCAGGAAGCTACCTGTTTCCCTCACTAGACTGCAAGATTTGTTAGGGCAGGGACTGGATCTGTCTTCATGCCACCTCTAATACCTATCATCTTGCAGAGTGCATGACATATTGTTGATTCTTAATTAATATTTATTCAATGAAATTGATGAAATAGTGTGGGCATTAGGAACTTAAAATAGTGAAAATGCTGGAACTAGCTATGTCAGGAATCAATAAAGAATGAAAAATGGGATGGTATGCATTTAAAGCACAATGCCATTTTTCCAAAGTTCAAAAGCAGTAACAGGAAAAGCAGTGATGGGAACTGGCTTGATCAAGAGAATGGAATGGGGAAGGGGTAAAGAACACCAAGTATGCATGTACAGCCTTGGAGTCCAGGCTAGAAACTGGCTCAAGGATAGAGTCAGACTGAAAGCATCATAGACTGGCAAGGTCATGAGATTACAAGCACTTTTGAAGGCAAAAAGTTCCTTTAAAATACCACTGAATCATATACAGTGTTTAAACCAATGCTACTCAATTACAAAGAACATTTAAAAACAGAGTATCCACTATTGACTCCAGCCAGTATTTGCTATGTAGGAATGTGGCCTTGGATTTGCAATTCTTCTGACTTTTCAAAAGTGTAACATTAGATTTCATATGTGAAATCTATCAATTTATCAATGTTGGCCACTGGTACAGTTTAAACAAACAAACAACAATAACAAAAAACACCAGTCCCTGATCTAAAACCAAAAATACATGCAAATCACTTGTGACTGACAAGTCATCAGTTTGCAAGTCCTGGTCTAGATTAGTGACTTCTAGCCTTACTAATTATTAGCATCATTCAAATATTTGTGGTTCCTACATTTAACCTACATTCCTCTATCTGCTGCCTCCCCATTCTATTTATTTAGTAGGGTGTGGTGGGCTCTTCACTACTTCTTTTTCCAGAAAATGTCCTTGAACTTGAGAAATACACTTCTTTAAGCACAAAAATAAGATGCAAAGTTATAAGAAATAAGCCCTGATACAAATCCATATATGCAGTAGGATACAATTTTGTGAGGATGAGAAAAGATGGGTAAATAGCCACAGAGACATTTATGATTGAAGGAAAATATAACAAAAGTGTCTCTGGTGTATACTACTGGAGAGTGAAAGGATGAATATATTTTTTGAAATAAACTGGTTTAGGCGGTAAACACACACACACACAAACATGTAAAAACTTTTCACCTTACACTTCTCCTAGAGATGAAGGAATTAGGGGAAATCATATTTTTGGTAAAGAGTAGTGACAAGAGTGACTGTGTTAATGCCTTTTCAGATACTGTTTATCTCACTCTTAGAGTTATCAGTAGAAGAATAAAAATTAATTTTCATCAAGAAAGTAAAAACACCAGTGTAGCATATAGCTTTGTAACAGGCTAAGCATCCAACTCAAACTTTTATTCTAAATTCTGAGTGTTCTGACATAAACTGTCTCTGATTTGTTTTCTCTTTTAACTCAGTTTGTTGGTTAAATGAATAAATAAGAGAAGAGAGAAAGGAGGAAATTAGTTGAAGACATGACTGGCACATTGTATCTACCAAAATTATTAGCTCTTCAGATTTTTATGCCCATATAATGTATATAAATACTTGGATGTGTGTGTATAATGCATATTCATAAATACATATCCCAAAAGAAATATTCCCAAATATTTTCTGCAGCACTGGGGGCTGATGACAATTTTTGGAATATCTACCAATTAATTAAGCTATGATCTATCTTCTATGCTGTGGCGGGGCCAAGATCTGGTAAATACGGACTGGACTTGAGGAACTGGGAGGAGGCTGGCAATGTGAAGCTGCTGAGGGCACAGAACCAAATATCTAGGGATAGGCTTCTTGTCCAAAGGGCAGTTACTTGAAAGGAAAGGGCTTAGAGGGGACACAGTTTGACTAGAATCAAAGACCATGAAAGTGACCATGTCAAAAGGAGGCACAAATTAGCCGGTACCATGTAAGTCAAAATCCAGAATTACTGTGTGTTTGCCTCTTTGGAAGGCACAGAAGTCAAACCCTCTGCTGAGATTAAGTACTCTGCCTTCAGTAGCAAATATATTTTTCCCTTTTAGGATATTTTTTTATTAAAAACTGAATCTCTTGAATTAATTTTTTAACACTTCCAGTTGATACATTTTACTATAAGTTTCTTTTAATTTTATTTGCTTTGTTTTTTAAATTCCATTTATTTTACTAATACATACAATCACATATTTAACTTTTTCAGGTTAAATATTCTTTATTTGTGAAAAATCAATGAGAGGGTACACTGGAAGCCTGATTAAGAGGAAACAATGACTAGTTGTTAGATGAGGGTGAAATGGGAGTAGAGATTGAGGGAAGAGAATGAAAGGAACTTCCACTCTCCTCCCCATTTCCTAAATCTCCACAGTGTAACATTTCAAGGATCCTTTGTTC
>PVIJ01000337.1:0-81630 GCA_004024925.1 Scalopus aquaticus
TTGAAAGAAATAGAAGAAGACACAAGAAGATGGAAAGGCATCCCTTGCTCATGGATTGGAAGGATTAACATTATCAAAATGGCAATCCTACCAAAAGCAATTTACAGATTCAATGCTATTCCAATAAAAATCTCAATGACATTCTTCAAAGAAATAGATCGACTACTGATGAAATTCATATGGAACCACAAAAAACCTCACATAGCTAAAGCCCTGTTAACTAAAAAGAAAGAAAACGGAGGAATTTCACTCCCTGATTTCAAACTATACTATGAAGCCATAATAATTAGAACAGCATGGTACTGGAACAAAAACAGACAGAAAGACCAATGAAACCAAATAGAATACCCAGAATTAAAGCCACATATCTATGAATGACTAATCTTTGACAAAGGAGCAAAGAAAATGTAGTGGGACAAGGACAGTCTATTCAATAAATGGTGCTGGGAAAACTGGACAGACACATGCAAAAAAGTGAAGTTAGACTACTACCTCACACCCTGCACAAAAGTCAACTCCAAATGGATAAAAGACCTGGATGTAAGACCTGAAACCATAAAACGTATAGAAGAAAATATAGGCAAATCTCTACACGACATACATCTCAGCAAAATTTTGAAAGACACATCCCTCAAAGCATAGGGAGTGAAAGACAAGATAAACAGATGGGATTACATCAAAATAAAAAGCTTCTGTATAGCATAAGAGACATTAACCAAACTAACAGACACCCTACCAACTGGGAAAAGATCTTTGCACACAATACATCTGATAAAGGACTGATAACAAAAATTTAAAGGAACTCGCACAACTCAACAAAAATGAAGCCAATAACCCAGTCAAAAAATGGGCAGAAGAGCTCAAAAGGCACTTCTCCAAAGAAGAAAAGCAAATGGCCATCAGATACATGAAAAAATGTTCAACATCACTTATAATCAAGGAAATGCAAATCAAAATCACAATGAGATACCACCCCACATCTGTGAGGATGGCACACATTAAAAATACAGTCAACAACAAATACTGGAAAGGATGTGGAGAAAAAGGAACTCTTCTACACTGCTGGTGGGAATGTGAACATATCCAACCACTATGGAAAGCTGTATGGCGATTCCTCAAACTGCTAAACATGGAGATCCCATACGACCCAGCAATCCCACTTTTGGGAATTTACCCAAAGGACACAAAAACACTAATCCGAAAGGATACATGCACCCGTATGTTCATTGCGGCACTGTTCACAATAGCAAAGGTATGGAAGCAACCCAGATGCCCAAAAATAGATGATTGGATCAAGAAGATGTGGTACATATACACAATGGAATACTATTCAGCATTCAAAGAAGATAAACATATTCAATTTGCAGCAACATGGATGGAATTAGAGGGAATCATACTCAGTGAAATAATCCAGAAAGAAAAAGAAAAATATCGAATGGTTTCACTTATAACAGGACTATAGGGAAACTAAATAGGAGATAGATACTCAGCGGGTGGGGGGTTGGCGGGGGGGAGGGGAGGATAAGGGCACAGAATGGAATAGAAAAGAACACAAGGGACCATGGAGATGGATCACGGGTGAATTGGTGGTGGGCTACCCAAGGGGAATACAAAATGTAAAAGACATAAATAACAATAAAAATATATATTTAAAAAAATAAATAAAGTAAATACATTAAAATGACACTTAAAAATTATGTAAAATATTAGAAGTGAAAAGAGTCTATTCTTTGTCAGATAAATTTATTGTGGGGACATAATCCTCAAATCATTTTCGTTTTATAGGTAAGGGCTCTAAATATAGATTAAATAACTTTTATATATAAATCTATAAATAAATAAATAAATAGTGAACAATCATATTTACTTCAGCATACTATATTTTTATCACCATATTTTAGGTAATGAAACTATTTGGGCAAGTCAAATGGACCTAAAACTAGATACTGCATATTCCGTTTAGTTTTTAAAGTGCCAGATGTTTGCATATTCTGTTACTAAAGTTATACTGAACATAACAGTAAAATGATGAAACATGCTTTAAATTCTTAAACTCATGTATGAATAACTATTAATTTTATAATAAAATTCATACCATTCCATTAAAAATCTCTTTAGGACCTCTGAAGGACAAAATAAACTATGCTAAATACATGATTAAATTGAGGTCATAGTGTTTTGCTTTTTACATATATTAATATATTTAGCATTTAACAACTTTAATTTTCAGGTTATTACTACATAAAAGAAAAGATGAATCATTTATCAAAGTAATTGATAAAAAGGCACCTAAAATTATAAGCAAATATTTGTGCACCCTCTGCTCTGAAAACTTATATTTGTTTCCTGGAGCATCTGAAAATTAAAATTTGAGTTAAATTCAGATTAATTGTTTAAGGATGATTCTTGTTGAATAATTACATAGAAGGATCTGTCAATATCACTTGCTTTCAATTTCATTCTTAAGAAAATACAATGTTTATAAGTTTATTGAGTGGTATATGAAGTAATGCTACTAAGTGAAAAAATTCAAATAAGAATACACATGGCCTATTACCTTAAATGATACAGTACTATAAATCAACATAATCTCAAGCAAAACAATACAATTAAAAATAAGTGAAGATGAGTAAAAGGAAAAAAATATATATGTGATGTGAAATAAAAAAAAAATAAATGAGGTAAAAAAAAGAGTGTTACTTCAGGATGCTGAAAAATCAGTCAGCTAATGATTTATATGTTCCACTTAGCGCAGAACAATATATTCTGAAGACATGAATATTGCGTCATGAAGCATAGATAAGGTCAAAGAATAAAGCAAAGACTTGTACTAAATGAGCTAAAACTTCAAAAGCCCAATAGAGAACAAGGTTAATAGTTTTATAGAGTACCAAACTCATATAGAATGCAGAAACTGTATGATTATGAAAAATTCAAACCAGCATTCAACTGGAATTTACCATATCCTGTTTTTGCAGTTCTCAAAAAATGTTCTCTATCAACTCACTAAACATTTACATCTTATTAATACAGACTTGGCAGTTTACTTAAGAAAAATATTTTATATTTCATAGATTTTATTAAGAAAATAATATAAAGATGAAAATCTAAAATTTGAAATAATATTTTACCACATGTAAGTATGATTCAAAAACCAAGCCAAGATAGCAATAAATGAAATAACAACTTTTAAAAAATATAGCAGAGAGGGTACCAAAAATTCTGAATATTACTTGTTAAGTTTGTGGACAAATCCAAAAAAATAAACATTATCATTTATAAAATCGTGCATTTATTAATTTCAACACTCTATAATCAAATTTCAATTAGAACACCTGTGGAGCATACTGCTTACTGTTTCAAGACAAACCTATTAGCCACGGCTGGTCATTTTGTTCAGTTATGATAAACTTAAGACTATCCAGTCATTAACATATTGCTCTAAGGTAAACTATTTCAGTGCCAAATACAGAGTAATGTATTATGTGATGGCCAGTAAAGGTGTTAATAAAGAGGTCTTTAAGCTTAAATTATATTCATCTTATTTATCTTTTCATTTCAGAGTTGGAACTGAATACTTGAGTTGGACTTCACCTCAATAATCAGAACACAATGTTTACAATGATTGGGGAGTTTAAATATTAGAAAACTAGAATTCTGAATTCATAAAGTTAGTGACTATTAAAAAAATAAAATCAGTATAAAGTGCAATCTTTTCTCTCTAGTAGATGTAACTTAGCATCATTAATACACAAGAGCACCAAACTCCAGTTTGTAGGTATTATGAAAAAGTAATGCTCACTCTTCTCAATATGCCTGTCATTTTCCATTTGGATACTTCAATTTGCAGTCTTCTGCTTACAGAACACCTGACGACCTACAGTGTTGACCCACATGGTTTAAACAATGATGCATATTAAACAAGTAATGTTACATAAAACTAGGGTATTTTAATAATACCACAACCATGAACATAAATCCATATTTTTGAAATCTCTGTAGTGGTGGAAGATCTGGAAACACTGGGCACACATTTAAGAAAGAAAGCAAGTAGATAGAAATGGGTAGGATTGCTTTCCCCCAAAATCCTGTTTTCTACCAGAAATATGTTTAGCTTTTATTTGTTATTTATTATTGCATTGCTTTTTGGTTTTCTTTTCTTTTTTTTTTTTTTTGGCCCAATCATGTTTATTGAGGTACAGTAGGTTTACCCCTTGCATGTGCTCTGGGATTTACAGATGAAACACCTACATGTTCCACGGGGGCCCCACAATCTCCAACTCACAGTCCAACACCCCCCTACTCTGGTTGCCTCAGTTCTGCAGACACATAAAGAGTATTACTGGTTTGGTTTATCCTTTTGTTTGCGCTTTTAAATGATAAAACTTAAAAGGAAAGTTAAGTATTTCTAGTATTTATGTTTTTAATGACATCAAGTAAATGAAAGATCAACTGTGAGGTCCTGCATATAAATATTTGAGAAAATAAATTTCTCCTTACATGTTTAGCATGCAAATCACTGAACTTCATTAACTTATGTTTTCCCTACATTCCCTAAAGGGAAATGTGTATGTGAGTTTAGAATTCTGAACTTACCTAATTACTACTAGAGAATTTTGTTTGTTAACTTATTTTCATACAATACACATGCACACACACACACACACACACACACACACACACTGATGAAACAGTAATACTAGTGCTAAATTCATCACACAGTAAATATTTTATGTCATATGTAAGGTAATTGAAAAAGATACCATTTTTTAAATCAAGGAATCTATAATGTGCAATATATTTTAAAATAAAGCTTACTCTTGAATTTAAAATACTATCAGATATCAAAGCAATCAAGTGTATAAGTATTTCATCATGATTTATAAATAAATAATTTCCTTGAAAAATCAAAAAGAAATTTTATTGAACTTACACTATTTCAATATATTCATTTCCCCTTTCGTTGGAAAATTTCCTTTTTATTTCCATTTTATTCTTTTATATATGTGGTTTATACTGGTCTAGAATTTTTTTTAAAATATAGATTTTTTTTTAAATCATGGTATTTTAAATTGTAAAATATCTGGTCATAATTCACAAAATATATGATTTGTTATTTGTACCTCATTAAAATTATTAGAATTTTCTAAATTCACCCTCAAATTGTATATACATGTAAAATATATGATATATAATGCCTATATAAATATACATAAGTTCAATGTTAGTTTAACAAAGTGAGCACCAAAAATATTTACACTTTAAAAATATATGTCTGGGCCTCCCTGGTGGTGCAACAAGTAAAGTCGCAGCACTATGAAGCTATCCAGAGCCACTGCAGTATAAGTTTGATCCCCCGGCCGGGGAGCTTCTCACATGGCGCAACAGACCTCTCCTGTCTCTCCCACTGCTCCCCTCATCAGTGTATTTCAGTAGATCTGTCTGTTCTGCTCCCCACTCTGTCTCTGGTGAATCCTCTCACTGCCCCCGCCCCTCTGGCCTACACGCAGCTTGTATGCATAAATAAATAAATCTTTTTAAAAATCTGCCTTATTTTTGTTAAAGTAATATGAATATTGAAAAATAACTGGCAATTTACATCCATATATTTATATTAATAAATTTAATGGTATTCTACATTAGGGTGTTTTTTCTACTTCAATTTTAGTCAGTTATAGTTACAATCACTGCTGCTCAAAAATGAGCACTGACAAAGAGATGTTATTTTACTTTCTTAATATTTCATAATATGCTTTTAACAGTAATGCAGTCCTGAAAGTATTTCTTTGGATGCCTTCTGTTGTACTCTACTGAGAGATTCACATTTTCTCCATTTAACCTACTGAAATCTGGCTGTATCAGAAGATTAGTATTTCTTCTGGTATATTTTGTTAAGTAAGAGTGGGATCACAAATATTACCCAAATAAAGGGTGAAGTTAAATGATTAAGCTTATAACTATGAGGAAAATCACAGAAACTTAAAAGATTTCTGAAGTTGATCTAACCTAAAAGATGCATAGATAAATAGATGACTGTTATTTGTATTCATATCACATATTTATAATTCTATTAACCAAGCTATTTTAGACACACAGATTATTTGTAATGGTTACAGGTTTACTGAGATAACAACTAGTAGATGAATGGAAATAAGATAATGCAAAAAGCAAAAAAAAAAAAAAAACACATAAAGTTTGTATTTCAATACAAGTATGTGAGAATTAGAAATAATATATATTTCAAAGAGCCTATACAATACTGTACTTGTAATATTTAATATGATTTATATATACACATTTATATATAAATCATATATATGTACATTTTTGTGTGATGACTATGTATACACATGCATATGTACATACGCATAAACTATACTTGTACTTCTATGTAAGAACTGTGATTTTACACAAACCACACTTACAATTTAAAAAGTAAATTTTTATTTTAGGATAGTACTTTATAGCAAAGAATTAAAAGTTTTATAGGCAATACAAATAGAAAATGATGTAAAATCTCATGAATATTTTCTCAACCTCTAAATTGTAAAGAATAATATTTTAAATACTTCAAAATTGATCAAGCTGTATACTTTTTTGTTCTCCAAAATTAAATGGTGTGAATAGTCCCTGGGAGACACCAATGATTTTCAAGTTACTGGAGTCGTCTCAGTTATCTGAAGTTCCTACCTTTTTTAAGGAAGATAATTCACAATAGGAGAGTTTTTATCCTAATGCAATTATTTTGTGATACTAATATCTCACAGTGCACACTATGTAAACACTATAGTCAAATACTAAAACACTTAAATTAAGCAATAACATTTTAACATCATATTGATTATTTGAAATATTTTATAGAGAAATTAACTTTAGCAGTGTTTTAATATACATAAAGCAATTGTATAAAATGATGAGAGAAAAAGCTGAAGTATTCATCCCTTCAACATTCTTTTGATATGCAGTTTGTTGTTGAACTTTAATCAGATAGATCTAACATTGAAAAATTGTCTTATCTTTTCAATTTGTAGGTTTTTGTACTTTAATCTTTTTGAATTGAATGATTTCATAGCACTGATATAATCTTATAAGAAATTGGAGGATATTTAAGACACATTAATCTGATTCATATGTGTAATTTGATTTCTCAAGATATGTCAAATGAAATTGGTTTAAATGTTGTTTTCTATATAGTAGCTCAAATGTTTCTAGAACTATTATATGAATGTCAATACACAGAAGACATGATGAATTCCTTGCTTTTCTATTATTAAAGTAAACAAATGAACAAACAAAAAAACCCTGTGGCTTAAAAAAATGTAATCAGTATTCTGGAGTCATTTTAAAATGCTACTTTGTTTTGGCACATATTTAATTTATTAGAATTATTCTTCCCACCTTTTAGATGAAGACTTTGAGGAACATTGTAAGAATAAATTTCTCTGATCTCTATATTAAATTTCACTCATCACTGAAATTCACTAATTTAAAAACTGCTATTCATGTATTTTCTGGATTCTGCAAATCTTGTATATAATATGATACATTCTGGTTTGCTTTATATTTTTGCTAAGCAAATATTATCCTGACCAATGTCAAGAACTGGTCAACAATATTTTTAGTCACACAAACTCAGATTTTTTTCTAATACTAAAGTTAATTTTATCAAACTTTATCTGTAAATTACCTACTCAAGTATTATGCATTTTGAAAAGAGTGAAGAAAGTGGCTTAATCTAGCTAATATAAGAAATGAGGGTAAGTGTAATTCTGTGACACATAACCAGGATAGGGAGGAAATACAAAAATTATTTTCTCCTGCTCATAACCAGATATCTGTTTTTAAAAACATGTTATGTTTAGAAAGTTGCAAAACATATTTTTTCCAATAAGAGTTAGTTTATATAGGCTAAGTAGTTGAACAAATTACAATTCTTAGTTACTTGAAGCTGAAAATAGTCTTCATTCAAACCTATTTACAATCACATAAAAAACATATATCTAGAAATAATCCTAATTAGATTATATATATATATGTGTGTGTGTGTATGTGTGTATGTGTATGTGTGTGTGTGTGTGTGTGTGTGTACACACACACAATGAAAACTAAAAAATAAAATGTTATATAAATAGAGGACACACAGTAATGGAGAGTTATTTCATGTTTGTGGCTTGCAAGAACTAACATACGACCATTTTTATCTAAAGTATTATACAATGTTGACATAATCACTATCAAAGTTTCAATTTCACTTTCAAAAAAACAGAAAAGATTACAGAAATTTAGGGCCTCCTTGGTGGCGCAGTGGTTAAGCGCTGCGCTGTGGAGCTGTCGACAGCGGTGACCTGAGTTTGACGCCCGGCCAGGGAGATTCCCACATGGCAGGCAGATTTCTCCTGCCCCGCCCGCTGCTCACCTCAGCAGTGTGTTTCTGACTATCTACCTGTGCTGCTCCCCACTCTGTCTCTGGTGAACCCTCTCACCACCCCATGCCTCTGGCCTGTACCCCAGCTTGTATGCATAAATAAATAAATCTTTAAAAAAAAAGATTACAGAAATTTACATGGAACCACAAAAGACTCCAAAGAGCCAAAGGAAAAAAATATATATATTTTACATATGCATAAACATACAAAACATGAAATATCAGAAGACAATTATATCCTATTGCTTTAAAGAAAGAAGACCACCCTCAGTAGCTATAAAAGTAAATACATTAGTAAATACATATTGATCTGCCAAATTTTGTAATAATTTTTTTTTCTTATAAACAAATATTCTCCAGCCCTTTTCTGTATAACAGGAATTTGCTCAGTTATTACGGTAAATGAGTAATATGTATTTTTCAGTTTAGGAAGTATACTACATATAATAATTTTGTTGGGTGCTTCCAAGCGTACATAATCCTAATAACACCATTAAAATAATAGAATCATCTTTTGAAGTAAAGGGGAAAGCAAATTCACCCCAATTATTGTTCAGTAATGTTGAGTATTCAGGAATGTTCAACCTCTGACACTTAAAGTTCACTTGATGAACTAAACCTCAGCAGTTTATCACATGACTCCAGTGTGGAATAGACTCTAACTAAATCTAACAATACCCTAATCATACCCCTCCCCTCCCTCTTTCAGTTCCTCCCTCTACCTCCGTTCCTCTCTCTTCCTAGTAAGATAATTTGAATTCTAGAACAGCTATAGTCATTTTCTCTTCCAGAAAAAAAAAAAAAGGCCTTGTATTGTCAAAAGAACAAACATTCTGTAGCCTTGTGATGAAGAACAATAAAAGGTGAAAGAGCTGACACCTACAGAGAAACCAAGTTGGTGGGGTTATCAATTAAGCCATTAGAACAGCCTTCATCTTAACACAACTGTTCCTTAACAATTTCTTTTATATTCAATATAATAAGTTTCCTCCATTATTATAGTAAACACAATTAGAATTTTCTATGATTTATGATCAAAATATAGTTTATTTTATATTGGTATTATTTAGTCTGTTTATATCGGAGAGTTATAGTGATGATTAAATGAATTGACATATTTAACAGCACATTATAAATTAAATGTAGGTCAATTTAATTAATATCAAAGATAATATTGAATAATCTTTGTGTCTCTCAGATAAATAGTACTTAACCACTTTGTATTTACTCGTGTTGGCTGAGGCCACCCAGTAGCAGGCAAATCTCCGGGTTGACTTGAAAGTTGGAGCCAGGCAACACTAGGCTCCTTACTCTCTTCCTATATCCTTGAAATGTATTCTCCCCACTGGTCTCATACCAGGAGGCACTTTTCAAGGATGCAAGCTTCAGAGAGCAATGTGTTGAGACCACCCGGACTATATACAAGACCAAATGCAGTAGACCTCTATATAAACTTTTAAGATTATAGCAGCTGGTGAGGAGATCTACTTGCTGCCTCTCATGACAAGCCCTGTGCATATATTCTCTCGCTTATTAAAACTACTAGCTAGCAATATGGAGTAGTCTGATTCTTTTCCTCAGTTTCTCTTTGTCCTTTGTGTACTGCAATCAATTTAAAAATTTACCTGAGAAACTCCCCAAGCTTACAAATTAACAGGTATAGACTTCATCTGCTGTTTTATGCTTTATTTTTGGGTTTTTTTTTTTTGGTCCCCCAATAATTCCTAATTAGTGATAAAAGCTTTTGTTTTAGAGTTGTGTTTTTATTCACTTCCTACAACTACTGTTGGAATTATATGGCTCAGATGTTTCTTTTATAAGTGGGATTAACTGCACACATGACACAGGGATTGGTAAAAATCACTGTATCAACAAAATTGTTTCCATGGTGTTTATCTTCCCTAATGTTCATGCTTTTCCACAATACTACAGCGATTTTTTGCTTTATTTTGTTCTTCATTTTACTTACTTTGAGTTTACGTTTTATCCTTTGGAGTTCTAACTTATTCCATTGCTTAGCTTACTTAAATGCATCTTCTTTTTTTTTTATTTTATTTATGTAGTATTTTTACTAATATCTAAGCACCACTACTCTTTAGATGTATGTTTCATATTTCATATTGTTTTTCCTCTCGTATTCCATTCTACACATTTTATTGCTGTCTTTATGTTTTTCATCATAAGTTATTTAAACTTGTGGTTAATCTCCAAAATAAAACCAGGTTGTCTTATCATATAATTTTATTTAATTATGTTCTGAGAAATGTTTTATATAATAGTTTATTGAATTTTTGGTAAATGATTTGCCCTCTTTTCTACTCCAGTCTTCCCAACCATGTTCTTTTTTGAGAAAGCAGAGAACAATTTTTTTTTTTTTTTAAAGAAAATGAAATAATATAACTGGCTTATAGCTAAAATCTTTCAAGAAATCCCTTTTTCTTAGGATAAAATACAGAATTAACACAAAAATATAAAGGCCCTTTATTGTCTGATCCCTGCCTGTATTTGTAGCATTTCAGTCATCCTACCTTTTTCTCAGAGTCACTTTGAATTCTTTAAATTTGGGGGCTATACCTTTTTCCTCTCTGAGTCTTCACTTACTCTCTTAACTTTCTGACAACTTTCTTCCACTGTTACCGTGGCAGTCCCCTACTCATCTTTAAGCTTCTTGCACAAAGAGGATCTCCTCAACACATAATCTGCTCCCTTCCTGTTACATTAGATGAATGTATTGATTAAAAACTTTCTTCTAATCTCAACATTACTGAGGTCAGGGACCTTGTTCATTCTGAATAGAAATATGTACATAGCAAAATATAGCTGATCATTTGAGATTTTCTTTTAATTAATAGATACATCTTAAATTAATAAAAAAGAGAGGAAAAGCTGAAATTTATAGAACCAACTCTGACTTTCCCATAGACTTCAATAATTTGGGAGCTTCAATGGCATCCCACTAGTATTCTGTCTTGTGAATTTTTTTTTCTTATTAAAATTGTCACACTGATCATGATAAAACCTAAGTCAATTCATGTTACTTTGTTCAAAAATCCTCCAGTGGTTTCCCATCTTGGCGTAAAGCCAAAGATCACACAATATGCCCTTAGTTATCTCTTTGTTCTCACCTTTCTTTACCTCATTCCACCCCAGCAACACTGACCTCCTTGCCAACCCAATCATTACAGTGCCACTCTCATCACAGATCCTCCACAGTGGGTTTTCCCTTGCCTGGAATATCGCACTTCTATTAGTATCAATTCATTACTCAAATGATGACCTGTTCAGTATTGCCTTTCCTTGCCACATTGCTTAATAATGCAATCATAACTCATTTAGATATGAATTTAAGAACTGTGTATTCTCAGGGGTGAGCCTACATGTGTGCCTTGGCAAGCTTTTTTTGTTTTACAAGGACATTACAAATTATGAATTCATTCTATGTGATTCAATGTGAAGAATAAAACAGACATTTTCAGTTTTTTTTTTTTTTTGAGTAAAACATGTTTATAAAAACAAAATTACTAGTGGCTTTGCAACAATTAGGCAATTTATCATTTTAATAAATAGGCAAAAGATGGAAATATGCCATTGAGGTGGCACTCATTTTTCAGATATTCTTATCTACAGATAGTAAATTTATCAGTAGTATAATTAATGAAATATATGTCTTGATAATATATTCTGCATATTTTAAAAAAATTGGCAAATAACTGTTTTACAGTATGCTTTTAGTCTTGACCACGGCAAAGGAAGTCACTCTATGATTTATCAGAATTCTTTCTGTCAGTATAATTCTATGAAGTAATATTCTTTTTAGAACATGAAAGAAAATAAGCAGAAGATTAGCAGTAAAACCCAGTATAAGTGGATTAGTCATCTGAGCAGTCTTGAAGATAATCCCTTTTATTTGGAAGAAAAACATGCTAAATAGACAATTTATATATTTGTGGTATTAAGTTTTATTAACAAAAGAAAATGGAAAATGGCAATGTGTCTAAACTCACTTTCTAGGATATTAACTTTATTTCTGTGTATGGGCTTGAGTATTAGATATGAACTACAAAAGTTAACTGTGACTATCTGTGAAATCTCAAAATTTATGAAACTACAACTCAGACTTAGAGAAATTGCTGATCCTTCAAATTGACCTAATTGACTTGAAATATATGAGCCTTATCTTGGGGTTCAGGGTAAAATTTAGTCTTGATCTATATGCAATACTGTCATCTCTAAGAACTAAAATTGCTGCTCTGTATGACCATTAGTCTGGAGAATAATCATTCCCACTCACATCTGAGAAAATGTAGAAAGGGCTTTTTTATATTCTTTTGTTGTTGGAGATAGGGGGAATCTAAGTCCTCATTCTGGTATATGGATAGGTTATTACATTGACTTGGTCTGGTCTGTTCTTCTTAGGATATTTATTTCTGGTATTCATGGTTTATATGTACAATTGCTATTAACTGAATTCTCTGAGCTTGAGTCTGTGGGCTGATTTTTGGAAAACATAGCCTTTCCAAGGTCCAATAAGAACATCATAATCTCATCCACACTCTTGGGGTTCTAATGCAGTCATAAAATTATATCATAGTCATACTGTGCCTAAACTAAGCTTCTGAGTTACCTAGAACACATAAATTTAAGAATCATGCAACACCCTCAATTCCTTCTTACACAGATTTCATTACATTCTTAAATCTGTAGTATCATCCATACTCTCTTGAATTCACTCCATGTAGAAGAGAACCACTAAAAACAGAGATCTCTTCTTTATGAAACAAGACATATGGAGGAATTATTTGAAACTTTTCCTCCTAACTCAAATCACAGGTATAGCAGAGAAAAGTAGCACTTTTTATCTTCCTTGCTACATCCATGACTACTTCAGAATCTCAGGCATAACTCTTTACATTAATTATTTTTATTTTTCTTTATATTAAAAGCTTAATCAAGTGTATTTATAGACTTACTAATGAAGCTTATAAGTAAATTAAAAGACATGACCTTTGTTTAAAACAGTTTTCAAATCTATAATCTTGACAAATATATCATAATCCCATGTTCTTCAGGTTGGGGTCATAAAATTTATAATTTAGTCTCAGCGGTGAAAACTGTAAGGAATATAACTTAAAGGTGAAATGAAAATGTATTAAGTTTTTCTTTATTGCAAGCTTTTTTTTTTTTTTACTTCTTAGGCGCTATTTTTTTTTTATTTTAATATGTTAATTCCGTCCACATCCATTCAAGTTGTACCAACTGATAAGTTTTCATTTTACATATATATATATATATGTATATACATATATATGTATATACACACATATATGTACATATATATGTACATATACCACACCTTTTTTATCCACTCCTTCTTGGACACTTAGATTGTTTCCACAACTTGGATAATGTAAATAGTGCTATAATGAAAACTAGCCTGTATATATGTCTTTGAATTAGTGATTTGCATTCTTTAGATAAATGCTAAGCAGTAGGATTACTGGATCATATGGTAGATCTATATTTTAATTTGTAAGGAAATTATGTATTGCTTTCCATAGAGGCTGAACAGTCTATGTTCCCACTAACAGTGTACAAGGTTTTCTTTTCCTATACCCTCACCAACATGGAGTACAGGCATGACTTTATGAACACCTTTACTTAAAAATAGGATGGACTTATGAATCAGCAACTCAATCCAACGAATCTCATTTCCTTTTCTCAGGTTCTGGTTTCAGTTTTTGTAACTTAACTTTTTGGGTTGAAAAGAAAGTGTAGGTCATCTGATCTAGATTGAAGGAAACAAAATGGTATCATGGTCTAAGCTGTCTAGGACCACTGGGGATTAATTTAGCTAGTATTTGATTAATTGTGAACTATTTTTTCCAGATCTCAAGTTTGATATTTTGCTTCAATCCCCTGTCTCAATACAGTCAAGTAATTTTGGCTTGAAATGCTGATATTGAAGTTCTATCCTCCTCTATGGGAGGAAGTTGTGGCAAAGATAAATGTATGTGATAGCAAATCAACTTAATAGGAGTCTACTACAATTCAAACATAAGGATAATAGTTTACCTTTATTTTCCACTGGAGTTTTGTGTGTACTTTATATACTAACCACTCACCAGTGACTTGGTTCCACTTCTCCATGTTAAGGGTCTTATAACAATGTGAATTATTTATAATACTTTTTTTTTGCTTTTGTTTTCCCTACAAGCTAGCAGTACCAGGATGTAAAATCCTGTAACTTCAAGCTAAGAATTGAACGGAGAATGGCAGTTTTCCTTATCACCACACACAACCCAGAAAAAAGAATTTAGATTTATAAGCTTAAAATAGGATATACTGATTGATGAAATAGTCATATGTGGTAGTTAAGGAAACCAGTTTGCTGATGATTGATAGGATACAAAAGAAACCTATGGTGAATTGGCTGAAATAATCAGATAACAGTAAAGCAGATGGCCTGAGGTCATTAGAGTTCTTAGTTTAGAACAGGATCAGGTAAAAAGCAAAAATTGCGCTATACCAACTATGAAGTTCAAGAACACAATCTCAGGAAGTAAGGCAAATTGCGCAAAATGACAGCAAAATTTTTAACTTGTCAATATGCAATCAGGTGTAATCACAAGAATATTGAGATAGATATAATAAGGGAAAGTGACATTTACTAAGATAATTTATATTTATTAACTATTGGGCTCAGTACTTCTGCAAATAGTGTAGACAATTTCACATCATACATAAACAGTATTTTCTCATTGCATATGGAAATATGCAAAGAGTTTTCTAAAATGTAGTCCAGAATATTCAACTCTTTATTAGAGACTGAAAAGTTTAATTCATAACCTCTTCCTCCTTTAAGTTCCTTTCACTTACATTGTTCTCTAATTCACTGGTATGAAATGGGAAGTTGATTGAATCACACCCATTATTATTATTATTATTTTATTATTATTATTATTATTATTATTATTTATTAGTACAGGATAATTTCATTTGATTTATTTATGCTTTTATCCTTCATCTTTGAACTCATTCCTCATCCCAACACAGATACTTATACCATTGTTTTTGCTATTCCTCTTTAAAAGTGCGTGCACATTTTGTTTTTTTTCTTTTTAAAACTGAGGTAACCTTGGTTTACATAGTTGTTTGTGTATTAGAAGTATAGTTGTGGGGCCTCTCTGGTGGTGCGAGGGGTTAAGTCTCAGTACTATGGAGCTATCTGCCGCCATTGCAGCACAACTTCAATCCTGGCCAGGGAACTAACCCACATGGCACAGCAGACCTCTCCTGCCTCACCTGCTGCTCCCTTCAGCAGTGCATTCAGTCACTCCACCTATTCTCTCTGCTGTCTCTGGTGAATCCTCTGATCCCCACCCCCAACCCCCACACCTCTGTTCCACATCCCAGTTCCTGTGTGCATAAATAAATCTTTTTTCTTCTAAGAAATATAGGGACCTCCCTGGTGGTACAGTGGTTGGGTGCTGCGCTGTGGAGCTGTTGGCAGGGGTGACGTGAGTTCGATGCCCAGATGGGGAGATTTCCACATGGTGCAGCAGACCTCTCCTGCCTCACCCACTGCTCCCCTCAGCAGTGTATTTCTGCCATTCTGCCTTTTTTTTTAAAGATTTATTTTTATTTATACATACAAGTTGGGGTACAGGCCAGAGGCGTGGGGCGGCGAGAGGGTTCACCAGAGACAGAGCGGGGAGCAGAACAGGCAGATCAGAAATACACTGCTGAGGGGAGCAGTGGGCAAGGCAGGAGAGGTCTGCCACGCCATGTGGGATTCTCCCCGGCAGGGCGTCGAACTCGCATCGCCTGCTGCCAACAGCTCCACAGCGCAGCGCTTAACTGCTGTGCCACGGGGGAGGCCATTCTGCCTTTTCTACTCCCCACTCTGTCTCTGGTGAACCCTCTCACCTCCCCATGCCTCTGGCCTGTACCCCAGCTTGTATGCATAAATGAATAAATCTTAAAAAGAAAAAGTACAGTACTTCCCCCCCCCACCTTGGGTGGTGTTATCACACCTCATCCACTGCCCTACATGGAGTCCACCTAATAGTCCATTTTGCTCCTCAACTTACTCTAACTCCTCTAATGTAGGGTTTATAGCTTTATAGGGTTAATATCCAGTTTTGTTTTCTGTGTTAGAATGTTTACATAAATTGCTAAATGCATTCTTTTTGTTGTTGTTGTTCAGTAAATGTTCAATAACTAAATGTATTGTCATCTTTGGCTCTAGCTTTTTCCTTAACTCATATTTCTAAGTTTTGTCAATTTATTCTTCAGTATCCCTGGGAATCATAATATTTCCTCCAGTCTAAGTGCTATGTTGTAATTCTCTTCTTCATTATCTCCTACTTGAGGTATAATAGGAACGCTATAATTATTCTCATTCTGGAATATTAACTCTTCTATCCATTTTTCTGTTCCCTATTTAGTTATCTACATGAATGACTCCCTTATTTTTGAATTTTCTAAAGGCAAATTCTTTTTTGGAAAATCTTGTGCAAACAATTCACTGAGGGCATGTTCTCCAGAGAAGGGGAATGATGAATGAAGAACAAAACAGGAAAGAAAAGCTAAGCTACGATGCGGTCTCTATTTTAGTCTACCTTCAGTCTGATTGCTCAGAACAGCATGTACTGGGGAATGAAATATTCCATAGGGTTAGTGATCCCTTGGGGTAGCCTGTTCAATCAGTTATTTTGCCTTTAGATCCTCCTACAGATGGAAATACATAATATACTGGGTATGGCAGGTCACCATGGTTGAGGTCAATGCTCTGAAGGGAAAAACAGTGAGCCATGAATAGCTAACATGAAAACAGCAGCTGATCTGGAAAGGAATAGTGTCAACTGTTCAGGGGAAAAAAACAAACAAACTGTCAGGGCAGAGTACCAATCATATACACTACACCATTCAAGTGATTTTCTAAAACCCTTTTAATCCCTTTTTTACAAACCTTCAGTGTCTTTCTGCAGACTTCGATATTGATGAAAAATTACCCATCATGACATGATTTTGTTCCTTTTCAATTTATCTATCCTTATATTCTCCATATGGAACTATTTGTAATATTTAATGTGACATCATCTACCTATATTTGTATATATTTTTGATGGATGATGCTCGTACCCTATTTAGTTGCAGCTCTCATAATCTAGTTAAGATTTCACTTTCTTCCAAATAACTATATCCTCTATCCTCTAGACTCCTACCTTGTGCATAGCCCTTTCTATACATCCCCTCTAGCATTTAAAATTATCTAACATATGTATCTGCTCATTGTGCGCTCATTACATTAAACTGAGAGTTCTCTAAGGAAATATTTTTTCTATGATGTCTTGACACATAAACATTGAGGATATTTTTCTTAAATAAATTAATAACACCTAGAGGCTTAAAATGTGCAAGGTGAAAAAAAAAAATTAGAAGCACTGTCATGGTTTGAATTAGTGCCATCAGTTTCTCAAGCCCCCTTACCATATTGCAATAAGATCTTTGGATTCTTACACATGACATTTGACATTATGTGGTTTTAATTTATTTTTTATTTTTATGTGGTTTTTAATTTATCAGTAACCTAAGCTTAATTATGTGATATGCATATCTTATATTTGAAGCTGTGTAACTGTATATGTGTCAATATCATTAAGGTCTCTTCTGTGATCACCTGGAGTTCCCATGGTTGATTTGCTAGTACTATAATTGATTTTTCTTCAATAACAAATTGTGGTTCTAAGTTTTACTCCTGCAGGACTATGTTTCAATCAACTGTGATGTTATCGTGATGTAGATATATGTCCTGCATATTTTTTTATATAAAAAAAATAATTTTTTTTTATTTCTAAACTTCTGTAATCCACTGAAGGAGCAGGAGTAAAATGAATTTACTTTCCTGTAGTTCTCATACTTTCTTCTATTTGTCCTTTTCTCCTGATGTCAATGATTTTTTTTTCTCTTTTCCTCATTAACATTTCAAAGATAGTTCTATTTATATAATACTTCATCTTTGATTGGCTTTATGTTGTTTTTGTGCTGATTACAAGTGATACAATACATATACATCAATATATTCTCATTCAAACAATGCCACATAATAGCCAGTATGGCTTTGATGGAGCTCTTTACACAGAAACAGATGCTTCTCACTTAGATGTGATTAAGATCAATATTTTTACACAATCCCCTACAGGATTTTTTATGTTTCACCTATTTTGTCAATTAAGCACTAATTTTTATTTTCTGTATAAATTAATATGAATCAAAATGATCATTTTTGTATGGTGGCACATGGATACTAACTTAAATTCCTGTGTTTGCAATTGCTCATACCCCAAACTCAAATGTAGAAACTTCATGAACTTTACCTCTGTGTTACATAGAACTGCACCATATTTATTTTAAAAATTCTCTTTGGCATCTGCTTTTGATAGAAAAAGAATAACTTTTAAGCTGAACTTTACCAGAGTAAGCTGTCTTCACTTTTCAAAAGTCACTGATTCTAAGTAACTTCCTCGGTTTTACTTTCAGACATGCCTCTGGCTATAGCACCCTAAGGCTTTTATTTTAACAGTTTAATTTCCACGAGGCCTGCACTACACACCAACTACCTAGAAAGATTTTTGCTATCAAAGTGTTGGGAAGTTTGGATCAGGTTCAACAGAGGTCATAAGGATGAAAGTGAATGGTAACCCAGAGATAAGCTCAGCACTAATTAGTGAAGACACTTGATAATATTACCTCTTCTGTGCTGAACAACTATTTTATTCACTATTCTACTTTGCAGGCACCATCCCTTTAGTTCTCAAAGTTAACACTGTGAAACAAGAGGTATCTCCATTTCAGAGATGAGATTAAGCAAGGTTAACCAATTTGTCTAAGAAACTCAAGCCTGTAAATGACTGAGCTGGGATCTTCCTATTGCTACCTCCTATGATTAAGAGGCATTTGAACAAATTTTCATGATAAGTTTTCTCAGTTCTATTTACCATGCACTTAAATCATTGCCCATTCTACATTGGCATGACAGACACTGTTTTAAGGACTTTCAAAATACAAATAACATTTACTCATGACAATTCATCAGTTATGCATTATCATCCTCATTTTTAAGAGAAGAGGAAACTTGGGCCAAAGTATTAAGTAACTTGTTTAATACAGCATATAAAATAATTTCCTCTCAACAAAAAGATGCATGTGATTATACTGCACAAAGTAATAAAACAATGCATTTTTTAAAATTTATGTTTGTTTTAAAACAGGTTTATATTCAGAAGCAGAAGTTTTCATTTGAGCTCTAGCTTATCCTGGCAGACATTTAATGTCTGGAGGATATTTACTTTTTAAGCCTCAGTTGTTCTAATTGCCATCACCACCATTTCCTTTAGGCAGCTACTAGACTTTCAGCTGAGAAATTGGATTGATAGTGGTTTCTAGGAGATGTACATTAAAGATCCAATATATTTCATGGATGACACATGTCCTACTTCCTCAATATCTTTCACTCTAACCAAGGTTTTCTGCAACTAGAAGAAATACTTTGCAGCATCCCAAGAACTGTAGGCTGCTGACAAGGGCCATTAACTAATTTAGATTTAGGAGTCTGAGGAATTGCTAGCTAGAACTACCACACTGGTGCCACGGGTTAATAAAGGTTTGCTTCTAACAGAGAGTTTCCAGTTCTGCTGGTGTCTCATATATCTTCCCATGGGCACTTAATGCACTGGAAATTGAGTGTGTGCATCCGTGTGTGTGTGTGTGTGTGTGTGTGAGTGTGTGTGTGCGCATGTGTGAGTATGTATGTGTGGTGGGCTTACAGTTAATAGGAACACAAGATATGGTTTGATTAAGTTGTAGATTTTAGAGTATACAATCAGAACAACTATTACATATGTAACATTAAAGAGATCAAAAAGTGTGTTATTACTGGTTGCACAGGTACTCTATGATTTTATTTGGTGTGATGTTCTTCACATGAATTGCTCCGACAGTTTTTATATCTTGTCATTGCATGCTGATGGCAGTGTGCAAATAGGTTTGCCACATAGGAATTACCTGTCCCACAAGTTCATTTTCAATGGCATTCTAAAGATCAGCCATCCTTGCAGGAGTTAAGAAAGATTTATAAAATCATTGCAATGCAAATCCTTAGATAGAAAAACTAAAATTACTGACAATTTTGTGCAGAGGGAAATATAAAAAAAGGTTTCCATTTTAATGCTTTTTGGGTATTTTAGAGTTAACTTAAATATTATAAAAATGTAAAAATCAAATTTCCATAGTATCCAATTTCCATAAAATCAAATTTTAATGTATTGTCCCATGTGTTAAAAACAGTCCTTGAGAAACACTTGTAAGGAGGAACTTTTTTTTTAATGAATATTTATTTTTATTGTTATTTATGTCTTTTACATTTTGTATTCCCCTTAGGTAGCCCATCCCCAATTCACCCGTGATCCATCTCCATGGTCCCTTGTGTTCTTTTCTATTCCATTTTGTGCCCTTTTCCTCCCCTCCCCCCCCCCCACTGATTGTCTCTCTCCTATTTGGTTTCCTTATAGTCCTGTTATAAGTGAAACCATTCTATATTTTTCTCTTTCTTTCTGGCTTATTTCACTGAGTATGATCCCCTCTAATTCCATCCATGTCGCTGCAAATTGCATGTGTTTATCTTCTTTGAATGCTGAATAGTATTCCCTTATAATCAAGTAAGGAGGAACTTATACTACAACCAAACAACAAAAAATACCTCTTACATTGTATGAAAGAATATGTATGTGGATATCTAGGTATTTAATTAGAAGCATTTACAACTACGAAAATGGGAACTGCCAATTTTAGTGACAACTTAGTTTAATATTGTAATCTAACTATATTATGGTTTAACTCTTCCATTTGTGTAAAATATATTAACATTAAATTTATAAAGGAAATACCCATTGTAAAAATCAACATAAAATATAAAATTGTTTATATAGACAAATATTTCCAGAAAATATTTTAATTTAATCTTCATTCTAATCAATATACTCATAACAAGATAACATAATCATATATTCTTTGTAGTATCATCTCTAAATGTCTGAAAAGAAACTGTCACATGATGCTTTATTTTCTTGATACATAAACTTTGTGTTATTGATTTTATCTTAAATGTATGATGTTCTTTGAGAAATATCGGTAATTTCAGAACATTAGTTGGCATATATATGCACATGACATAATGTAAAAAGGTTCTTACATTATTTTGAAGCTATCTTCACTATTTTATTTAATATAAATAATACCCAAATGACCTATCTTGGAGAAGAGTTTATGTTATGGTACATTAATAAGTACATACTAGATACACAAAACATTGTAAAAGAATATTCAGTAATATGTACAATGTGAATAGGTTTTTGCTCCCAAAGACAAAATACATTCTGTTGTTGTTGAAAACATAAGATGTGGTGTATATACACAATTGAATACTACTCAGCCATCAAAAAAGATTAACAGTCTATTTGCAGTAACCTGGATGGAACTGGAATGAATTATGCCAGGTGAAATAAGGCAGAAGAAAGATAAATATCAGATGGTATCACTTATAGGTGGATACAGAAAATAACAAAGGGTCAGCCAAAGAAAAAAATAATAGCAATTGTTAAAATTTGACTATAGATTTGTGGCTTTCAAAGAGATAAGGAGAGTGGTGAAAAGGGGGGCACAGGTGAGGGAAAGCACAATGGACTGTGGTGGGAGTACAGTGATTACAACTGAGGGGGGAAATCTTATACTGTCAAAACACTAACGAGGATGAAAAACAATGGTACATCAATAACAATAAATAAATTAAACAAAAAAAAAAAACCACGAAATCTCACACTTAAACTGTCTTTCCCCAAAAATATAATCAATTTAGATATGAAAATGGCAAAAATATAAACCAGTTGATATTTACTCCATGGTACATAAAAGGAAAAGCAAAAGAGCACTTTGAAGGACATTGGCCTGTGGCATAAACAAATGAAGAAAGAAACAAAACTACCCTTCAGTTAAATTAATGTCTGTTTATTGAATGAAAATAGGAGAAATACATTATATCAAAATTACCCAGCAATATTCACTTACTCCAGTATCTAGTAAGAGGAATACTGAGCATAAAATAGTGAGGAATACAATTAATTCATTAGAGTCTGATATAAAAATTTTCATGCTGAAGCAATAATACGTAAGATTTAGGAAACAGAAAACATTTTTTGACTGTGATACATTGACATTTATAATGTTATACAGCACACACAAACACAGGTTGGGGGAGAGTGAGGGAAAGATCTATTTTCATTATGTACAGCAAGGAACACTCCAGACAGATTATAGCAAGGAATGTGCCAGAAAGAGTATAGCACAGAACTTGGAATTGCATCAAAATATCACATTGTTCTTGTTTTTTTTTTCCCTACTTCTCATCCTCTTTTACTAGTTTTTCCCAACCACAACATAATGAAATGTGAATTGCCTGGGGTATAGCATAATTTTTCTCTAAAATCAAGCCTTTAGTTATCTCATCCATGTCCACATTTTATATACTACTTCTAAAATTATAACCACAACAGTTTACTCTCTAAACAAATGTCTTTCCGATATATTTACTCATAGAACTATGTAAAATATTCTACATGGACTCTTTAAGGACCCTCAAAAATAATTTGACCAAAGCAGAAATTTTTTTTTTTCTTACACACTACTGGCCCTCTCCCACTTTTGTTTATCCAGAAATATCATTTAAATCTTTCTTTCTCTGTGAAACAAGAGTTATCCAGATTTTTAATATCTAAGATTTACATTATTTAATCTGGTTTTAATATATTTTATACTGTAATGTCAGAAAATAAAAAAAAAATTCTTTCTTTTGGAAATTGTTAAACAATTTATGTTTAATGCTTGATAATCAATGAACAAGGTGATAGCAATTTACATTTAGAATAAATATTAATTTCCTTCATAATAAAAAAAATAAAAGGAAGACAGCAGACAGAGAAAAAGAGAGTAACTGGAAATGACTTATAACTAAACCTTAAATTTTCAATGTTATCAACAGCTGGAGAAATTTTGAGAAATTCAGAAAGAATTTATCAAATGTTTCATTAGCTATCATGGAAAAAACATCACTCATAACAAGGAGCTAAATGTATATTCTACAGAGTGCCAAGCTACACACTAAATGCCTAACTTGTAAGTATAGATGATTGAAAATACACTTGAGGGTAACATTGACCATATGTAATTTTCCTTTGCTGTTTGACATTAGAATCCTACTCTGAATGATGTAGCTGCATTTCTATAATTTCAATACAAAGTATCATTTTACATGCTTACTATCTTCTTTATGCAAGATAGTGCTTTGTAAAAGGGATATTAAAATGAAGATGTCAAAAGACATCAAGGATCTTTGGGGAAAAATAAGACAACCAAATTCACAAAATAAATGAAAGTTATTTCAGCTTGTGTATATACCATGAAAAAAAGTAGAAGTACAAATATATCATTCTATCCCCTTTAGATCTTTTAGGTTTCCTCCAATAAATCCACAATTTTATGAAGGTTTTTTTTTTCCCTCAGATACTTAGTGTTTTCACTTATCATTAATATTTAGCAGTTTAATTATATTTTGTCTTGGTTTGTGTCTGTTCGTATACTTCTTGGTTGAAATTTTTTGGGCCTTTTGGATCCAGGGTGTCTGTCTCCTTTTCCATGTTAAGGGGATTCTTGACTATCATTTCTTTTAATAAAAAAATTTTGAAAGAGTGAATGAACTACAGCCTTGTGATATTTTCCCATAAGTCTTTTACACAAATTTCATTCTTTCTAAGTCTTGCTTTTTTGATTCTCTCTGTATTTTCAATTACTGTGTTTTCAAGCTTGTTAATCTTGTATGTGATTTAGTCTTGTCTACTATTGAGCTCTTCTAGTGGATTTAGTTTAGATATAGAATTCTTTAAGCTCATTATCTAAATTTGAATCTTTTTCATACTTTTCTATCCTTGGAATTCCTTTTTTTAAACTTTTTTTTCTTATTCCAATAAGCATAATAAGGGTTGTTGCTTGCTTTAAACCAGTTATCTAGTTCTACTGAATTTAGAGTTTTCCCAGGGGATGTTTTGTTCCATTATTTTGCTGGTGTATTTTCTCTTCATTTTTAATATTTATGGGTTTAGCTAAACAACTTCCATTCCTTAACTTGATTTTTGTCCTTATATTAAGATTACAGATTGTAGGATATTATTCTAGGTTGTTTGCCCAGGAGCCTGAGGTGTCTGTGGCTTTAGAAACTGAAGCCTCTGCACCTGTCTGAACGACTGGCACTTTAGTGCCAGTTGACAGTAGGAGCCAGAGACATGGTGAGCCAATAGATTGCTGCTGGAGAGTTACCAAGATTTCAAGTCTTCTAAGGGGCTACAGGTGTCTGATCTAGAGGAGCATCTGCAAGAACCCCCCTCTCTTGGGTCAGTTCCTGTGTCAGAGGTTCGCCAATAGCTTCAAGATGACAGTGACTCCTCGCTGTGGTCCAGCTTTGGTTTGGGGATTTTGTGACCAGCTTTGGTCACAAAACTGGGAACTATGGGTTTGGATTATGGACATAACAGGCTGAGACCCAAATCTGATCATGAAACAAACATGGGTGTGTGTTTCCTGGGGTTTATTTAAGTGCCATCTGTTAAACACTGTGAATCTTGCAGATTTCTGTCAGTCCTTTCTCAGACTTTGTGACCCCAGAATAGGACGGGGTTGGGTAGAGCTCTAGCTAGTGTCTGTTCCAAGTGACATCAGGTACTGAGTCTTTTCCTGAGACAAAACTGCTGTGGGGAGGGCCTACTGCTTTAAACCCTGATTACCAATAGCAACCTTAGGTGAATGTACTCCCCCACATGACCCCAACCCAGGTGGGACAGGTGTGTATACCTAACATAGGTTCACAGCTATAGAGTGAAACCTCATGTCCATAGTGGATCTCTTCTCACATCAAATTCCTCTATCCAAGTCTTCTTCAAGACTTCCAGCTAAAATGGCCATCCCCACCTTAGGTAAGTGCTAAGCCAGCAATTGCAAGGACTGTCTATGGTCTCAGGCACCCCTAGCTGCATGGATGTGGAATGCTTCACCATCTAGCCATGGTTTCTTGATTGACTTCTAACGATATGGCCTGTTCTTTCCTGCATCCACCTGCTTCCCAGATATTCAGCTGTAGATCTCTATTCATCTGAAAGTTGTTTGGGGAGGTAGGCCTCCGCCATTTTCCACACATTATTTTGTGTGTGGAGTCTCTGGTGTCAAACTGCTCAGTTGCAGTTTCTAAAGTCCCTGAGGTCAAACTGTCCAGTAAGGATTCCAAGCAAAATTATATTGATATTTTTCACAGCTTCTCTATTCTATTTATTTTTCTTGGGAAATTTGTCCTCCAGTCTTCCTCCAGGGACTGTTTTTTTTTTTTTTTCTGTATATTTTATTAATGGCATTAACCTAGCTTCTTTATTCTTCTACCAACATGACAGAAATACCTTTTGTTTTCCCTCTATAATTGATTTTCTAGATTGAAACCGTTAAAAACAGAAAAAAAAAATCCCAAAATGGAGGCTCTCCTCTCACAGATTTAGTATCTACTACAGTTTAAACTCCCCCCCCCCAAAAAAAAGTGTAACCTTTCCCTTAGCCTCTTAACCTGGAATTTCCTAGTCAGCACCAGTGAGACACCTCTGCTTTCCCCTAATGGAATGTGACTTTACCTGAAATCATTTTTTTCATTTTGCTAATAACCTGTCTTACCCTCCTTTTGTCTATGAACACCCTCCCTTTTGTGTAGCCACTTGCAGTTTTGAGATGGGATGCTGTCTGACTGCTAAATTGTGTGATTACACCAATTTGATCTCAAAATTTGTGAGTTTTTTAAACAAAATCAAAATGTAGCTCTTTATTTATTTTTACTTTCTTTTTTTACATAATATAAATTTAAAGTTGTAGCTTTTTTTCTCTAAGCAGTCCTTTAGCTCCTACTGACAAGATTTAAGGTGTTGTGCTTGTATTACCAGTTATTATTGTTTTTCTTTTTATAATTTTTATTTTGGTATAATTTTAAAATTACCCATTCCCAATTTTTTTTTTTTTTTGAGAATGTGTTGCAGACCTAGCCCCTTAAAATAACTTCAGTATTTACATCTTAAGAGCAAGGACATTCTCTTATATAGCAACACTAACATAAAAATACTTTTATTATCTTATTTAATTCCACATTATAAAATGTTGTCAATTGTCTGCACAGTGTTTTTCTAGTATCTATTCCCTGCCTCTGCCCTCACCCACAGGATAACATCTAGGGTCATGTAATGACTTTAATCTCTATTTCATTTTATTGTTACTTAGTCTGAAATACTTCACCAGCCTTCCCTTATTAATATAATTTGCTATTTTGGGAGAGAATGGGCAAGTTAGTTCATAGATTCTTTTCAAATTGGTTTTATGATACCTCATATTTAAAACCATGTTATTAATTTTGGTTGGGAATACCACAAAATTGATAGTGTTGTTAATTATTTAGGGCAAGGAGGGCAATTCCTAAAGAGAATTAAATGGCCAATTATACCCAGGGCCCCAGAAAACATTTGCCAGAGTTGATAAAGCCCAGAGGAGAGAAAGGCAACGTCCCACCTCAACCTACAGGCAGGTAATCAAGCCCAAAGAGAACAAGCACACATAATTGGGTAATTCCTTGAAACTGGCTGTTTTGGGGATGATAAGACAATTCTCTTAAATAGGACATGTAACACCCTGAAATTCCCCAAGTACTCCCCCTGCCCTTATACACCCTTGGGGCATGGTAGATGGGGGTGACTTAGCTACCTGGACCAATAAAATACACCCTGGGAGACCCTGCACACTGGACTCTAGGAAGGGACAGAATGAACAGCCCCTATACCCAACCTAAAGCCAAAGTTACCACAATTTCTTGCAGGAGTTCTTACCAAGGACTATGCCCACCCAGGGATCTCTCCTTGGGTGTTCTTTTATTCTGTCTCTAAATAAACTTTGCTTTTGTTTCTGCTAAAGACCTGGCTGTGAATTCTTCTCACACCATAGTCAAGAACTGAGGAACTCCAAAGTGTAGGAACCCTGTAATGTGACAAAAACGTGCATCAACTCATGAAAACACTCAATCAGTTAAACTTTGTTCATTCAATCATGCAGCTATTGGCTAGTTATGATGCTGTAAAATTATAAAAAAAATGTAGCGATATAGCTAGATTCTAAGTAAATATCCTGTTCCTCATCAAACTTCTGCACATTGATTTTAGCATCCATTAATGAGTTTACTCCGAGTTAATTATTAACATGAGGATTGCTAAATAACTAATGCTATCATTTTTTCTATCCTTATTAGTAAAGCTTTCACTTCTGTCTCAGCATCTATCCTATTGTCTATCTATCCTCTATTTATCAGCACTATCATTCTTTTTATCATTGTCTCATACATTCATATTTTACTCAATGGGTTATAATCTATAACTATTATTATATAGCTTTCAAGCTTAAGTTTTCTCAAGTAGAATTCCATTCAAATTGGTATCTGGGATATTTTTTGGTATGTTGCATCATTCACTGATTGATTAACTTTTTTCTCGGCACAGAAACATAATCTAGATTCATTTTGTCTATTCCCTGCCCTTAATGGAAACAACTATTTGATGCATAATTTTATATATCAAGTTGACTAGGCTATAGCATCCAGTTTGTTCGAACACCAGTATAGATGTTGCTGTAAAGCTATTTTTAAATTATAATTAAAATTTAAATGAGTAAATTTGCAACAAAATAGGTCATCCTCCAAAGTATGGGCAAGTTTTAGCCAATCTATTGGAAATTTTAAGAAAGAAGACTAAGATCTGCAGAAGAGGAAGGAATTCTGACTCTAGACTACATTTGAAATAAAAACTTCAACATCAACCTTTTCATGTGTTTTCAGTCTTCAGTCTGCCTTAAAGATTTTGAATTTGTCAGTCACCACAATCATGAGTCAATTTTTAAAAAATGGATGCCTCTCTTTCCATGTATTCGTCCTGCTAATTCTGTTTATCTGGGAGATCCTAATTATTACAAATCATTTCTCCAAGCAGTCCTTGTTTAGGGGAAAACAGTATTTGAAAATCAAGTCTTGTATCTTAGGTTTGCTTATTGCCATTATATTTCTAGTGCTTCCAGGCCATCTTACTGTCAGAGCTAAACAGGCTTAAATATGTACTTTCATACATTTATATGTAAATACACATTTGTCTAATAAGGAGTCAATGCCTCAAGGTTAATTCTCTTATTTCCTCATTTCTGTAAGTTGAATGTTTTCCTTCAATAATAAGAAACTTGGCTCCCAAATACCTCAGTATCTATTCATTTGCTCAGTCAAAAATACAGACAGTATCTTAAAAACTGCAGACCTATATTCAAAACTGCAAACGCCTATAACTAAAAATTGAAACCAACTAAGTAGAAATATATATATTTAACTTTAGCTTATAATTTTTTTTTCATTCTCTCATTAAACTATGTCTATAATGTAAAAATACTTGAATTACCTGAGTCAGTTGCCTCCCTCCAGGGTGCTATGGTCAATGTGTTGTCACTCATATTTCTTTATCTATTTTGAATACTAATTCTGTGTGAGATATTTTGCTAATATTTTATTAAGATTTCTGTTAATACTTAAAATTTTCTTACACCTTTCACGGTGAGTTCTGACTCTATGAAATGCGTGTACATAAACTTTTATGGTTTTTTTTTGTCAATCTTAGTTCTTTATGAGGATTGCTAAATGTCGAATCATAAAACATCTTAAACTATATCCAGGTTGCAAAAGAATTTATTTACATTTGATTGCTTCCTTGAAAGTGTATTTAAAAAATTAAGATCTCTATACGTTTTAGTTCATTTGTATGCAGAGATCTGTTTTCATTATTTTTCTAAGTAGCTATCTGTTCAGAGCTGATTATTGAAAATCATTTTTAGTCAAATGATGATAATTTGATCATATGTCATACATTAAATTTTGTATGAACTTGAGTTTTAGTCTAGATTTTGTATTCCATTTTGCTGTGTCTTTTACCAATACCACAGTTTTACATGCAGACTTTATAATCTGTATTAATTAACAAGTGCTAAAGTTTGTAATATCTGTAGATGTCTTATGCCTTATTTTGAATATTTTTTGCATATTTATTCATATTAGGTGATATAGATTGGTATAGATTTATTAAAAAGCTAATAATACTTTCAATGGCATTTTTAAAATTTATAAATTAATTAAAACAAATGTTTATATTGTCAACTTGTTCTACAAAAAGCCTTTCTAGTTATATGTGTGTATTTTTTAAGAGTGTCTTAGAGTTCCCCATAAAATTTTGGCATATTTTGGGTTTTCACTTATTTTTTATTAACATATTTTCTAATTACACTTATCTTCCTCACTTCCTTTTAAAATGACCTTTCTATATAGTTATTATCTTCTAACTGGTTATTTCTTATGTAAATGAAAGTTATTGATGTGTATATGTTAATACCAAACCTTATTTCTCTTAATGAAAGTTTTGTTTGAACAGTTTTAACATGTTTTAATTTTCATTTTGATTTATTCTATTACTTGATTATTTACATATTTTCTTAAATGTGCTTGCAGTTAGATATTTTCTAATTATCTTGTGTTTGAGTTCTAGTTTAATAACATTGTGGTCAGTAATGATTCTCTAATAATTTCAGTCCTTTGCCAGGCAGGCCTGAACTGGTAGGAGGAGATCTGATTTCAGAAAAATGTTTTAATTTAGATCAGATGGGAAATTTAATATCTGAAAACAAAACTATCTTCATACCCAAAGGTAAATGTAAAAGTTATGAATTTGCATAAAGTATTGTCAAGGTGAATAGAATTGCTGGGAAGTCATTAAAAATGTACAGCTTTGTGCCCTAAAGAATACACCCTACTGAATTCAGCATTTTCAATGAACATTCTAAAATCATGCATCTAGAGTTCTTTTGCATGAGGGATGGAGATTGTTTGGAGAAGATCAATGTAAAAGGGAGGGACTAATACTGGTCTGGGTAATTCCACTATTCAGACTATTCAGACTAAATTTCTATAATGAAATAGAAAAACTAGGTCTCATTAAAGCTATGATGATTGGAGGAATTGGAAAGGATCAGTATAATGGTTACTGTCAGTCTTAATAGTGTAGTCTCCCCCTTACAGAATGATTGAACATGGCAACACATCCACACCTTAGTAAGAACACCATCCGTTTGCACTCACATTGCTTACTGGGGTTAATGTGGCAATTCTAAACAAAGGTCTATAACCAATTTTAGGAAGTAAACGTAGGTCTGAATGGGAACTGATTCTGGAAGGTGACCTATGTAATAGGTATTAGAATATGTAACAGAATCATCTTATTAGTGATTATTTTAAGATATTTTAAGGATGGCATATGCTTACATACTTTGTAGATCTAGGCATAAAATGATAGTCTTTTAAAATCAGTTGTGCTTTCGGACCTCCCTGGTGGCGCAGCGGTTGAGCGCTGCACTGTGGAGCTGTCGGCAGCACGCAATGCGAGTTCTACACCCAGCCAGGGAGAATCCCACATGGTGTGGCAGACCTCTCCTGCCTCGCCTGCTGCTCCCCTCAGCAGTGTGTTTCTGATCTGCCTGTTCTGCTCCCCACTCTGTTTCTGGTGAACCCTCTCGCCACCCCACGGCTCTGGCCTGTACCCCAGCTTGTATGCATAAATAAATAAATCTTAAAAAAAAATCAGTTGCGCTTTTGTCATGTATCATATTGAATGTCAGGTAATATACTGAACCTTATGTTGCTTGGGCTGTATCTTCCAGGTGGTAGTGTGCTATTAATAAAAAGCATTTGGTAAGAGTTAATTAAGTTCTTTCTTAAGCAAGATTTGTTTGAAATAGAATGGAATAAACTAATTATTGAAGGTCTTTCATAATTAATTTAACAGTCAATTTGTGAGTTATAGATTACTGTGTTTTTATAATATTTTGGTATTGAAAATGAATGAAAAAGTTATTTATTTTAGATGATTACAAGTCAATTGTCTAAACAAACCAGTTTATTCATCTTGGACAAACCACTTAAGCATTTTGATACTGTTGTCTCATCAGTTATACAGAGAAAATAAAATCTCCCTTGACTTGACTATTTCTTACAGGTATTGTGGAAAAATTTAAATATACATATATTTTTAAATTATGCATAGAGGAACTGGGGTGTAGGCCAGAGGTATAGGGGGTGAGAGGATTCACCAGAGACATAGTGGGGAGCAGAATTACTGAAATATACTGCTGAGGGAAGCAGCAGGCAGACAGCAGATGTCTGGTGCACCATACGTGAGTTAACTCTTGGGAGGGGGGATCAAACTCAGGCCTGGGGTGAAAGCACTGAGACTTAACCCCTAAGCCACCAGGGAGGCCCCATGGAAAAATTTAAGATGGTGATTATAAAAGCTCTTAAACATAAAGGTTCTAATAAAGATTAGGTGCCATTAAAATTAGTTGTAAATGTTAACAAGCTCCCATAAATTTCTAAAATTCATATTATTTTCATTTTAAAAAGCCAAGTCGTGTTTTTTTCTTTTCTGTCCCCCTTCACATTTTCTTCTTTCAATAGTTCCAACTAAACATATTGGGAGAATTTCCCTTTATTACACATATAAAAACACACACACAATAGTGGCACATTTATCTCTGATCTTATTTCCCAAAATAATTTTTCACCTCTGAATTTTGTTTTCCTATTTCATGAATATCTGAATGACCAGCTGTGTGTGTGTATATATATATATATATGGTAACTGTAAATGTAAGCAGATTAAAAAAGACCACAGTTGTACTACATGAAGAACAATATAGAAAGATATTATAACTTTTAAAATTCAATAAATCTGCTTGCTGCATTACTTTCATTGTGTTAATCACACCTTTTGTTATAGTCATTAATCAGGGTGGATGATGTATTGTTGCACCGTCACTACTTTGACATGTGAAAGATTCCAGACCCAATTGGCTGCAGACGTTACGTTAGACCAGGAGGTCTAGGTTTCTGTCTTCAGTTACTAACAGACATTGTGACTTTGCGCTTGACTCTGACACTTTGAAACTTTACTTTGAGATAAAACAAGGGAAACAGGATAGCGTTGTCTTTTTATCTTTTCTAGTTATAATATTGGAACATTAAGAGCTTTGAATTCAAACCCTTACTTTAGAGGGACAATCTGAGGAGGATGGTAAAAGCCTCTACCATATGTTATAGAGTGATTCACGTATGTTAATTGTGATTTCCTCAGCACTCACAAGGTTACAGAGTTCTCCACTATCATATTCTCAAGAGAGGGAAAATGAAAAGGTAAAACAAAACTTAAAAACTAGATTCTTTGGATTTCCAAGAGGGAAGAAAAACTATAGCTTTGAAAAAGGAATAATGAAAGTTCAAGTCAAAATGTGAAAGAATCCATCCGCATCATAAAACTCTGTGCCAAGTGCTATTGGCACACATTTAAAATTCATTGTCTACTAGACAAGGCTATAGAAATCAATGTTGAATCTGAGAATTACAGACAAGAAGATTGATTACACCTAAAAGTTTATCAAGGTCATTTCTGATACGTTAAATTTTTTCATATAATATGACTTTTTCTACCTCATTTCCTAGTTCTCTCTTTCCCCAAATATGAGACATAAGGAAAGCTATCTTATTTTTGTAAGTACGGTAAAATATGTAAACTATGTGATGATGTTTGTAAATGTACACTACCTTTCTCTTTAATGAAAGAGTTGTGGCTATGGAGGTGTCCCTGTGGGTGTGAGCACATATTGGTGTGACTTATGAGAATGCCACAATTATCTTACAAACCTCCATTGAAGAGTGAAATCTTCCAGGTGCTGCCTAGCATAAGGCTCGAGAATAATTTCCGGGACAGATGCTAATTCAGTATGTTCCATGTGGTGGTTTTCAATCCAAACCAAATCTGGTCAAATTATGAAAGGACTGACAAGAAGGAGAGATGAGGCAGCAAAATAAGTTTTTAAAAACAGAGGGTAGAGAGCCTCCCTGGAGGTGCAAGGGGTCGGCACTATGGGCAGCTATGAGCAGCCACTGTGGCACAAGCTCAATCCCCAGTCAGAGAGTTAACACATATGGTGTAGCACACCTCTCCTGTCTCGCCTACTGCTCCCCTCAGCAGCGTGTTTGTCTATACCCCTGTTCTGCTCCCCACTCTGTCTCTGGCAAATCCTCTCACACCCCCGCACCTCTTACCTACACTTCAGCTCTTGCATGCATACATTAAAAAAAAAAATCTTTAATTAAAAAAAAAAAAACAAAACAGAGGGTAAAAAGGTAATAGGGAGTCGCTTGACTCCAGAGTAATGAAATGACATATGTTTTCTATTTTAGTTACTCAAATACTTGAAAATACTCCGAGAGGGCAAAACTACAGACTTGGAGAAATTAAAAATAGGATTATTTAGAAATAAACACCAAGGGCTTCCCTGGTGGTGCAACAGGTTAAGAGGAGCACTGTGGAGCTGTCAGCAGCTAGGGTGTGAGTTCAATGCTCCATGCTCAGCCGGGTAGATTCCCACATGGAGTAGCAGACCTCTCCTGCCTCACCCCCTGCTCCCCTCAGTAGTGTATTTTGGTTGATCTGCTTGTTCTGCTCCCCACTCTGTCTTTGGTGAACCCTCTCAATGCCCTGCACCTCTGGCCAGCACCCCAGATTGTATGCATAAATAAATAAATCTTTAAAAAAAAGAAAAAAACACCAAGTAATAACTAATATTTGGTAATTTTTTGTGATTAGTGTAAAAACTTTACAGGGTCATTTTGTTTCTCATGATTCCTTACAGTGGTCATGTTACCTTAAAATTTTCAAGGACCTCCCTGGTGGTGCAGTGGTTGGGCACTGCACTGTGGAGCTGTTGGCAGCAGCAACGCGAGTTTGTCGCCTGGCAGGGGAGATTCCCACATCGCACCACAGACCTCTCCTGCTTCACCTGCTGCTCCCCTCAGCAGTGTATTCCCATCGATCTGCCTGTTCTGCTCCCTATTCTGTCTCTGTTGAACCCTCTCATCACCCCTTGCCTCTGGCCCGTACCCCGGCTTGTATGCATAAATAATTTTTTAAGTTCATTAAAAAAATAAATAAAATGTTCAAGATGATATTTTTAAAACAACAAAAGTAAACCTCTCCCAAGAAAATCAGTCTATGTCATTTCAGATCTAGTAAATGTTTCAGTACAGAATAAGGAAGCAGATGAAAAAAATGTACAGATGCTCTTCAAAGTGGTTATAAATGTTCTATTTTACTATTCTAACCAATTGTTTTAAATTTTAATTTTGAATGTGAATTTGTATTAGTTTATTTCTATTTTGCAAACTCATTATAAACCAGCATGAAAAAACTTGTATTTCAAAAACAGGAATAATGTTAAATTAGAGATCTTATGAATTCTTCATGAGATCAAATTTAATGCAATTATTTTTAGAATTACTAGTTAGCAAATATATTTTCTCAGGTAGGTTTTTGTACAGTGCTAATATAAAAAAGCAACAACTCTGAATGTTTATTTTTAATCAAAGATTTTTATACAACTTTAGTATTTAAAACAAAATCTCATTTTATTTTACTAATAAATTTGAGCTATTATGGAGTCATCTCTCAATAAATGCAGTGATCTAATTATTGTCTTTTCCTTTCAAACATTGATTCAAATGATTAAGAACTATAAATATGTAGGAACATGAATGTGTATATCCATGTGTGTGTGTGTGTGTGTGTGTGTGTGTGTGTGTGATTTGAGATACATTCCTATAAGTTTTCAACACAGTATATAAAAATTTGATTAAAGAATTCAGTGTTCTTTTCATGGTACCTCAACAACCAGGAAAAAAAGGTATCCAATTTATTATTCCATGTGTAAGAGTATGTGAAATTGTTAGTCTTTTTTTCTGTAATCTCTCTCTCTCTCTCTCTCCTTCTCATTGTATATAACAACATGAGAATATTTAGCCCTGGAAGAAATAGCAAATTATCATATTTTCAATCCTTTAGAGTGTCTGCTATCTACAACAGGACATATTTTGGTACTTTGTGAATGCTTATTGGGGTGATATGCAGAATCCATAGTCTCCAAGGTCTCCATATTTTCAACTAGCACACTTTGCTTATTACACCTCTCTAAAATGTCTTTTTTTTTTAAGAGTTACTACATAACACAGGCATGATTTTAGGGTAAAAACTACAAAATGTTTGTTCTGAACCTCAAGATACTTCACGGGAAAAAGGACACAAACTTCAACTATTTAAAAAATATGACAATCTATTATTTCTCTTAGCCAAGTAGTCTCTTCTTGCTATATATTTTCTAATTGCCCCATAGAAAGATTTATTTATTTATGCATACAAGCTGGGGTACAGGCCAGAGGCATGGGGCAGCGAGAGGGTTCACCAGAGACAGAACAGGGAACAGAACAGGCAGATCAACGGAAATACACTGCTGAGGGGAGCAGCAGGCGAGGCAGGAGAGGTCTGCCGCGCCATGTGGGAATCTCCCCAGCCGGACGTCGAACTCGAACTTGCATCGCCGCTGCCAACAGCTCCACAGCGCAGTGCTCAACAGCTGCGCCACCAGGGAGGCCCAACTTCATTAATTTTTAATGCCCCATTTCCATAAGTCAAAGTATTTCTCTATTTCCTGGTTCAAATATGAATTCCTCAATTAATATTGAGCCGCTTCAAATGCAAATATTTATTTCTATAAATTCCACAGCACTTCATCTGTCAATATACTTCCTTAAAATATTTTTCTACCCTTAGTGCCTATGTGTTTCGTTTTATATTTTCCCTCACTCAGCTATAATCTCTACTACAGATGTATATGGTTGATTGAGCATTGTATCCTAATTTTAAAACAATTAAAATTTTATATATAGAACACTTTTAACATCACCACGCATATTGTTGGGTGCATGAAATTACTCTCCCTGAAAGTAGGCTATGAAATATTCAAATTATCAGTATGTGGTTCATAATATGTATTTTTGGTAAATTAATAAATAAATGTTTGGATATTTTATTTCCATTTTTAACTGAAGGCACAGAGAATAAAGCTTTATTTTCACATTACAAAAAAAAAAGAAATAAAATTTTAGAAATGAATAAGTTAAAATATTTTGAGAGTAAAGTGTCAAAATAATGCTTATGATTCAATCTGATGGTCATTTTAAATAGGATTGTTTTAAATTTTAAGATTATGAAACATTTCTTCCTTTTTTTCTTTTTTTTTAAGTCAAAACAATGTTGGTGATAAAATAACGTTAAAGAAATTAATGATGCATCATTTACTTACTAATACTTGCATCTGTTTTCCTGATCTTTCCATCTCTATCTGAAGATGTGGTATGTGAAATACATGTCTTCCCATGAATAAAAGTTTCCAACATTAAACTGTGTATGTTATTCTAAAACAGATTATTTATAAAATATGCTCAATTGCAGTTTAAATAAAATGCACACTGTTGGGTGCATGATATTCCTGAAAGCAGGATATCAAGTGTTTGAATTATTATGTGGTTCACACAGTGTGAAAAGCAAACAGTCCATGGAAATTTCTTGATAAGCTAAATGTGAATTTAGCTTAAGTTCTCAATTTCAAACTTCCGTCTGAAAAGAAAGTCAAATTTCTGATGTTGGGGGAAAATTCATATTTATAAATTGACTTGTATATAAAGGATTGTCAAGGTGTTTGTCTTAAAGCAAATGTATCATATCTCCAAATGTAAACTATTCATCAGCAGGAAAGTGGCATTGTTTTCTATTTCTTCTACCAATGTCTATGTGGAGTTATTATAAAAGCCCTGGTGGTACTTTAAGCAAGTAACTCTAAGTGCCAGTTATTCTGAATATTTGAGCTGGGGTTTCATTAACAAAGGTGGTGACCTAAGATGAAAGACAGTTATTTTCTTTATTGTACTATGGGTTTGTGTTTTTAAAAAGATGTTGCTAAGAGCAAAAATAACAGCATTAAACAATAGCTATATAATGTTGGCAAGAATGTCTATCCTTTCTGAGCTGACAACTGTTTTGATGAACACACAAATATACTTCATTATAATACTTAACAGGTGTTTTTTTGTTTGTTTGTTTGTTTGTTTGTTTTTTAGTTTTTCAATTAAAGTAAGCCTGTTAGTGGAACCACTGTTGGGTAATTATCTGTCAAATCTTTCTAAATTTTAGTGGATAAAATAGAACTAACAAATACATTATTTTAAACTGTTAGTATGATCAGAATGTGTGTGCTCTCTCCTCAGTTCATATGTTGGAATTTTAATGTTATTAGGAGATGATTATAGTCACTTAATAGTGATAGATAAAGAGGTGAGGCCTTCTAATAATACTTTTAAATCATGAGGGTTTTGCTCTTATAAAAGAGACTCTAAATAACTGTCCCTCTACCATGTTGAGGATAGAAAGGAAAATCTGCAAGTGAGAAAAGACCCTCACCTGACCTGCCCGACTCCCTGATCTCAAACTACTACACTGCAGACCTACAAGCATTAAGTTTCTGTAGTTTATAAACTGCCCAGCCTGCTTGATTTTGTCATAGTAATCCTAAAGTACTAAGATGACTGTTAAATAAGAAAAAAAAATAACAACACATATGATCCTTATTTTATTTCCAGTATAGGGAAGAAAATGACATTATTCTTCATATTACAAGCCAATCTAATGAAGGTATTCATGAAACATAATTGTGTGCAATAAAACATAATTTCCCATCTCTTTTATAATTCTGAGTTAAATTAAATGGGGTACATACAAAGTTTAGCTACAATTCTGCTTATTTGGTTAAAAAACTATTACTCTCGAGTGAGATGACAGAAACTTCTATCTCCTTTAAAACTTGCAAAAATTGTCAAATTAATTAGAAGCAATCACATAGACAGTTTACTTCACCTCATTGTTACAAAAAAATGTGCTTTATCTCTGTATAAAGTTACTACCTATTATTTTTCCCCATAAACTGTTTTGTGTTTATAAGGTTTTGTAAATCTTTAAATAACATCTATGATATGTCGAAAAGTATTTTTAAAATATTTTAAACACTGTTTTTGCTAAACATTTTTTTTGCAAAATTAATTTTTGATTGTGCTTTCCTCCACAGGTTACCAATATAATTTAAAAAATTTCAAGAAGTGATTTGTTATGATTTCATTCTTTTTGCAGTAATTGAACAAACCTGTCAACAAGGTATTTTTATTTTTCCTTTTGTTGGTTTACCTATGTAACTGTGTAGCCTGATACAGATGTTAGAACCCCACATATCAAGCACCCCAGTAACACCATTATTATCTTCTACATGTTTTGGATCATGCCGCTTTCCTGTTATATCTTCTATCTCCTATGGACTATTAGACAACTAGTGCCTACGTACTATTTTTTTAAATAGTAATTTTTTAAAAATTTAATCACTAAAAACATTTATTATATTCATATTTATTATATAAATAAGATGTATATTGTGTTTTCCAATATCAAAAGACAAAATAGAGTAGATGACAAGGTGAGGTACAGAGATCAAAAGGTAATTTTAAAATGTAGGCAGAATAAACTGTAATCTTCCTAATCTTAAGTAAATTTTATTTTCTGTGATACAGTTTTATAATAAACAGCTTTTCTGAAAATTAAGAGAACTACAAAATCACTTCTCATGCTATGTCAATATTATAAAATCAGTACTTCTTTTATTTACTGCCAAAGAATGGAAAAGGTTATTGGTTTATCTGCATAAAATATGACTAGCAGTCAAGCACGTCAAAGATTCAATTTGTGTCTCTAAATTCAAAATAGTGTAATTTACTACCAGGGACGTATAGCCAAATTTCCTTTTGATAATGTGGTTAAGGTATTTTGTTCACTCACTGTATTTATTTACAAGTTCAATAAAAGCCACATATGATAGTGATTATTAGATTCATTCTCACATTCATATATATGACTAACATATAAACTCTCATATATAAACATCTGACAAATATATTTTCACACAGACTTAGCCACTATATAAAAAGGCTGATTTTTCATATATGAAATTCTTCAAATGCGAGAAAATTTCTTACTTATGAATTAAATCGGAAGGTATTAATGGCAAGCTTGGGTTTTTAATAACTGACCCTTAAAAATGTTAATGTAGAGAATAGACCTCTATTCCTGAAATAAGCCTCTTAGGTCTCATTTGGAGATACATCAAAAGGGACATATTATTAAAAACCTATGTAATTTATTTTTTTTACAAAAGTATTGCTTTCAAATCTATTTTAATTGATTCACTTACTCAGTAAATTTTCTAGCTTAATATCATAAATCTAATAAGATTTAAGTACCAATTTTTCCTTTCCAAGTTTAAAACATGGGTTGTATTTTCTCAAAAAGATTTATTTTTTGAAATATAATACTCTCCAATATAAAAATGTTCCATTTTATTATATTTTTATTAATTTGAAGATGCTACAGATAATTTTCATTTTTGCTCTTTTGATTATTCTAATTATATAACTGATTTCTAAATATATTCACACTTCACTGAATAATAGGTAGACCACCTAGGAAATGCATGTGTGTTTTGTAGTATCTTTTATTCATTAACAAAGAAGTTGATTTTTAATATGCCTAACGTTGTGGGTTATACAACAGCAGTTGAACAACACATTAGAACTTCAATTATTTCAACTGAGAGGTGTAAGTAACAAAAACAAAAAAAAATCTTCACTTATGCACATGAATTATTGTACTATACTAGAACTTTAAATTCATTTTAATTCTCCTACTATATACTCCAGTACAAGTGAATTTTAATGCCAAAAGTGATCAGTATTTTATGCAATCATAGCAAAACACAATATCATAGAAAACTTTAAATGACATGGGACATGGATATATGGATCTATGAGCTTTCATACTGGAATGGTTTCATATCACAAAGTAAAAGTGGCATTTCTTGTTACTTCCAAAATGTGTTGTATAGGATTTAGGTATAAGAAAACAAAAACAATTGAGCACTTATGAGATAGAATGTAATGATTTGCTTAATACCCCTAAGTCAGTAAGGTAGTTTTGCTAAGTCATTTAAAAGAGTATCAAAATAATGAAAATAAGTAATGTTTGGTGAACATCAAGCCATACATTTTAGAAGAATTAAAGAGACAGAAGTACTGGACATATTAACTCCCTCAGCAAATATTTTTCTGGGCCTCCCCAGTGGCGCAGCGGTTAAGCGCTGCGCTGTGGAGCTGTCGGCAGCGGCGACACGAGTTCGACGCCCGGCCAGGGAGAATCCCACATGGCGCGGCAGACCTCTCCTGCCTTGCCCGCTGCTCCCCTCAGCAGTGTATTTCTGATCTGCCTGTTCTGCTCCCCACTCTGTCTCTGGTGAACCCTCTTACCGCCCCACGCCTCTGGCCTGTACCCCAGCTTGTTTGTATAAATAAAAAATAAATCTTTAAAAAAATATATTTTTCTGTTCAAGAAGATATGAATAATGTCAGAGCTAGTCTGTTATATAAATAGTAACCTTAAATATTCAAAGTTTTTTATATTTCTGTTTGTTTTATAAAAAACATCTTATGTTCTTTATATTTATTTGATTTACTTCATCCTGAGCATGAAAAATCTGTTGTCCTACTTACCAGACTACAGAAAGTCATCCATGATTTGTGGGTCAAAAAGGGGGAGGTTTATTATTATCTTTTGCTCAAGCACCTTCACCTCCCTTGGCACTTGATTCATTAGATACTTGTATGGCCTTGGAAATTACTTTCAAACCTTTCAAAGTTAATTGAGCTCTGAACTAAGGTCCAAAGCATCTGTGCTTTTCTCCTTTACTGAAATAAAATATAAATCAGTGAACCAAATAGTCTGTTACATTGCCAGTAAGCTTTGAAATTTGCTATAAAATTGTCAAATTATATGTTAAGATAGAATTATATTTTTCTTGATTGAAAAATACATTTTTCTTCAGTGTGATATGCTTAAAACTACTCTATTTCTCTTCTGTTATAGCACTTACTTTTGAATTATGTTTCATAACCTAGTTAAAACAAACTAACAAAATGGCTTACTAATTAATATAAACATAAAAACTAAAATGAGAAGAGGTACCTAAAAAAATGATGACAGGAACATGAATATTTTTTAGTGTCCCGAAGTACATTTCCGGAAAAAAAACATTTTCTCTTCTTAGACTACTCTACTCTACTTACTACTACATACAAATCTAATATTCAGAAATTCAGTTTTTCAGACTTTGGAAATCATGCAACATTTTGAGCATATCTGTGGAAGATTGCTGATAGTATTAGAGGGATTTTTTATACATTACAAAATATGCTTTCTCTTGTTTCATTTAATATTTTTAAATATGAAATTTTAATAATTTATAGTGATTAAATTTTGCAAACACTTAGATCACAAAATGACAAATTATATTACCTCTTTAAAATGTTAAGGTTGAGATTATGCATTTTTATGTTGCTAAAACTTAACAAGGAAAAGGCCAGTAAATAAGTGTGTGTGTGTGTGTGTGTGTGTGGTGTTTGTGTGTGTTTGGCTATTTATCTGTATGATTTATATCCTTTATTAAACTTGTAAACCCAAGTTTTTCTCCAAATTATATGAGCTTCTCTAGCAAAGTAATAGAAGATGAGAAGTCTTTGGAATCTCCAATTTGTAGTCAAATCTAACAGAAGTTCTTGATGATATGGGGACCTACTACTGAGATTTGAATTGCAATGGGGAAAATCTTGTGGGTCCGAGTAATTAAACTGTAAGATCTTATATAATCCCCAGGTTGATAATGTCAGAATTGAGTTCAACTGTAAGACAACTGTAGGGCATCCAGTTGGTGTTGACAACAAAAGCTTGTTGGGTGGGAGAACCCACACATCTAATGAATAGTGTCAGAAGTGGTGTTTTGTATAAATAGTAAAGGAAACACACATGAGGAAAAACATATATAATAGGGAAGATGAGCTTTCCTAACACAAGACATTTCAGAAAAGCAAAAATACAGATAGCAAAACACATCAAAATACATAAGTGAAGATAGAGCCTGAATGAACTATTACTACACATGTATCACAATGTGTAAATTAACTAAACAGTGAAAGTATCAAATGCTAGTGAAGATGAATTGAAACTGAATCAGATTGCTGATGGTAGTATAAAATGTTAACTAGTCCCTTTGGAAAACAATTTGGCAGTTTTATTATAAAAAAAGTTATATGATCCAGCTACTGCATTCCTGAACATTTATCCCAAAAGATGGAAGCATACTTACATAAAAATTCTTTGTGCAAATGTTAAGGCTAGTTCAAAAAAAAAAAAAAAAACTAGACTATCATGGAAGATTATCGGTGTTTAGGTGTTGGGAATAATGGGGTGACATATATCATCAAGGTATGAACTTATACCCTGAAAACATGTACACTTTTATAAATAAACATTACCTCAATAAACATAATTAATATAACATAAAAATCAACAAAAACAACCTGTCCTGAAATAAATTTGGAAATATATTATTCAGAAAGATTCCAAATAAGAAGACTCTGGACTCAGAAACTGCAAACATCTTAGAAAAAGACTTTTCTGTGCCAGGGGATTTTAAAGGGAAGTTAACAAGAAGTGGAACTTAATACAGGAATGTGACAGGAAATGTGTATCATGACAGTCGATTAGATTATGCCTATAGTGGGACATGTTTCACTTGTTAATGTTTGCTCAATTGAGGACAAACAAAATTCAGGGACCTAATATTCAGAGTTCAGATTGAAATTTGGTCAAGACAAAGCATAAGAAATGAGCAACTTACTGTGAAAAGTGAACAGTACTTCAGTATTTCTTTGGAGTGGATATTGGTGGTTTTAGTAAGATTGCCCAGAGTCCTACCTGTTTCCCAGAGCAAAGCAAGGATATGCCTGCATAATGAAGGCAATATGGTGAACTGAGTGACCGACACAGAAACATATACCTGAATGATGACTGCCCATATCAGATCTATTTCAGTAGTCAAGTTCTTTTGCACTCACCCCAATTCCCTAGACTCAAGGTCTGAGACTTCCTGAAAACTTGGAAGAAGATTCTAGGAACTGATTCTCTGCCTAAACTTTTAGTTGTAACATGACTTTATACACTTTTTGGCTCAGTTAATACCTTGGAAAATTGAAGCAGAGGTAACAGAATGTTTATCAAAAATAATGTAACCTGTTTGAACACTTGATAAGGGTTAATAAGAAGGTAATTATATACAGCCATATTAGCAGGCAAACACCAGTAGTTAACAATTGTCACAAAATTTCCGACCAGGAGATTTAGTTTGCTAAACTAAATCTAACTGTGAGTAAGGAAGTTTCAAACATCTGTATCTTATTACATTAACTCCATAAAAAAGGATGTGAATCCCCAACTGGAAACCACTATTCACAAATATAACTAATTTAAATTAATTAAGTAAAATTGTGAGTAATGGGATCTGTCCCATAATATATGTTGAGGAGTTGAAAAGTCTGCTCTATATAATCCATAGACAAGGAGTCAGGGTAAATGAAGAGGCTATATACAAAAGTCTGATATTTCCTGCTGCATAGGAAATATCCAAAGTTACTTCTATCTAGGAAGATTCTTTTTAAATAAAAAAAGTACCAAGAAGAACCTGATGTTAGCTGGTTTAATGGCCAGTGACAGAACACAGGAGTGAAGTAGGTACAATAATAAAAGGAGGGATCTCTTTGGTATTGGGAATACTATGTACCTTCTCTATAGTGGTAGATACAGAACCTACACAACAGGTGAGAAAAATGTATTTAAAAAAAAAAAGCAAATAAGAATAAGTACAAATAAACTTTGGGAAATCTGAATACAATTCATGGATTGTACCAATGTCAATATCCTGATTATATTATTCTGTATTTTGTAAAATGATACCATTGAGAGAAGCCAGACAAAATACAAAGGAATCCCCCACATTATTTCACACAACCACATGTGAATCTGTAATTATCCCAATAAAAATTTCAATTCTTGATAAAAGGAAAACTATGGTGTAGTTTGAGGAATCAGTACCATAAAAATTATGAATATGGAGTTTAGGGTGCCAGATGTTTAAGAGAGATTATAAAAAGAGCTAGAGGACTATGGGTTTGAGCTCTTAATAATTATAATCATTAAATCACAGAGAAAATTCAGCCCAGCAGTTCTTAAAAAGGAATATGTGTATGAAGTACATGTAGAAGAAGACAATAAAGATATAAAGAAAATCAAGCACAGATGAAATAATAAATGACTCAGAATAGAGATTTTAGTTTGGGAACACATAATGGAGCTAGAATTTTTATAAAGAGCAGAAATACAATTTGAGAAGGATGTTTGAAACTGCCTTTGAATAAGATTTTATTGAAGACCAAAGGAAATCAGTTGGTTATGTAATGTCTAAAACGACTTCATATACCTAACAAAATTCTGTCACTGTTACCACTCAAAAATAGGTGTGTGTGTGTGTGTGTGTGTGTGTGTGTGTGTGTGTGTGTGTGTTTGATGGGGACAGATTCAAGAAAAAAACAGGAGGGAAAAGAAAGACTTATGTCAATTAGATTACTATATAATATATTCAAGAACTGTACATTTCATTGCTTCTGTTTTAATACCACAGTGGAAATTAAAGTCATCTATTAAGAAATAGGATAATTATTTTCAGGACTTTCAAGAGTATGGTCACTTGTCTATAGAATTTGGCCTATAAAGAGAGAATATAATTGGAAGAAAAAAGATCAAAGTTGAGAGTAAGAGAGTAAGACACTGGGGAGTACAATTACAATTGGGAGAATAAGACAGGAAAGATGGGAATATTGAAATTGATTAATTCCAGAGTTTGGGATATAAAATAAGACATTAATTCTAGGTGATAGCAGTGCCTCCAGGACACATATTTTGAAGCATGACTGAAATGAAGAAGAGATGAATGAGGCAGTTTTAAAGTCACTAATTGTTCAAGTCAAAGAACAATGAATCTACAATGTTAAATTGTTGTCAACTCTGATGTTCCATTTCCCAAATATCATGTCAGATAATTTTATGAAATACCCTTTATATTTCTTTCATGATGCAAGAACTTAACACTTAAACAATAAAAAAGAAAAAAAGAATGACGAGAAGTCTGTTAGTTTTAGTGCAAAGAAGAGGAAAATAGCACTAGTTAATTCATTTCTGGCAGTATAGGCACAGTCGCACTCTAAAGGAACTGAATAACTTTCTCAGGACCAGGTTCTGGCTGACTGCCCCTCGCTCTCGATTGCCATGCTCTCAAGCACTTGATAGCAAGAACCTTTCTTTAAAGATTCAGCCATGCCCATTATCTCCTTTTAGGAGATTCTCTCAAAAGACATGACCATAACATTTCCAAACTCTCTAGGGTCATTAGCACACTATCTCTCTTTCACCTCTCTCTTATCATTTCTCAGGCTTTAGAAATTCAATTCACTTTTCTGTAAGTTGTTAAAACTCTGAGAATGCAGTTCTCAGTACTTACCATGCTGGGAATGTTTATACAGCATGACAGAATCCATCCATTACTTTCTAAATTTCCTCACATAATGAAGGCGTTCAACAGAATATTCATGATTCAAACATGAGGAATAAAAGACTTATTATGTAACTCTTCTAAAGAGTCATTTAGCCCATGACTAATCACAGCTGCATAGTTGTTTTACCTATTAAAATGTACAGTATTCTAAGAATTGCACCTCCTTTTTTTCATATAAGGTCTAAGTTAAAAATTTAGATAACTTTACTTTTCATGCAGAATGTTTTAGTTATATAATGAATGAGATAATCATGATGACTTGATTGTGGTTGAAGTTTTTGAAAAAAAAAAAAAAAAAAACAACATCTTAACAATTTAAGAGATTACTTTAGCCTGAATAGAAAATAAATCAAAACCAGTAAATATTGTTCCTCCTCCTATCATCATGGATGCCTACTTTTTTGCCAGCTGTAATTTTCATAAAGCACATTTAAAGGCAGAGAAATTTGCATGATAATCTTTAACATTTTTCTCTTTCCTTGGAGTAGGATGTTACCTTTATGTAAAACACCTTCTAATGGAAAGAGAACTTAATGCATTGTGGTAGTGTCAGTTTTCAATGATAACTGTCAGACTTTAATAACATTATTTATGTAAAATATACTTACTGCAATAAATATTAAAAATGAAATCTATAAAATTAAAATTCTGCAAGATCAAAATTCCAGTAGAACTTTATCAATATTTAGAGAATTGTTTTGTATACTTAAAAACATCAATAAAAAATTAATTGGTTAAATATAAGCATAATTATTTTTCACTTAATTTGTATCACTTAATTTGTACATGACTTCAACCTGGAATCTTCAACTGCCCCAATTATATTCCTATCAATAACCTTCTCAGTCTGTCTAATGTGTGAAATCTTCAATAAACTGTCTATTGATCACATACATGTAGTCAGGGTTTAAGGAAACCAACAATGAATATGAACTAACTTGAAGTTCTCAACATGAAGATAATCACTCATGCACAAGTGCCTAAAGTAACAAAATGAGTTCAGTCAGTGTCTAGAGCAAGAAGAGGGTATACATAGTGTGAGGGTCCTGTGAATTGAAGCATGCTTTTCAAAGAGGGAGACAGTCAATCACCACAAGTCAACAAGCAGATGAGAAAATAAAGATCCTAATCTCATTTACCTCATATTCTGATTGTTTACTAGATAAGATAGTGGGTATTTTACAATTACATTTACGTATCTTGAAATGCTTGATATTTTGGCAGTTTTACCAGAGTATATTAATAATCAAAGACATGTTTTTCTCTTATTATTTGTAATATGTTGATGCAAATGTTTTCTGGTTTCTTCACTCTGTTGACACAGTTTTTTTTTATTTTTTTTAACAAGTGGTAATATATTGTATATTAAATGCTAGTCAGTAATAATACAATATTGTTACCTAACTGTTAAAATCAATTGTAAATTTGTGCTCTATTAGCAATGTGTATGTGTATATATCTAAAGATATACAAGGTGATTATAGGAAAAGTAAATTTAGAAGAACTTGTCAGGCTGCTTCCATCTTTCTGAATAAATTTTCTTTTTTTCATTTAATAAAACTCTCCAAAGTTTTTTTTTTTTCCTTTTCCTCTAGTTTTGCATTTGTACAGAAATATCATTTTAGAACATAGGGTAAATATCTGTAAGTGAACTTCAATTGGAAGCCACCCTGTAGGACTTCAGCATAACACAGGGAATCATGAAAATGCTAAATAAAAAAAAGACAGTTTGTAAAACAGGCTATTTCATTCCCTTTATAATTGTATTACAAGGAAATAAATTCTCAGGCTATGCACCTTGTAGTAAAATTATTGTAACTTATTAAGAATTATCTTGTAAAGACACACACATGAAATGCACCCTGTATAGTTTCAATAAAGATCTGAGAATACTGAAGAAGGTAGAGGTAGGTGATATAGCTAAAACGCTTCCTGTGACATTCAACTGACTTCTGACTATGACCAATAAACACAACAGAATATTTTGAGTATCATTCTATTGTCACTATTCTAAGGAGAAAGAAATTAAGTAATGACAAAACATTAGCTCCAATTCTTTATTCTCCTTGAATGCATTTTATCCTAAAAAGAATGATTTTTGACAGATAGCACAATCTTTTATGATGCTTTAATGTAGAATGGATATGTCCCCACTGCAAATGTTACTTGTAATAGACATTATTGGTTCCCACTCAGAACCTCATTAAGGGGGACTTTTTGTTAAAACATAGAAAACATGAAGCTTGTAGAAAGCCAAGAAAATCGGACTAAGATATATATAATTTAACTCCCATAAAAAAAAATGTTTCCTAATAGTTACCAAGCTAATTGTGGATATGTTTAAAACAGAAATCCCATCTATATGCTACATATTCCTTTGTAAATACAAATTTTATTAATATAACTAAATCTACTTGAATGCATACTCTTGTCCCTCTTTCTATAAACTGTTATTGCCCAACAGAATTGTAATCTGTTAGATAGCTTTATTATATATCTTTTTGGTAATGTTATACAGATTCTTAGGGAAATATATCTTTATAGTGAGTTTATCAGATGTCTTCATAATCTCAATTCCTTTATGGTTTATCTAATTATATGAATTTGTCTATATATTATATTCTCTGGAAGATTTTCCTAGCGTGTTGGACATATTAGATTTAGGGTACAGGGCCTCCCTGGTGGCTCAGTGCTTAAGTCCTGCACTATGGTGCTGTTGGCAGCAGCGATGCGAGTTCGAGGTCTGGCCTGGGAGATTCCCACATGGGGTGGCAGACCTCTCCTGTCTCGCCCATTGCTCCCCTCGGCAGTGTACTTCCATCGATCTGCCTGTTCTGCTCCCCAGTCTGTCTCTGGTGAACCCTCTCGCCACCCCACACCTCTGACTTGTACTACAGCTTGTATGCATAAATAAATCTTTCTAAAAATACTATAAAAAAAGAAATAGGGTACATAAAAACAAAAATGTCAAACTTGAAATATTTTGGAAAATTTACAGAACATCATTATATTTAAGAAAATAAAAAGACAAATAGGTAGCTATAATAATATATTGGTAATTAAATGGAAATATTATCTTTAAATATTTTGTAGGTATATTTCTTTTAAACTTATGAATTATAAAACTAATACATTACTACAGATATAATGTTAGTTATATAAAGAATATAGAGAGTAAGAAAATAAATTTCAATGTACTGTCTTCATTCATATCCTTATACTTGTTTGTCTTCTAAGACTTAATAGTGAAACTTTAATTTTTCAAATTATTTATTGTGCAGATGGTGTGAACTATGTATGTTTATATATGTGTGTAAAATGAAAACATACATATATTATCAAACACACTACCTTTAATATAAAGGTATTTTGAAATATTTTGCCAGTATTTAAATGCTATGGTTTCCAGTGTATCAGGCAAAGATTATGTTGAAAGCTTAATTCTCACAAACTCACTATGTGACCTTACTTGAAAATAGGAATTTTTCAGTTAAGGTGGGATTATTGGGATGAGTCTTAATTCAATATTATTTGTGTCCTTAAAAAAAGGGAGCATTCAATACACTGTAATGGACTGAATATTTGTTTTTTCACATGTGTTAGTATTTTTGGCATGTGCTAGTTCAGTAATAGAGGAATTCTAATTAATGTGCTTATTTCATTATGAAAGAGAATTTGGAGGACTTCCCCCACCAAAAAAAGAGCTTAGAACAAGTAAAACATACTATCTCTCAGTTCTTGAAGCTATGGCTCTGAAATCAAGGTGTCTGCAGGGCCATGCCTTTTCTTACAGTTCTGGCACAGAATCCTTCCTTGCCTCTTCTAGCTTGTAGCACTTGCCAGCAACCTTTGGTTTACCCCGCTTATAGTTGCATAATTCCAGTCACATGGTCATTTTCTCCCAGTGAGGTTTCACATTGTCATTCGCTTTGTGTTTGTTTCAGTCCACTTGTTCAGCTATGACAGACTATCACTATAATTCCCCATAAACTGGGTTGGTTGGGTAATAAATATTCATTTCCCACACTTCTGGGAAGATGAAGTCACCAACAGATTCTTTTTCTGGAAAGATCCTCTTCCTGGTTAATGCATGGCAGTCTTTTCTTTGTTGCCTTACTTGGTGGGTTCTAAGTATTTTACTGGCCTTAGTCTTACTTCTGAGTTGTTATTTTTTTTCATTTTTTTTTTGAATTTGTTAGCTCAATTTTTTTTAGCATTATTTATTCTACTAATTAATGTCTTTATAATCCTTCCTTTCTAAGCAAAGTTTCACAAGTTGTGATTAAGCCTATAATGGAAGTCTAGGCATCTCATAGGTTTATGTTCTAGAAGTTGGGAAATCCTTTTAATTCCTGATCTTTCTGCTGCTAATTCCCTATTCTTGCCCTCCATGGCAAATATCCAGTAGGGTTTTAGAATTAGAAAAAAAAAAAATCTGGTATCACTATAATAATGTGTAAAGGGCATTTAGCAGACTTTGCTAAGGAAGTCATCTGGACTTAAATTCAGGTGAACATTTGTAATTATATAAGATATATATCACAAAATACCTACATCTATATATTCATCCATCTATCTACTATCTATCTATTCTATCCATCCATCCATCCTGATACAGTAAACTTGTGACTACTTTTGAGGTTTCCCTAAACACCCTCTTGCATACAATATGCAAGGGTTTTTGTATAGGTCTGATCTAAAGTGGTATACTTCTAGTGACATTATTATAGTCAGAATTTGGATACTTTGCTAAGTCAAACTGCCATAAATACTGGAAAATGGGGCATTACTGAAATTAGGAGAAATGAGCAGAAAGTAAATTCTTCCCCTTGTATAGATGATATTTCTATTTACAAAAGAAAAAAAAAATATCTTAGCCAAACTTCAAGCACTGACTTTCATTTGATAGTAATGTTCAATAAATTTACAAAACATCTAAAGCAATCCTGAATGTACTTATTAGGCTATATTATTTATATCAGCTCAAAACTGCCTCAAATATTTGAATTGAGTGAATAATATATATCAATTGAGTGTCATTCTAGACTTCTTTGTGTCCGTTATAATTTTATTGTATTTACATAAGTGAAGATTATATAATTCAATGAATCCACATAAATTCATTGATTTTATTTCTTGTTTCTAAGTCTCATTTAAAATTTTACTAAATTTTCTTGTTTAATTGTTATTATTTTTATATACAGAATTTCTTTATATTTAGGTCAAATTCTATCTGGTATTAATACTGCAACACCAGACCTCTCTGTTACATTCTTCACATCTCTATTATTACCTTTTTTGTGTATGCATATATATGTGTACATTTGTGATTTAGGCATTTTTCCTGAAAAATCAACAAACTTTCATCTTTTTTATCATCGTCAGAAATGAACAACTGAACAATATGAACAACTTTGAAAACATCAATTGCCAGAAGTCCATGGCTTAATTCTTATCACAAGCCAACACTGATGTCTGCTTTTTGTTTTTTACAGCTTCTCCTAGAAACATTGAACAATTTTCACATTTACTAAACGATTCTCACTTGGTCCCAAATGTCATCACTTATCTTTCTTGAGAAGTGAAAACAAGTGCCATATTTCTTCTCACTTAGTCATATATTTTATAAATTACTGCCACACCACTGGTTTTCATATTTAATATCTAGTCATACAATAGCATCAGCAGGAATTAACATGAGCACATATTTTAGGTGTAGACCATGGATTAAAAAAAAAAAGCAGAATCTGAGAGGCAGAGAAGATAATTTTACAATAAAGTGTAATAATCATGGAACTGAAATAGACAGTTATTATATTTAGAGTTACATAAACTTGCCACATATCAGTAATACGTGAGAAAAAAATTTGTCCTCTTGAAATTTCAATTTTCAAATTTGGACAATGGGAAAAGTGTTATTATACACTTTGGTCACATAGGAGTGTTTATGTAAACATAAAACTTACTAAAACTCATTTTGGTAACACATATATTGGTATTTCAAGACAGATTTAATAGAGTTTGATTTCGATACAGGTATTTTTTGAGCTTTTATTACTCATTAAAACAGGGAAATTGATGAAAAATTAATACTGTTGTTTTAGGGGACAGTATATTTATTACTTTGAGTACACAAACATTGACAAATTAAAATACAATAAGTTGATACTGTAATTTGAATTCCAATTTAAGTTAAAGTTAATGTAGATTTTGAATTTAAATTACTTTCCCCTTTAACATTTTAAGTTATAAAAATTTAGTCATAATATTGATCATTTCAAAATAAAATTTTCAGAATACATTTTCTTCTTTCCACATTGCTTTCAATTCTTGCTTGATTAGTCAAAAGAGAAGTAATTGAAATTACTTATTAAAATAAAAAAAGAAAAACATGACAAAATCCAATGCTTATTTTATTTAACATAGATTGGCTCCAAATAAATTTATTTTCCTTTGAAAATAACAATATAGTAAATTTAATACTGAAGGATGTTATATAAATGGAAAAAAAATGGGAAAATTTTAACCTTTCCATGAATAAAACAATATAATACAGATTAAATACTAGAATGTACACACTTACACACTATCTATTTAAGTTACAACAACAGTTAACTTTCAGCTAGAAATTCTACAGAACTTTTATTTTCTAGGGAAAACTTTTTATATTTTCACAATCAGTAGAGCATCATTCAGTTAGGAGAAAGAGGGAGAGAAAGAGAGAGAGAGAGAGAGAGAGAGAGAGAGATAGAGAGAGAGAGAGAGAGAGAGAGAGAGAGAGAGAGAGATTGATTTTCAAAACAACCCTAAGAATTCAAATACTTTTCTTATTTTTGTTTTATAGGTGGGGAAACTGATGCACAGAAATAGTAATTCCCAATTCACATACTAAGTAAGTATGAAGTATTACTGATTTTACTGTTGATTTCTTTATAGAATTTTAACTTTGTAAGATATTTTGGTTTTCCACATTTTAAGAGGATCACTTGGAATCATTCACTTTTCTATGTCAGAGGAAAATTTTATCTTGCACTACATTTTTTTAAGTATTAGGAATACAGTATTTGAAAAAGTGATTTTTAGTAATTCTTTAAAGTAAAAATGCATGAATGAATACTAGCTTAAGAACAGAATTAAGATGCAAATGATGTTTTTTTTAGAACATGAAAATATTTATTTACATTTTCAACAATTTACTTATATATAAAAATAGTCATTTATGATATTAGAGCTCATATCTTTCCCTTATAGAAAAAAAAATCATGAAGTTGTTATAATAGTGATTTGTGTCTTAATATTAAATAGGTGCTTCTCAAAGTATAAAGCTTATCCTATAGGTCTTGAATAAGATATAAGGGACAGTAAACATTGTTTGTAATGATATACTAAGGGCTTTAGCATGGAATGAGGATTATTTTACAATATAGTTTATGTGATGTTTTATATATTTTCTTAGTTTCTATTGCTTTATCTTTCCTCGACTTAATTTTTATCCTCCAAATGATAACTTCTAATTATCTATGAGTTTAGTCATAAAAAAATATCACCAATAAAATCTGTACCTAACATTTTTAAATTGTTTGCATATCTATTTTGCAGTATTTTAATTAAAGTAACATTTTTTTTATTAAAGTAGCATTAGTTTACAATACTGTATTTGATTGAGCAGTATAGTCTCACATCTCTTCAATTTTATGGTACCACAACTAAACCACCCCCTCAAAGGCAGCCACAGTCCTCCACCATAGTCCATTCTTTATAGATCTTTCTTGGTATTGATCATAAGAAATGTGTTTTAATTGAAGGGAAAAAAAATTCCTTTTTGTGATTAATTCCTCTTAAATAGCACAACAAAGTAAAGCTAGTATTTTTACTCCCTATTTGTTTTTCACCAAATGTCATGTGTGTAGTTAATGGCACCAATTCATACAGCTCTTCCCAGGTACAATTTAAGCTTATCTTTCTCTTTGAACAACTAAGCAAATGACAGTATCCACAATTTTCTGCAAAATTTATATCCTAAACTGCATTACTTACTCCAGAGCATTTTTTTTCTCTTTTGAATTACTGCAATGGTCTCCAATTAACTTCTTTCCGAACCTTATTAATAACATCTCCCACATTGTAGGAAAGTACCTTTTCCAGTGTTCAGATATATTGATAATTCTTCCAAAGTAATGGCATTCACTAGCTCCTATTTTTCCTGAGAAGGAAACCCAAACTCCGATTCAAAATTTAGAAGATTTCAGATTTAGAAGATTTCAGATTTAGAAGATTTCAGATTTAGAAGATTTCAGATTTAGAAGATTTCAGATTCAGATATCTTCTAAATTTTCAATCGGAGTTTGGGTTTCCTTCTCAGGAAAAATAGGAGCTAGTTAATGCCATTGCTTTGGAAGAATCATCAATATATCTGAACACTGGAAAAGGTACTTTCCTACAATGTGGGTAGATGTTATTAATAAGGTTAGGAAAGAAGTTAATTGGAGACCATTGCAGTAATTCAAAAGAGAAAAAAATGCTCTGGAGTAAGTAATGCAGTTTAGGATATAAATTTTGCAGAAAATTGTGGATACTGTCATTTGCTTAGTTGTTCAAAGAGAAAGATAAGATTTCATATTATCTACTTTCATACAAAAGAGCTTCATCAGTAATTTTTCAATTTTTTTTCCTAGACATAATAAGCACCTTACTTTTTTTTTTTGTTCACACCTTCTTTGCTTCTATTCCTTTGCACAAAATAAACCATTATTTATCTTTCTACTTCTGACTTATTTCACTTAGCATAATTTCTTCTGGCTCCATTCATGTTGCTGCAAATAGCATGAGGGTTTTTTTGTTTTGTTTTTTTTAATCACTGAGTAGTATTCCATTGTATACCTATAACTCATCTCGTTGATCCACTCATCTGTTTTGGGACATTTAGGTTGTTTCCACATCCTGGCTACTATAAGTAGTGCTTCAGTAAACATAGCAATGTAGTTTTCTTTTCAAATTAATGTGTTTGTGTTCTTTGGTAGCTGTGTGGGGGTTATTAAAACCACTAAAAATGGATATGCCATACAACACAGCAATTCAATAAATATTTTATAATGAATGAATATGCTTATTAAATAGTGGGTAGTTCACTACAAAGGTGGCAGTTACTCAATTTTTGAAAGTTGCTTTGCTGTCACATATAACGCTCAACAGTCTACTTTGTTCTGAGATATTTACCTTCAATTGGTAGCTACATTTTAATTGTCATTGTTTTTAATATTCATGGAGGTGATTTCTCCTTACAGAACTGCATATTAATAACTTGCACTTGGTTAAACATCCTTTCTAAGACTCTCATGTACTCACCTCTAGTAAAGGTCCCTCACTGATTTCTAGTGTATAGTTGTCCCTACATCCCCAATTCTCTATGAGGTTTTCAGGAAAGGTATCTTGTATTTGAAATTCATTAGTTTTGTCCATTTTCTGACAACTAGTAGGTACTTAATAAATATTTCTTAAATAAATGATACAAGCTATACACTATCACTACTGAAAGTATTTGATCCTGTGGTCTTTCTACAGAATACTCATTCTCTGCATCAAGACTTGGTGAAATCTTGTACAAACTCAATTGTAGCAAAAATGATCCTTCCCCTGTTAAACTCAACCCTAGAATTTCCTTTATATAATACTCATGATAACTATGTGTGCTTTCCTACATATAGGTACTCAATATACTCAATGTATACTTCTTACAACTTGCAGGTATAGTTTGACTACATGTTTCTTCAGGAATGAAGCTTGGTGTTAATCATCCTCATATTCTCAACACACAACAGATTCCTTGAACATAACTTGCCAAACATTTTGATTTTCTTAAATTGAAAGTGCTCATTTTTTTCTTACAGTACATAAACCAACACATCCTAGGGAATTTACTCATTTATTCATTTTGGACAATAAGGTAATTTGACAGAAGACTGATGAGAGTAGAATAATAGGCTATGCTTGTTGTGAGTAAGAGGCAGACTATCTTTAGCCCTGTTTGCAGATAATTGCAATATGATTTAGGATCACAACATCAGCTTTATAAAAAATAGACCTACTATGGAATACTTTAATTTTTGATATCAATCTTGACTATGAAAATTAGTCCTCATGATTTTAATGTTCTTGTGTATTTTTAATTTCCATTGGAAAGGGACATTTCTTTCCCTTTATAAGCAATTATTACTGAGATTAAGCACTGTCTTACTATAATACCATATTCAAAGTCATCATAGTTTATTAAATTTTGGATAAACTTAAGAAAACAGTTTTAAGCTCTGCAATATTGGAGAAACACTGAATTTTTTGTATAATATAGCTACAACTTGGGATATTTTCTTGGTTGCTGAAATTTCCACTTGTCTTTACAGTAGTTTATCACTAGGGTATTCACATAGAAAATGAAATAAAAAGGAATATGTTTGTTGGATCCTTTCTTGAATTTATGCCAAATAATATCCCATTTAAATGTGTTAGTACAAGAAGACAATAGGGTGAGATGGCCTTTTACCTGACAGGATTTCAGTCTAAGTAGAAGACAAGAAGAAAATCGACCCTTGGAGAATAATTTGAGTCAACTTTTCTATAGCTACTCCCTTGAGGTAAAGTTAAGAAATAAATTGAACATAAACACATCTCTGAAGAAAATTGCTTGGGTTGTCTCAATTCTCCACTGAAAGGTAGAACTATATTTGCTTTACTTCCATTTTTATGAGATATCTTTAAATGAGTTATGCTTTAATGGGAATATTTCAGCAATTGAGAAGACAGTACAACTACTGCTGGGTATAATTGCTCCCAAACCTAGGTTATTTTAAGAAAATGTTTGACTATCAGGGCATTTGCTCTTCCTTATATAATTTTTGCTAACATATTTCCTTTGTTGAGTCAGCTAACATCATTATAAATCAGCAACTCCATTACAGTAAAAATATAAAATACCACACGAAGCAAGCATTTAACATTAAAAACATGTTTTCCTATTTTTGTAAATCTGAAGTCTTCTGTTTCGGTAGTATTTTTGCATAAAAATGATCAACTCTATGCTATTGTATCACATAAACCCATTCAACACCTTGCAGCAATTGCAATATCTATGCATTATTTAATTAATACTATGATATGACAAAAATTACAATTATTTTTGCTAATTATGTTTTCAAAAATATTTCACCTTTATTATCACTCTAATATATTAGGACATAATTTAATATGGTATAACTTTGGGGATAATAATCTTTAGAAAATATTACTTACTTTGAATTTCTAAGTATAACAAAAATATAGAGAATACATATTTAAAAAACACACAGCACAGGCAGGAATACAAATAAAAAATGTTCTTAATTCATACCATTGGGAATGAATGTAGAACATACATAGCAAAAGTGTATTGGATGTCGTAAATGGACCTTTTAATCCAGAAATGTCAATTAATAGTGTTTTCGACACCAAAATAATTATATGAAATATTATAAAATATGAAATACTGTACATTCATGACTCTTCATGATTCTATACCACTACGAGTTATTATAATATTTACCTCTGCATAATTTTAAATTTTACTTTATTCGATGATATTAACACTCTAAATTATCTCAGTGGTCATCACAATTATTGCACTGCTAAAGCAGTTACTTAAAAATTAATTAATTGGTTTTTCATAGTATTTTAAAATCCTAAAATCATTTGGATAAATACAGTTCTTACATTTTATTTTGACAGTGTTCCAACTTGTGATTGGATTCTATCCACATTTGGACACTATAACATTTGTCTTTTAGGGGAGATATAAGCTATACACTTACCTGTGATTCATTAATTTGCTATGGGGAAAATATTTTTATATATTTATTTTATATACAATATACATATTACATGAAAGCCATATTTATTTTATCAACTGTAATAAAAGGAAAGATTCCTGAAATCATATAAAACTGAATAAAAAGAAAAAAATAGTAACATATCTAAGAGAAATATATAAAGAGAGAAAGAAAACATGGAGAAGTGTTGAAGGGACAGAAGTGAAGGATATGTGGGTAATAAACAACTTTTTGTTTTTGTTACTTTGGGTTTGTTTGATATTTTTGCCCTGTATCTTTCAGAATATCTTTATTTTACCACTTATAAGTATGAAAAAGTGATTGAATCACAATATTAACAGAGTCTTAATTTGGTAAAAGTAAATAGAGGAACCAAAAATTACACTAATTTTCACAACATATTTCCAACTTCATATAAATATATAAATATTTGAAAACACTAGGTGTGTGGTCCTAAAAAGCCTAAAAATGAATATAAAAGAATCTCATTTTAAGGCATTATTTTTCAATATTCTTTAACATATTATCTGTTTATTTTGTTGATATAAAATCCCATAAACTTTTGAAAGCACAGAATTCAATGGTGATTCAATTATCACCTCTGAAAATTTCAAAACATTTCCATCACTTCAAAACAAAATCTTATACTTGTTAAGCAGTCTCTCCCCATTCCCCAGATCTCAGGGATTGGAAACCAGAAGTATGTTTTGTTTTGTTTTTTTTTCTCTTATTTTCATGCAATTTTGAAAAGGCTTCAAAAAATAAAGTACTCTTTAAAATGATACTTGTTTCACTCTTATTCACCACCCTTCCATAACATCTCCTCCACATTCACACATATCAGACCATTTGAATATGAGGTGTGTCCAGGTTTTATCTCTCTCCTATTTGTAACTATGACCTTTAACTTCTACCACTCTGTATTTATGTGAGGATAAATAAAGGACTACAGATACATCACAGGTTATGAAATAGTCAAAGATAACTTTTGTGATAGAGTACAAGTGTAAAACATTTGTGCTACAATCTGCAAACTGATATTTTATTCCTTTTTATCTTTCTATTATCCTCTCATATCATTTAATGATTTCTAAAATCTTAATTTTGATATTTTTCTAATTTTTAGATGTTCAACCACTTTACTGATTTTATTCCTTTTTTTAAAATTTCCTGCCTTTAGGGACTCCCTGATAGTGCAAGGGGTTAAGTATCAGCACTATGAGGCTATTGCCAGCCACTGAAGCAAAAGTTCCAATCCCCTGCTAGGAAGCTGGCCCACATGGCACAGCAGAACTCTCCTATCTCACCTGCTGCTCCCCTCAGCAGTGTATTTTAGTCTTTCTATTCTGCTCCCCACTCTCTCTCTGGTGAATCCTCTCACACACACCACCCCCACACCTCTGGCCTACACTCCAGCTCTTGTATGCATACATAAATAGTTGGTATTTTTTTAATTCCTGCCTTTTATGTTCCTTGTGTTAAATTACCTCTTATTTTATCACCTCCTTGAGAGCAAGTGAGGCTTTTATATATATGCATTGGAGCTTTTTTCACTACATTTTTCTACATATATTTTTTATTATTTCTATCAACCATTGCATATTAATGATATGGGTTAGTCTTTAGAAAATTAGCTTTAATATAATCTTGTGCCTTATAAATGAGGAGTCAACAGAAAATACTCATAGGATATAAAAATCAAAAATCTTAACATACGAACACAAAAATCTTGTACAATGATAAAGACATGTCTTATATCAACAAAAAGGATAAATTTAAGTCATTAACAAAATCCATATAAAAATCTTGAAAATATACAACTTATTATTTATTTATTTCAATATTTTCTTTGATTTTAGTATCAGTTGCCACCATTAAGCAATAAATTTCTGTATATATTTTTGTACAGTCTGAATTTTCTATTTAATACAATGGTGTATCTGTTCATGTGCTAATACCATACTCTTAATTATAAACAATTTCTGGTATATATTATGTAGTTTGTGTGGTCATATTTCATGACACATACATATTTTAACATAAGCTAATAGTACATTTTACTATGATGAGGGGCTAGTCACATCCAATACTTTCATTTTTAAGGCTTTTATATTCACTCTTTTTCATATTATATAAGGATATTAGGATTACCTTATGTATCTGTACTAAAATGATTGTTGGCACTTATTAAGATTGTGTTAAATATATAATCAATTCAGGGAAATATTTGCATAAACAGGAAAGGCAAATGTTTATCTATTTGTTTATGTCTATTTGGCATATTTTCGTAATAAATACCATTTATTTCACACCCACAGGTAGCATCATATTCAGTGAATATCTGAGAGTTTTTGTTCTAAACTCATGTACAAAGCAAGAATGCCCACATTCTCCAGGTAATTTGTTTTTATACTTCGATTTCATCCTTGATTGAATATTTGTTCAGGATTTGTTGTTTATTCTCCACATATTTGAGATTTTTTTCTATTTTCTTTGTGTGATTTCTAGCTTTTTATAATTATATTTATGACATGTAAGATGACTGATGTGATTTCTATCTTGATATATTTAACGAGAATTATTTTGTGTCTCAACATGTCCTATCCCTGAGAAATTTCTCCATGCATGTGAGAAATGTTTTTTCTTTTCTTCTCTTGTGATCCAACTGATCAATTGGTTCATTTGAGGCCATTATTTCCTTTGTGATATTTTTCTAGATTATATAGCTATTGATATAAATGTTACGTTGAGATATCCTACTATTATTGTTTTACTGTCCATATTTTCTTCAGCAGATTAATAATTGCAAATTATCTTTTAAAGTAATTACTTTTCTCATTCATGTTTAATGACAAGTAATCTGAACTGCAAATTTGATTTTCTGAGGCTGAGACATATATTTGGAAGTACCAGACATTCATACTAACAAATGAGAATTTATAATTATTTTAAACATAATTCTAAACATACTATTTACATGTGTCATTAAATGGGTAATTCGGTATAGAAATCACACTCATCTCAATTACTATGTGTTACACTAAGCCCAGAATTCATCAAGCTCCTAAACCATACTGTACAAAGTTCATTTATTTCAGAGAATCATAAAACTGATTTAATATATTTCAAATGCAAATATCTTGCTAAAAAACATACTTTATGTTGATATTTCTACCTAAGACTAACTAAATTTACTTAATTTATATAAAGACATTCATAAGTCAGTTAATTTTAATTTCTGAAAAATAATGCACAAGAAAAAAATTTACCTTAGTTTTGTTTTTGCTCTTTTGAATTCAGAAAATCAGTTCCGGTATACACCTGAAATAAATATTATATAAGTTCACATATAAGTTTATTATATTTTAACATCATGCTCTATGCTCTATTTTCAGGAAATATAAATTTATCTTTATATATTATTTATTCAGGGATAGAAATATTGACAAATTTCTAATGGATTATATTGAAAGAAAACTAAACAGATATTAAAGGATTGCATTTATTTTTCCTTAAATAATTATTCTAAAGTTATGTTGGGTGATATATATTATTGCAAATCAGATGCACATGCAAATGCACATTAATTTTTCTATTTCTCTTGAGCTCTGTAGACATCAGTTATTAAATCTGAGTAACGGATAGCTGAGGGTTATGCAATGCAGGCTCTTTCACATATGTTTAATGAAATGTTATCCATAAATTACCTGGAGTTCATTAGGATCTGGTGTTATATAAACATAACAGCATTAGTATCTCAAATGTCTGTGCAAATTATAAATTTCCAAAGTTTATAGTCACATACATTTAAATTTAATTTATTTAGGTGTTTTTTTTTTTTTTTTAAGTTAGGTCAGTAGCCTACTTTAAAAACGGATTCAATTCTAGTACTGAAGTAAGATTATGCTTCATTTTCTATATATTCCTAACTTATTATTTGAGTTTTTCATGCTTTGTGCCATTTGACCTGAATACTTTGTCCTTTGAAATATGCATTTCTGATATTAGCCATTTGAAACTAATAGAATTTTTAGAATCATGCCTGCCCTAATGTGCAAATGTGCCAAACAATGCCATTTCAAATTCATCCTTCACAGTGAGACATGGTCTGTGAATAGTTACTACATGACCCCCAGAAATGCCAGAAATGCATTATAGTACATTCATCTTATTATTTGCTAGTCTATTTTAGCATGTGTATCTTGTCATCTTGGACTGACCAACAATTCTCCATGTCAACTCCATTGGAAAATGAAAGTGTCTTGTCCCTGGATCTATACTTCCAGTGCCTTTACTTACTTTATTGAAAATGCTAGTAGAGAGCCTCCCTGGTGGTGCAGTGATTAAGCACTGCGCTGTGGAGCTGTCAGCAGCAGCGACACAACTTTGACCCCCTGCCCGGGAGATTCCCATGTGGCGGGCAGACCTCTCCTGCCTCACCTGCTGCTCCCCTCAGCAGTGTATTTCTGTCAATCTGCCTGTTTTGCTCCCCAATCTGTCTCTGGTGAACTCTCTCACCACCCCCACGCCTCTTGCCTGTACCCAGCTTGTATGCATAAATAAATAAATATTTTTTAAAAAGGAAAATACTAGTAAGAAATATGTAAAGAAAAGAGACATGAAATTATAAAAAAAAAGTTAAAGATTCATCTGTATGACTGCCACCATTTAGTTGTTTTCTCTTCATTTTTTTTTTTTTTATTTCAAGCTGGGGTACAGGCCAGAGGCGTGGGGCAGCGAGAGGGTTCACCAGAGACAGAGTGGGGAGCAGAACAGGCAGATCAGAAATACACTGCTGAGGGGAGCAGCGGGCGAGGCAGGAGAGGTCTGCCGCGCCATGTGGGACTCTCCTGGGCTGGGCGTCGAACTCGCAACGATTGCTGCCGCCAGCTCCACAGCGCAGCACTCAACTGCTGCACCACCAGGGAGGCCCTCTCTTCATTTTTTTTTTTTTAAGATTTATTTATTTATGCAAACAAGCTAGGGTACAGACCAGAGGTGTGGGGCAGCGAGAGGGCTCACCAGAGACAGAGTGGGGAGCAGAACAGAAGAACAAGGGAAATACACTGCTGAGGGAGCAGGCGGGCAAGGCAGGAGATGTCTGCTGCGCTATGTGGGAATCTCCTTGCCTGGCATCAAACTCGCTGCTGCTGACAGTTCCACAGCACAGCGCCTAACTGCTGCGCCATTTTTTAAATTTAATTTGCCCTCAGAAATAAAAAAAAAAAATTGTAAATGAGAAAAGAATGAGATAAAGATAACAGTGAGTGTAAGAAAGATAAACTTTACATAGTTTAAGGTATTAAAACAATGGAAGAATTATTCATTATAATATGGAAACAAATGGAAATTTTTCAAATAAAAAAATTTGTTTAAATAAGAGGAAATAGTTGACAGTTAAAAGCCTTAGAAGGTAGTGTTTCTACATTTCGTATTATCCTTTAAATGTGTCTTAGAAAGTGTATTTCATGTGGATTGAAGGTTTCATTTCAAATAAATAAAGGTCTAGGTCCCTTATACACAAACTATGACCTGAAGGTTAAATCTGACCCTTCGCATATGTAAGCAATATAATCTATGACTACAACCATGCTAAAATAGCAGATACAGTGGTTTTCATTCAGAATTTGAATGACTCAGACTGAAAAGTTAACATATTTACTCTATGGCACTTTTTAGAGAAGGTTGCCACTCCCAGGCCTAGCTTTAGTTACTTTATTGAAAATACTAGTAGAGAGCCTCCCTGTGGTGCAGTGATTCATTTCTGAAAAGCCTCTAATTCTTTTTGAACTACTTTACATCACAAAACACTAGTAATGTGTATTGTTTGAATCTATGAGATTAGCTAAATAACATTAGTTGAAGTTATATACTATTATCTGAAAAAATTTAAAATATTTTTAAGGATTTTTTAATGTACTATGAATTATATTTGAATATGTTCAGAAAAAGGTATAATTTGAGTTCCTAGAGCTATATCAACTTTTGAATATGTATGCATTTTTACACATTTATTAAAGGTTCAAATACGCTTTGTCATAGAATGATATTCATGACTGCTCTAAGAAAAAGATAAGAGGTATCATAAAATTCATTTTTGAGTAAATGCTAGTATTAAACCATCAAAGTCTGCCAAAAATCCAAAATTACTAAAATAAAAATAAGTTAAATTAACATTATCTAACCAAAATTAAAGCCAGCTTTTCTTCAAATAGTTTCCTTTCAAAACTTAAAGGAAAGCATAGCTAATATGAATTTACACTTTTAATATAGAATTTAAGGTAATATTCAAATAACTTTATATTCAGCATTTTTTATGTAGATGCTCAAAACTCTTTCTCCAATTGTAAATAGCAAATTTAAATCCTTCGAATGTTTCTTTTTGCATATGTATGCTATAGTTTCAAAATCCCTAAAACAGAATTTCTTTTTTTTTTTAAGATCTGTTTATTTTTGCATACAAGCTTGGCTGCAGGCCAGAGTGTAGGGCGGTGAGAGGGTTCACCAGAGACAGACTAGGGAGCAGAACAGGCAGATGGATGGAAATACACTGCCGAAGGGAGCAGCGGATGAGGCAGGAGAGGCCGGCTGTGCCATGTGGGAATCTCCCCTGCCTGGTATTGAACTCATGTGGCAACCACCAACAACTCCACAGTGCTGCGCTTAACCCGTTGCACCACCAGGGAGGCCCAAAATTTCTTTTTATTGAGGTAAGACTGGCTTACCGTATTTTGTATGTCTCAGAGATACAGGATCATCACACCTCCTCAGCTGTATATACCACACCATTATTACATTAAAATGAAAGAAAACAGAAAAATATTTCTGATACAATGGCATTGTGATATTATTTTCCACCTTTACTGAGGTATAATTGCCAGATAAAAATGTAAGACATTTAAATTATGTGATGATGTGAAATACATAAACATAATGAAGGCATTCCTCCCCTCAAGTTTATTAACACATTATCACTTCAAATTTTGCCTGTTTTGGTGAGAACATTTATGTTTTATATTCCTAGCAAATTTAAATTAAACAATACAGTGCCATTAACTACAGACACCATGTTTAATATTAGATCCTTAGACTTTATAAATGTAAAAACAAACAAAAACAAAACACTGGGAAATAGTATGGCATATTCTCCATACAGAAAGTAGAAAAGTGGTTGTCAGGGACTGGGGAGGGTGGGGAAAAGAGAGAAGAGGAAAATGGAATAGTTAAAAATTACATCTTTATACAAATAGTAGTATATCATCTCTTGTTTTCCTTTGAATGTAGTCTCTTCATTTTCTTTTACTGGTGATAAAGTTATCATCTAAGATAGCAATAACTATAACCTGAGAATTGATTAGAATCTAGTAAAACAAATGGTTCATACTGGTGTTGCATTGCTATTACGTAAGTATAAATTTGCTATTGTCTGTCCTAAGAGTTTTTATCTAGCAAATATATAGAAAAGGGATAAAATAAATTACCTTATTTTTGAGTGTGAAAAAGTAATACATGGTATCTGAAAACTATGGAATTTTAGGTAACTTGCTAATATGCTGTTCCTGGATAAATTATTAGAGAAAAGAATACATAAGCTGGGGCCTCCATGGTGGTGCAAGGGGTTGAATCTTAGCATTTTGAAGCTATCACAGGCACTGTAGCACAAGTTCCATGCCCAGCCAGGGAGCTTCCCAAATGGCAAAGCAGACCTCTCCTAACTCACCCACTGCTCTTCTCAGCAGTGCATTTCAGTTAATCTGCCCATTCTGCTCCCCATTTCTGTCTCTGGTGAATCCTCTCTCACACATACCCCACACGCACCTCTGGCCTACACCCAAGCTATTATTGTATGCATAAATAAATAAATCTTAAAAAAAATACATAAATCATTAACAGTGTAATCTGATATTAATATAAAGGCACATAATTTAATTCCCAGAATTACATTGAAAAATTTCATAGTATCACATCAATGTAGATGAAATAATAATTTTGGATTAGAAAAGTATTAATAAGCCAAAGTTGTCACACAATATACTGAGTTCTTAATGTCAAGCAAATCATATTTGTTTGAATTACAACAAAAATTAAAATGAAGGTAGTGGAGTTTCTTATTGAAATTTAAATAATATATTTTAAGGATTATTTTTCCTCTCAAAAATATAATCTATAGATCATTCCCAAATTTACTCTTCCAATAAAAAACATGCACAATAGAATAGTTGCCTGCATGCTTTTCCAAACAGCACATTTTATAGAGTTAAACAACATTTTACATTCTTTTTTTTTTTTTAATAAGCAGCCTTTAGGTTTAAAATTTGTAAGTTATTTTTAGTACTTTTATCAGAAATATTGGGTTATTGGAAAACAATGTTCTTTACATGAAACAACATGGACAATATTTTTCAGACTTTACCATATCTTTGTTCCTTAGTAGTGGATTTATTCTTAATAAATAACTTCAAATCATTTATGTAAAGACATTTTTCCATTGGAATTTTTTTATGTAAAAAAATTGAGTTATGCTATCAAATAGTTTCCAATAACCCAGTATTGGAAATAAAATATTATAGTCAGTATGTCACAAATTTCAAATTAGCACAACTCTTGCTCAGACACCAAAGTACTAATCAAGTTACATATCAAGAAAATTGATATGACTCAGCACTAAACAAACAGCAATCAATCAAAAAAAAAACTTGCAAGATATCACCAAAAGTGTCACCATGTGTGTCTTTCCAAGTTTACACTCTGAATAAATTCTGAAATAAATTATTTTTCCGAGGAAAGCCAGTTTTGGTGAATCACACCAATTATTTAGGATCCCATATTCATGTTATTCTCTCTTTTACTATACCACTTAATGGTCACAAGAAATTAAGCATGCCTTGATAATAATTTCTTACAACTTCCTTTTTCTAACTTGTCAGAAATACCCATATAACAAATACCTAAGAACCCATGAGTATCATCTTTTTCTCTTTAGTGTTTCAAAGTAATATACTGGTGTAAAATATGTTACTTTTAAAGTCTTTTATTCACAAGTTTAGTATGGGCATATGCTTTGATTTCTCTATCTTTTTAAACATCTTTTTTTTTTTTTTTTTTTTACAATACATTATTTCTTCCTTCAGGTGCGGTCACCATAGTTTTCCCTCCACAAAAGTACCCACTGTCCTCAACCACACTCCACCATGCTGTCCTCCCCTTGTCCTCTCCCCTCCCCTTCCCCCTTCTGCTCCTCTCCTGAGTGTCTCAACTCTGTGGTACACTTTCAAGGGTCAGTCTTACCATTTGTCTTTGCCTGATCCTTTGTTTTTTAAAGTCTTAATTTAAATTTGATGTGGGTAAATAAAGTCACAAATACTAAATATGAAAAATTGATATCTGTTAAATCATTTCTTAAATGTTTTTAAGATAGCATTGACTTAAAATACTGTATATGTCTCAGAAATACGGGATCCCAGCTCCTCAATAATATGTTACCACCCTGTTGTGGTTATGGTGTGAAATTATTTTGAAATGGAGTTCAGGAGTCACTGCAGAGAAACTATATTATCTATCTCCTCTGAAGGTTTCACAACCTTGGAAAGGGTCAAAGACCTTATGATTGGGCCCAAAACAATTGTATTAAGAACAATCAAGCAAACAATTGTTTCAGAAGTCATCAGAGTAAGAAGCACTGATGCTTTTGGACTTTTAGTCAGAGGAAAGTCAGTTATTTTCTCGTTCTTTAAAGAGAATCAGCAACCAATTATGTACAGCTAAGAAAAGTTTAAGTTTGTTAACACCAGTCATTTAACCAATTATTTTATCTTCCTATTTTATTCCCACAAGCCCCCAATTTTATTCCTCCTTGGGGCATGTTATAAAATTCTACCTGAATCTTTGTAACCCAAACTTCAAATCATTGACCTTTTAATTGCTTTCTGAATTCTTAAGTTAACACAAACAAATTAAAAAGAAAGAGATCTTTAGCAAAAAACAGGATTTTGAAAATTAGTATAGAAACATCAAACAATAACATGAAAATTGATTGAGCTGTATTATAGGAAAGAAAGTAACAATAGGATATGACTATCTCAGAATACAATTGAGTCAAAATACCATCTTCAAAATCTGTTATACAAAAAGTTCTTATATAACAGTTTAATGGCATTATCTCATATTTATCTAAATTGTTTTTATAACCCTCAAATACAGAATTGATTGCATAAGATTGTTATAAAATTTAGGAAGTAGTAAACCGTCACATAAAAAAAGAATTGAGGGAAATATTTTTCTTAAAAAATATTAGCATGAAGTTAACATATTCATTTATAGGATATAATCTAGTAGCTTAAGTATAGTACTTACATATGGTACTATTTCATCATCAAAGCTGATAAGAAATGAGAGAAAACGGAAAGAGAAAAGTAAGTATTTTAAGAAATTGATAAGGACAAAGCAAAAGAGGTAAGGATAAAAACCCAGATTTTAACTTAATGACTAGTACTGTATTTATTATATTTTAAGTAAAAAACAATACATATATACATTTGCAAATTTACTTAAAACGAATGTTTGCTGAATGCATCATTTTTATATGTGTTTCAATAAATGGTCAACCAGATCTACAAAAATAGTAGACACTTTATTTTCTTTTATTCTTCTTAGGCACTCCAACATTATGACAAGAAATATGAAGCATTTTGTAACCATTTGAGTCTGGGTAACTACAACCGAGTTAGGATGACATTAACTTTGAAAGTCTGACCAAAGGAAAGTCCAGGTGCCCAAGCGTGTTCAGAACATGTACAGATGTAAGCACCTCTGAGAAGCATGTGAATCAAAATTGGCCATGCAGAGATTATCCAGAATTGAAATTTGTCTCTAATGTGAAAGAGGCGCTCTAGTTTGCTCCAAGTTAAGTGACCCTCTGGGTTTGTACAGTTCCCCTCTAGACTATGGGTAGAAACCTTATTCTGAATATCAGTAATCCAATTTTTCTTTTGTCTTTCTCATTTTGTACCATTCCAAATCACTAAGAAATATAAAATAATTGCAGTTACCAAGTTCTTTAATTTTACTTTATTAAACTATCTCCTTTCTATGACTAACATTTTGGACACACACACGCTCACCCGCTCTCTCTCTCTCTCTCTCTCTCTCCCTCCCTCCCTCCCCCATGCATTCTTAATCATTCGACTTCTTGATGTTACTTCTACAGATATTTGCATTATATTGATAAGATTTAAAATTTGATAAAATATCTTGGTTATTAAGAGTGGACTCCAGTGATATTTGTGACATATATTTCTGGTGATACTGAGAATTGGAATAAATCATTACACTTGAATCTTAAAGCAGTTTCAAATATTTCTCAAAAACAAATATAGGTAAGGTCAGTTCAGGCCATAAATAGTCTTCTGACACCTATAATTAAATGTGACAGCAAACAGGTCATCCTGCTATCTTACAGTTTTCATCACCAAATCTTTAAGAGTAAGATGGTCCTTAGCAGTTTTAAGACCATTTTTTACCCATCAAATCAAATCCTAGAAATCTATTAGAAGGCCACAGAAAACTAGAAAGTTGAAGGTGAAGAGGTTGCATCAAAAGTTAATAACATATCTTCACTCTAAGCAGCTTCTTATGTTGGTTACAGCAGTTCCACTTCATAATGTTCTGTGTCTGCTTTCCATTTAAGAGGCAACATATTTCTTTATCAGTTGCCAGTCAGCAGGTTATTTTAAAGGGATATTATTAATATTTAACCATTCTTTAAATTCATATGTCCAAATAACGTTTTAGAAAATATGACCAAAAATTAGAGCTGTGTTTAATTTAATTATACATATAATATAATAATAATAATAATAACATAATTATATATAGTAGCATTGCATTTATTGATTGCTGATTGCTGACTGAAAGAAACATTCATTTATCCTATGTACAGTTCATGTGGTATTTGATTAATGAGTTTAAAATCATATTCATCGTCAATATACCACTCCACGAACAATACAAAAACACTCTTGGCAAGTGAACACAATGTAAGCATCATATGTCAACTACATTCTTTTTAAACCATCTCTTAAAATGTCTGAGAAATAAAATAATCATTAAAAGACAACCTGAAATGAACATATGAGCCTCTGGTAAAATTTTATAGATCCAGAATTTTTTTCCCCTTATTTAACAAATAACATTCTTTTTAGGATACCTATCAACATCACTTTGTTAAATACACTGTCAAATCTCAGTCCTGATTTACTCATTTTAATAACAGCCCACAGTAGATCATAGGCCTTCTCCTTGAAATGATTTCTTCACATCGTTTCTGGAAAATCAACTTTTTTGCATGTTTCTATTTCTCAGAGATTTCTCTTAGTTTCTTTGTGTTCCTGACTTCTTCTAACCTTTAGATTGACTCAAATTGTAGATTTTGTTTTTCTCTTTTGATTTTTGTCTATCTTTACTCCATAAGTGGTCTCATCCTTTCTCTTGACTTAAAGAGCTGCCCAGAAGAAGCTGCTTATATAACATGTGCCACTATAGTCTGGGCCAGGAGTTATATTCCAAGTCATATGTCCTGTAAATTTTTCAAAGATTTAATTTAGATTTTTTAGGATTAGCATCATTCTGTAATATTCAACACTAAATATTTTTCTTGCCTCCACAAATTATTCATACTTTAGTTTTCTAGTTTCTGGAGTCTTTCCTTGACTTCTTTCTTTCACTCTTCTAATCATGCAGCAAAGAACATTAACTTTTGTTTATCTTTTTATACTGATGTAGCAAATTTAGGGGCTTTAAACAACATAAATGTATTATCTTATAACCCTGTAGGCCAGGCATTTGGCACTGGTTTTATCGACCCAAAATCATGATCATTAGCAACATTCCTTGTCTCAGTGACTTTTTTTTTATTTTTACCATCGTTAATCATTTATCTCCCAAAAAGTACTGATTGTCCACTACACAATCAAAATGAATGTACTATGCCCCAAGGTCCTCAAAAATATAAACCTATTCAGGTCAAAATCTTACCTAAATAATATCAACTAAAAAGGTTCAAATCTCATTATTTAAATAAACTCAACTAGGCATGAGTGAAATTCTAGCTATGATCAGTTCTGAGACACATTCTAAATATATGTGTATCTCTTAAAAAATAAAGAAACACGAAATTGCTCAGAAAACATCATTTACAGGTAGCTATTATAGATATTCCAATACAAAAGGAAGAAACAGAAGAGCAAACAATACTGAAGTCTAGTCCCACGACCTGCACTAGGCTGGAGGATCTAGGAATAATCCTCTTAGGGTTCCTCTTAGGGTTCTTATCAGTCTGTTTCCTGCCTGTAGATATTTGAGGGTCTTAACATTTCATTTTTTAGTCTTTCTATTTGTTTAGGTCTCAACTAGTGATGTTTTTACTGTTATAAAGTTTTTTAAGGAGTTGGGAGCTCTCCCACGTGTGTCATAATATTTATCCTTAAGTCTGTAATAAGTATGTTCATTCCATTACAGGAAATATTATGCACAGATCTTTATTAGAAAATTCCATTTCTCTTTTTGACTTTTGCTATCATGAGCTGACAAACACATACATTAAGCTTCTAAAATGCTTCCTTGCTTATACCCTTAATATTCCAAAATGCCTTAGTTTATTTTTAAATATGGAGCACTACATGAATTTGCATGGTATCCCTGCACAGGAACACACTAATCTCTATATTGTTGCAGTTGTAGGTATGTGCGACCAAAGAGAGCTTCAAATGAGCTTTCGACTGAATATTTTAATGCTTCTGTATTTCTAAAATATTAGCTAAAGATTCTATAGCCACCTGTTCAGTCTTTCCTCTAGAGCACACATTCCTCGCAATTATTTTAACTTTTTTTTTTCTTTTTTTACAATCTGGATAGACAAAGTGTTTCTAATCATCAATTGCTAGTTTCTTTTTGGTTAGTATTTCTTTCCCCGATTTATTTCTTTTCTAACATATGTAATTTAATATGAAAAATAAGTTCACATCTTTAATGATTTGCTTAAAATTTCCCTCTACTAAATGTCAATTGCATTGCTTTAAAGCCCTGCTGTCCGCTTAATTGCATGACCTAGTTCTGCTAAATAGTCTACCACTAGAAAACAAGGGATTCCTTTCCTATGGATGCAATAATATGCTTGTTACTTTCTTTTAACTCAGTGGTACCTTTCTTATCCATATCCACAGCAACAAATGATTTAAGTATTTTATGGGTGACATGTTTTCTAAACTATGATCCCAATTTCTTTCTGAATAGTAAATGGCAGAGATGTTAACATACACATTTCCACTCCACTCTTTTAATGCAAACTAAACCTGTTCTTCCTCATTCCTAAATTGTCTTCCAGACTCTGCTAACTGTCCAATTCCAAAGTTATCTTCACATTTAAATATCTGTATAGCAAGATATCACTCAGGTACCGGAATCTATATAATTTTTCTATTTCTGCTGTTACAAATAACAAACAAACTTAATAAATCAAATCAACAAAAATTATACATATACTTCTATATGTCTGACATTAGAGACAGCTCTCATTGATCTTAAATCAAGGAATGAGTAAGGCCATATTCCTTTCTGGAGGCTCTTGGGATAATCATGAACCTTATCTCTTTCATATTCTAGAGACTCCCTTCCACCATCTTCAAAGCCAGTATTGTGGAATATATCTAATTCATTTTTCCTCAAGTGATACCTCATTTGGGCTAGCTTCTGTTTTCCTCTTCCTCTTTAAAGTCCCTTGTGATTACATTAGGCATAACTGGAAAATTTAATCTGATATCCCTGTCTCAAGTTAACATAATCACTTCTGCAAAGTCCCTTTGCCGTGTCTGGGAACATAGTCATGGCTTCTGGGGATTAGAATGTGACTCTTTGAAGTTGTTATTCTTTCTAACATGTATATATGCCTATAAAACACACACACACACACACACACATAAATTAGCACATCCTCTATTATCATTCTTCCCAATTTGTTGATCATTTATTCCCTTCAGTGTTTAATATCTTCCTAAGTAGTATCTCTAATACCACCCTTACTCACTTATACTGTATTTTCAACGCATAAAATGGATTTGTTTTCAATATCATACTACCTTGGTCAAAAACTTCCAATGAATTTCTACCTCACTGTTTTTACATACAGCAGAATAATTTTCCCTTAAGACTTTTGACTTGAAATTTTATGTGTCAGGAATATTCTTTCCCTTGTCACTGTCCATATGTGAAGGTCTCACTCCCTCACTCTCTGTAGGTCTCCTAAATAATACTTTATCAGTGTGTCTTTCTTGACATTCTTATTTACATCTTCTCTATATCATTGTACTGCTTTATTATTTTCCATATCATTTTTCTTACTTTTACAAAAGGTATCTCTTTCCTTATTTATGTTCTAGTTACTTTCACTAGAATATAGAGTTCATAAATTTAGAGATCTTTTAGAATTTTTACACTGCTCTGTCCACAGCCCAACAACAGTTTCTGTCCTATAATATAACTCAACAAATATTTGAAAATCACACACATGAATGAATAAATTTATGACTCATCCAATCTACAATTTTGCCATGTGCTACAGAACAAATTCCACTGTCTTATCACATCATTGTTTTACTTTCTATGCAAATGATTCTTTGATCAGACCCTTTACAATTTGCCACTACAACCACTTTCTGTTTAAGCCATTCAAATAAAGTTCAGTCATATCTGCACAGTTACAATTTAGAGTCTGCACACTCAAATATAATCAAGTAGAGTTTATCTTTTCATTTCACCAGAAATATATTATTTCCACCCTAAGATAAACTTATCTGATTGCACAATAATTTAAATCATCCACATATTAATCAATCATGATCTCGCAATAGAATAAGCATATATAGGCCGATTTTTAAGAAATGACTAAAGTATTTACACTCTCTACAGTGTAATATAGCACAAGTTTGAAAAGAAAATGTTACCTACAAATTGAGTTATTTTACCTATCCAGCACCAGAACAAGCCCAGGAAAGATATTTCAATCAAGATTTAAGCAACAGAGGGTTTTACTTACTGGCCAAGGAATAAAGAAGGGAGCTCAAATTAAAGGTCTTCTTCCAGAACTGGGGAAAGCGGACACTTATATTAGGGAGCAACTAAAAGGTTTGTGTTAGCAGTATTTCAGAAAAATGATGGAGAGAGAGGGGAAGCAGTCCGGGAACTATATTCATACCCTATCTGTTTTCCAAAACTTTGGTCTTGACCAGATCTGTAATGTCATTGATGGATGTTTTATACAGTGGCTTAATACCTCTATCTTAGTATCAGCTGGTTTTGCTTGTTATTTTATTTATTTATTTGTTTGCTTGCTTGTTTATTTATTCTGTAATTTTGTCTTTAGGGACAGAACAAGGAAAGGGGGATTCTGCTAAAAAAAGATAAACAGAAACAGTGCAAGGATGAACAGGGAAGAATGAGGCGATAGTTACTGGGAATGGTGAAAATTAGAAAAATAAAAAGTAATGTAATAATTAGAGATTATGCTTAAGACAAACTTGACCAAAATAATGACTGAAAAATATGCTTCTATGTTGAACATAAACCTAAACCTATAGATTGATGATATTCACAATATTTAGGCAAAATAAAATAAAAATGAAAGACTGTTCAATGTGAGATGAATATCTGGTAGGAAAAATAATTAAACAAAAAAATCAAATGTTTTTGCAACTATTCTTTCTAGTACACAAAACTAGAAATAAGAACATAAAAGTATTCTGATTTTTCATATCATCTGAGTTTCTCAAGAACCATAATTGTTAGTCAAAATTATGTGTGGATATTGCCGGAAGAAATTTGTTCTAACCACGCAAAATATACTAACCTATGTCTCCTTGATATGTTCACAGATTTGTGGTCAGGAGTACATAGTGAGATCCCACTTCAATGCATCTTTCTGGTCTAACCAAGTGAGTCTTAAAAATCAATGTGCATTTGATTCACTCAGGAAACTAGTTAAAATGCAAATTATGATTCAGTGGACCTGCACTGGGACTTAATCATCTTCAATCCTAAAATTTTCTATGTAATGATAGATGCCACTTTTAAAATTTGACCATATAATAATAGCAAGCATTTAGAACAAAGAGGGGAAACTATATAAATAAGAAAAAGTTCAAGTAAAAACAAAAGATAAACATATTTACAGCCTAAAAATAAATAAAAGTCAAAGGAATTTTTCTGTACAAGCTTTTTTTGGATCTGTTGAACTTATAGATGGTGCTGGATGGAATATAATGATATTGTTAGTCTGAAAGTGTTTACTGTGAGTGGAGAGCCTGGAACCTGTTCCAGAGTTTAAACTAACAGCTGACATGAAGTTCTCTGTCTTAAAAACATGCTGAAAAACAAACAATGTTAACATTAGACCTGATGGGATGGCTTTAATGTAAGTTATGAGCCACTCAATGGCAGAAGTCAAGATGCTTTTCAAGCAGAAGCTGATGCAGGTCTCCCACTGGGCACATGGATGAATTTCTAGCCCGCTTATCAGTATAAAGCAGCAGAAACAGTCTTGTCACTACAACACCTGTCTCAGGATGGAGGCTTAGGACCAGGTAGAGCCAACACAAAACAACAAAACTGTGAAAAAGACAGGGGTAAATATGGTGCAACAGCTAAAATAATATAATGAATAACAACAACAACAACAAACAACCTAAATTCCTTCCACTCAAAAAGTAGTTGCAAAATCAAATCTCTAATGTGGAAAGAAATCCAGTTTTTAATGCTAGCAAAGATAGGCTTTGGAAAAGATTAGAATATAGTTTAAGTCCAAGTTAACAAATACTATAATGTTTAATTAAAAATATTCAAGCGCTCAACTAAGAAAGGATAGCCATCATATCCTAACAACCTGGATTCACAGTTACTGATATTTTGCATGTGTCTATATATATGAACATGAGTGTATATGTCTTTATACACATATACATATGTATACATGTATACATATATACATATATACAAGTTATACATATATACACTTTATATAGACATACATATATATGCTTTATACATATATACACTATGTATATCTATGTATGTTGCTGAGCATGTTATGTGAGGGAAATACATACTTGTGTGAAAACTTGCAGACAAAATGACTACACTCTTAACTACTTTCACTTATATATCATTAGCATATGGAAGTTCTCCTACATAAATGTAAGTTTTATCAACTTTAGGAAATTAATAATAAATGCCCAACACATTTTAATCATTTGTCAATTTCCCACACTGTTTTCAATATGCATTATATATGTTTAAAAAATAAAAAAAAAAAGCCAGTCCTCTGTTGTTTTAGCTACCTTTTTAATCCCTTTAAATATAAAAGCATGGGTCCCTTCCCACCTTTATAACACATCATTGACTTTTTTAATGCTATAAGACAGGCTCTCTTGTAAAATGTTCCATCTTCTGAATTTCCTACAGACTAAAATTTATGTCTAAAGTTTTAATTAGGGCCTCCCCAGTGATGCAAGGCATCAAGTCTTAGCACTATGAAGCTATCCTATCTGCAGCCACTGCAGCACAAGTTCGATCTCCAGCCAGGAGATTCCCACGGGGTGCAGCAGACCTCTTGTCTTGCCTGCTGCTCCCCTCAGCAGTGTATTTCATATCATTTGGCCTGTTCTACTCCCCACTTTGTCTCTGGTAAATCCTGTCACCTCCCTCCACCCCACACCTCTGGCCTGCACCCCAGGTCTTGTATACATAAATAAATAAATATTTTTTAAAAGTTTTAATTAAATTAAGGCAAAATACTTTTAATAATATAGTGATTGTACATATAAGTAACATTATAGGACTTATGTGTGATTTACACACAATTAATGATATTAAATTTGATCTTTATGCAATTTGTAATTCAACTATTAGCGATTATGTGACATTATAGGGACATTCTATTAACTTCTATATTACACTTAAAATTATTAGTAATCATTTCTATTAGCACCCATTTTCAACAGTTCCTTGTCAGTATATCTACCTACTGAATATTACAAATAAATATATATTTAATAATTTAATACAAAGGAATTATGTTAATGGTCTACTCTTGTCTACATTCATTATTTGGGATAACATAAAACAGAATGTCACTCATTAACTAATATGACAAAAAATTCCCATAAAATGGAAGAGTACCTGCACGGTTGCCTCTTTTTGTCTAATATTGTGTTCAATATTTTTTATGGAAAGGCTAATACAATACATTACCTTCATTGATTGCATTTCAAATTAACTGCACATTTTTTTTAAAAAACATAGCCTCCATTTTCTAGTACCAAAAAACCCCTTAAAACTATTTTTGTAATGCAAGGAAATATACGACTTCAATACTGAAAAATATGCACCACAGTTAGTCATTTCTGCCTTCCTCATGTTCCTTACATAACTGTTTTCTCTGAAAACACGCAATGCAAAGAGCAAGTATGAAAGACATATATGTACATGCGCTTATAAAAACATATTGAGAATTTTCTGTTGGCTTTGGATAAGTAATGTGAATACATTCAGTAGGAGGGAATGAGAATGCCTGTTGTTTTAGACCATTGCTCATATTTGAAAGCTGACTGTTCTCACAGTCATCCTGAGAAGTCTCTGTTGCACTAAAAAAAATTGGACAAATTTACAGAAAAAAAAAGTTGGTGGATAGCCACTGAGAGTGGGAATATATACAATTATTAACTCTTGTTTGAATAGCACAATGGATTCATGTTTTTTCATTTATTGAATATTTGAAATCAACTAAAATCATTACTTTTGATGTTCAAATTATATCCAATTTGATGACTGGGCATTTTTGTCCATTTTTTCCCCTCCATTAATCCTTGGAAACAGTTTTTTTGTTTTGTTTTGGCAAAAGATGCACCAAACATACCTTTTATTTCCACTGCTCCAGACTAAAAATCAGAATTTTTCCAGGGTGCATATTTTAGTGGGAAATGTTATTTTAAACAATCAAGATACGGGTAGAGGTGTTCTCATTTCACTGGAGTACCACTGTTTCTACGCACTATTAAGTGAACAGAATAAGGTGATGGATTTTTTAAGAGTAGAAATTAGTATTCACCTTTTGTGTTTAAAGTTAAAGGTGAAGAATTGTTTTCTGAAATTACGTGGATTTTTATTTGTATATCTTTTCTCATATAGAATATTTGTATATATTTTCTCTTATATAGAATGTTTTTATTTCTATGTAATAAAGGCATATCTTATATAAAATAAAAGTAATATATTTACTTATTTAATGCTACTATAAATTAATAAACATTAAAATGGAACAGAACAAAACAACAGTCAATCCATGACTATGGATAGGAATTTCTCCACATTCTTCTCTATCAGTATTTATCAATTTGTCTATTTATGGAAATAAGAATGATTATGTATGCATGTAAAATGTTTGTGTTTTTTTCATTGTGTTCAATATCAGGAAATCCAAAACAACTCTAATATCCAAAAGTAGAAAAGTAAATATATAATTTGCATTATATAATACAATGTGATATGCTACAGTAGCCATAATAATGAACTAGAGTCACATTTTCTATATGAATAACTACTCAAAATACTGTTGGGTAGAAAAAGCAAGTGGCAGAATAATAGGGTACAATTACATTTGAATAAAACAGAAAAAGCTTGTAAAATGCAATATATAGTTTGTAAATGTAATATTGTAATATTTATATTTCTCATAGAGCATAAAGGATGCTAGCAATAGTGGTTTGCTAGGTAATAAGAGAAGGGATATATTAATCATTGCATAAAAATGGTTAGTTTTATATGCAGTTTATACATTTCTTTAGATAGTAATCCAACAGCATTGGAGCTGCAAATGCTAGTATCGGATGTGCAGCAGTTACTGAAACAGTATCTTAAATTATAATCTGCTCAGGAAAATATAGATACAAATAATATTGATGGCATGACAATACAATTAATAAACGCTTCAGTAGTTATTAACAAGAAGATGATCAAAGAGTAATCTACACATGCTAGAACAGTCAAGAAAGACTGGAGAATAAGGAACACGTATTATAAAACTTGAAGTTATTAAAGCAATGAAGAAGAGATAAAAATTTCATCATGGAAGAGCAGGAACAAAAATGTAAGTTAGAAAACAGTATCTATGTGCATAAGCAAGTGCTTTTATAATAAAGGATATGGCAGAAACTAAGTAACAGTGGGATACTTGAAAGCATTCTTTAAATAACAAAATAATAACTCACAGGGAATTTGAGATTATTGGAAAGAAGAATTGAAACAGTGTATTTATACATTGAAGTTTGTAATTTAATAATTATTAATTCAGAAAAATCAAAATATTTAGCTTGTAGCCATATAAAAAGAAGAAAATGTTACTAAAATGAAAAATGGGAATTAAAAATAAATTTATAAAGAAATTGCTCCTTGCAATTCTGGAATTACATGGCGCTTCCTCGATAAGTTACATGTTGAAATAAATTTGCAGCACACAGTATAGTAAACTACTTCTTGAAGATTCACAATGTGCACTGTTGTATTAAACGCTCTGAGAATGATTAGTAATAAAGTTATAGCATATATTAATGATGCCCATAAATTCAGTTGTCAAACAATACACATTTTTTTTATTTTCCTCTGGGAGCTCAACTCTACTACTTCAGCTCTTCATCCAATCATCATAGCAGTTAAAGTCCTAAAGTGTTATGATTTGTAGTAAAGGGACAGGCAGAAAGATTAATATCTGAGATTTAAGTGTGGTTTCAGAGAATTAGAAGCATCTAGTTGCAGTGATAGTGCTCCCTATGCATTAAGAGAAGTTGACAATAGTGAAGAAGTAAAAATAGGAAGTCAAGGAAAAAAGTGGGAATAATTGAATGAATAGATAAATAAATGTATACAAAGGAAGAAATCAAATTGATAATATTTCTCTGAGCAGTGAGGTAGAATTGAATCAAATTTCTTTAAGGAAAATAAAGAAAATAGGAGGGAGAAAAGGAGGGAGAATAAATGAGGTCAGGAAGAATAAGGATGGGGGAAAGATAAGATAGTATTTGCAGTAGGGAAAATAAACAATAACAATGAAAATACTGTGTTTAAATAATATATATACAAAACCCTAAAAACTCCATAGAAAAACTACTCAAAATAATAGACCAGTTCAGTACAGTAGCAGGATACAAAATCAATGCACAAAAAATCAGTAGCCTTCCTATATGCAAACACCCAATCTGAAGAAGAAGACATTCAGAAATCCATCCCCTTCAAAATCGAAACCAAAAGATTCAAATATCTGGGAATAAATCTAACAAAAGACATAAAGGACTTATACAAAGAAAAACTACAAAACTCTGTTGAAAGAAATAGAAGAAGACACAAGAAGATGGAAAGGCATCCCCTGCTCATGGATTGGAAGGCTTAACATGATCAAAATGGCAATCCCACCAAAAGCAATTTACAGATTCAACGCTATTCCAATAAAAATCTCAATGACATTCTTCAAAGAAATAGATCGACTACTGATGAAATTCATATGGAACCACAAAAAACCACGCATAGCTAAAGCCCTCCTAACTAGAAAGAAAGAAAATGGAGGAATATCACTCCCTGATTTCAAACTATATTACAAAGCCATAATAATTAAAACAGCATGGTACTGGAACAAAAACAGACAGAAAGACCAATGGAACAGAATAGAATACCCAGAATTAAAGCCATATATCTATGAACAACTAATCTTTGACAAAGGAGCAAAGAAAATATAGTGGGACAAGGACAGTCTATTCAATAAATGGTGCTGGGAAAACTGGACAGCGACATGCAAAAAAATGAAGCTAGAGTACTGCCTCACACCCTGCACAAAAGTCAACTCAAAATGGATAAGAGACCTGGATGTAAGACCTGAAGCCATAAAATGTATAGAAGAAAATATAGGCAAAACTCTACACAACACACATCTCAGCAAAATCTTGAAAGACACATCCCTCAAAGCAAAGGAAGTGAAAGACAAGATAAACAGATGGGATTACATCAAAATAAAAATCTTCTGTACAGCAAAAGAGACATTAACCAAAACTAACAGACACACTACCAACTGGGAAAAGATCTTTGCACACAATACATCTGATAAAGGACTGATAACAAAAATTTACAAGGAATTCACACAATTCAACAAAAACAAAGCCAATAATCCAATCAAAAAATGGGCAGAAGAGCTCAAAAGACACTTCTCCAAAGAAGAAAAGCAAATGGCCAACAGATACACGAAAAAATGCTCAACATCACTTATAATCAAGGAAATGCAAATCAAAACCACTATGAGATACCACCTCACACCTGTGAGGATGGCACACATTAAAAATACAGGCAACAACAAATACTGGAAAGGATGTGGAGAAAAAGGAACTCTTCTACACTGCTGGTGGGAATGTGAACAGATCCAACCACTATGGAAAGCTGTATGGCGATTCCTCAAACTGCTAAAAATGGAGCTTCCATACGACCCAGCAATCCCACTTTTGGGAATTTATCCAAAGGACACAAAAACACTAATCC